>JAUMHM010000031.1:183551-201237 GCA_032362435.1 Melikaiella ostensackeni | reverse complement strand
AAACCCCATGAATCTTACATTTGATTAGGGAACCTTTCTGTAATGCAGCTAATCTCAATTTTTTGCTAATTGAATGCAATTCTTTTATGTTTCTTATTGGTTCATTACCCCAATTTTGATTTATTTCTTGGAAATCTATAGTATCGAAAACCAAAATTTTGTTAAGAGAAAATTTATCAGTTTTATTCAGTTTTTTTGTAACTTTCCACTGTGTTTTTCAGGAATCGTAATCCTTTTAAGTCTTGTAAATGAAATTCGTTGTTTATGTTAAGAAGCACAATAATCATATTCACTTTTGTTTGAAATTACCTTTTATATACGAAATAATTTATAAAAGTGTTCATAAAAGAAACCCACGGCACTAAAGTTTTTTAACCGAAATACGGAAATTACGGCAATGTGGTCACTGTTTTAGAGCTCGACGTTTACTAATCTACGACGCGTCTAAAATCAGAGAAATTCTTGTATTTTTACGAAAGGAATTTGTGACACTTGTGAAAATTGACGACTTTCGACTTGGGTCTCCTGCTGGGACGAGACTGTCATTTTTTTCTGGCAGAATCGTCCAAGCTCCATTGTGAAAGACACATGCTGAAGTTTATCAAAAGGACTTCATGGAATTTATTCAAATCATTTTAGCCCTTCAAAAACAAGATTTATAGTAACATAGTTCTGACAAAAATTATTTCGTTTTTATAAGTACCAAAAAAACATTATGATAATATTTCCAGAATGTTCAATAAAGTCAAGAATGAAGTAGATGTAAGGGTTTCTAAAATAGATACAATAAACACGTAAGTATCGGAAAACCTGTAAAATTATACAATTTATAACATAAAATTAGTAAAATTTCAGTACACAATGGTACATGATAAGATATGCACATATTGTTAATATGGCATCTTCCTCAGAAAACCTTTTTTTGTAGAAAACGAAGGTATCGTTTTTTTTTCACTGAATATATTTTAAAAGCCTACTGGCAACCTTATTTTCTAATAAGTGCCAGGTTACAATTTTGAATTGTATAAAAATGAAAATTGTATTTAACACCTTTTGGCAACCTCATTTTATGATAAGTACCGGGTTTACATTTTAATGATTTGTAAAATTTGTAAAACCTGAAAAATTATTACAATTTTGATGCATACAAACACATGGGAAATGAAGGAGATAGATCATAGTGCCGAGATCAAATTTTGTGGATTGATTCAGAACCAATTTATTCAGATTATTACATTTTTCAATAAGAAGAAGGTAATACTCTAAACCAATAAAACATTTCTAAATAATTGCTATCTTTATCAAAAATTTAAAAAATATATATTCAAGAAAAATAGATATTTTAGTAAATTGAGTTAATCATTAAAACCTCAATTTTAAAAAATCTTAATTATTCATAGGCAACCCTGCAGGTGGAAACCAATCTTTGCCTAATATCTCTCTTTTGAAATTTCATCAAGATCGAAGTGAAATCCATTTCATTATGAAAAATTTTTTGTGTACTGAAAAAGAACACTCAAAAAGTTCACAATTCACAGAAACAAAGAGTGAGAAAAAAGAAAGAAACATCCAAAACCATCCTCACACTCTTTCTTTTCTCCGTCTTCTTTATAGTTCCGGGGAACCAACATGTTTCGAAGCCAATTTAGACTTCCTTATCAGGGATAATTTATAGGATAAACAACAGGTATAGATGATTGTTAAATTGTTTGATTGGAAAACTTTTATTTTTATTTGTAAAGAGAAAAATCAGATACGATTCATATTAATTTTATTTTTCTGGTACACATTTCATTCTAAATTTATAGCTTTGTTACCTTCCCCCTTAATGAATAGCATTTCCATGAACTCTCTGTTTTTTTCCTCATGATACAAAATTTTAACATCATCCCAGTTGAAATCATGCTCATGTGTAAGTCTATGTTCTGTAAGGACCAAGTAATATCTTGCACTTCTATGCAAATTATTTTTATGTTCATCTTTTCTTGTTCTAAGTGATCTTCTTGTTTGTCCTATGTAAAGAGCCTCACATTGTCTACATTTAAATTTGTAAATTACACATTGTTTTTTAAGTTTTTCATATTTGCCTTTACCTAATGTAACAATCAAGTTGCCTTTGGTAGGAACTCTATACATCGCATGTAATTCCAATTTTCCTAACATTGATTTCAAAATTTTTGAAACTTTTCCAAAATGACGTAAGACAACCGTATTCAATCTATTGTAATCTTGTACATTTTTTCTGTTCCGATTATTATCTGTACTCATAATCTGAACAATTCTGTTATATGTATGCTTGTCAATGGAAGTAATAGGATAATAGTTTAGAAAAAAAATCTGTTTGCATGATTCAATTTTCTCCTCATGGAATATAGGATGAGATACTTTGAGAGCTCTATCAATTAAATTCTTTACAACTCCTCTTTTGTTTTGAATGGAATGATTCGAATTACAATTTAGTGTCCTTCCTGAACGAACAATTTTTCTGTGCCAATCTGTAATAATATAATTGTCAGCAGTATTTAATAATGTCATATCAAGAAAATTCAGTCAACCTTCTGTTTCAATTTCAACAGTGAGCTGTATTTTTAGATGTATACTATTAAACACATTAAGTAGATTATCTACATTTTGTGCATGTAAAGATCATATAGAATTATCAACATTTCTTGCATAAAAGTCTAATTCAAAATTAATTCTGTTAAAAACATCATTTTCTAAATCTTCCACCACAATTTCAGCAGTAATTGGAGACAAGACTGAGCCTATCGGAGTACCACATTTTTTTTTATCGAAAATACCATTGAATCTAAAATCAAAAGAATTGAAAGCATATTCAATAGCATCAAGAAATTGTTTCCTTGTAATTCTAGTGTGAAGTTTGATCGTATCTCATCTATTTTCAATAGCAAGTTTTACTCTTTCATATGGAATATTTGAAAACATGGCTATTACATTAAGAGAGACAAAAATGTGATTTGTTGGTATTTTAACATTTTCAATTATTTCAAAAGAAATAGCACTGATTTCAATTGATCTTGCTGAAAGAGTCACTGATTCTTTGATAATTTTACTGAGAAGTTCTTCTAATTTTCTCGTGGGCGAACCTTTTGTTGAACTAACCGGTCGTAAAGGAAATTCTGCTTTATGAGCTTTTACTAGACCATAGACAAGAGATAGATTTGTATGAATTGTGTCAATGTCGCACCTTTCGAAATTGTTTCTCAAACATTTTTGAAGTCCTAATCTCTCTAGAATTTTAAATGCACCTTTTTGAATCATTTTTGTAGGATCATTCGGAATAATTTCGAAACTGTCTTCATCATTTAAGATATGCGTCATTTTTTGATTATAAACATCTTTTAATATTGCAACTGTAATCCTACCTTTATCAGCCTTAGTAATCAATAATTCAGGATGAAGTTTTAAAAAAAGTTTGTTTCAAATAATCCCAGTAAAATTACCTAAGAATCAGTTACTCTTTCAGCAAGATCAACTAAAAACAGTGCTGTTTTTTAATAATTAATTGAAAACATTAAAATACAAACAAATCACATTTTTGTCTCCTTTGATGTAATAGCTATGTTTCCAAATATTTCATGTGAAAGAGTAAAACTTGCTATTGAAAATAGATGGGATACGATCAAACATCACACTTAAATTACAAAAAAACTATTTCTTGATGCTACCGAATATGTTCTCAATTCTAATTATTCTAAATTCAATGGTATTTTCTATGAACAAAAATCTGGTACTCCGATAGGCTCATTCTTGTCTCCAATTATTGCTGAAATTGTGATGGAAGGTTCGGAAATTGAAGTTTTTAACAGCATTAATTTCGAATTGAACTCTTATGCAAGATATATTGATGATTCTGTATTATCTTTACACGCACAAAATGTAGATACCCTACTAAATGTTTTTAATAGTATACTTCCAAGATTGCAGTTCACTGTTGAAATTGAAACAGAAGATAGACTGACTTTTCCTGATATGACATCATCAAAAACTCCTGAAAATTATATAATTACTGATTGGCAAAGAAGAACTATTCCTTCAGGAAAAACATTAAATTTTAATTCAAATCATTCCATTCAAAACAAAATGGGAATTGTAAAGAATTCAATTGATAGAGCTCTTAAATTATCTCACCCTACTTTCCATGAAAAGAATATTGAATTATGCAAACAGATTTTTTTGCTCAACCATTATCCTATTACTTTCATTGACAAGCATATACATGACAGAATTGTTCAGATTAAGGGTGAAGATGATAATCAGAACAGAAAAAATAAACGAGATTACAAAAGATTCAATACGGTTGTCCTACTTATTTTGGAAAAACCTCAAAAATCTTGAAATCAATGTTAGGAAGATTGGAATTACATGCGATATATAGAGTTCCTTTCGAAAGCCACTTGATTGTTACATTAGGTAAAGACAAATGTGAAAAACTTGAAAAACAATGTATAATTATTTGAATGTAGACAATGTGAGACTGTTTACGTAGGACTAACAAGGAGATCACTTCGAACAAGAAAAGATGAACATGAACATGGTTGACTCTTTCTTTTTTCTCTCTCTCTCTTTTCTTTCTGTTGTACACATTTATTATACATTTGGCTCTAGTGAGCCGAAAAGACAGGTTGTCTCAAAGTCTATTTTCGAACTGTGAACTTTTTGGGTCTTTTTTTCAGTACACAAAAAAATTTTCATGAGAAAATAGATTTTATTTCGATCTTCATGAAATTTAAGAAAAGAGACATTAAGTTAGTTTTCAAACAAAATTTCAACCAATTATAATGTTACTGAATGATGTTATTATTTAGCTTTCAATGATAACTTTAATGATAGATACCCCTAATGAGGAAAATAGTGGATTCTCAAAACGTTGGGAAATTTTTTTCTAATAAATTGTCCAATTGAATTGGTTGAGAAACATTTGTTGTTGTTATTTTCACCTTTCTATATATTGGCTTCTCGCTCGTTGAAGGGCTCTTAGATTTTTCTCCAATTGTAAGAACGAATAACAACTAGAGCGGTAGTTAATAATATTTTTGTGCTACGAAAACGTCTGAAATTAACAGCAGAATCAGTAGACATAATATTACACGATGAAGTTTCTGCAAATTTTTTAACTTTTTTGAGAACATCGCTCCTGGTAGAGTATGGGTTTCGAGTTTTTTCATTAAATTATGCCTCACCTTCGAGGTTAGTTCAAAGGAACAAGTACGATGCGGAACAGAGCGTATGAGGCGAAATAATGAATGTGGATGTGCATAGGACGGTAAAGTGCACTTTATCGTCCAAGACAGAAAGTATCTCCCCACCAACAATATCCTACTATGCTTCTCTCAAACATGCAAGAAAAAGCGAGAAAACCTTACTCGTATTATATAAATTATTCTGCTAGACGATTGTTCAGAAGAATTTGGAGAAGATTGCCCGGCATGAATTAAAGTATCATGAGATTTCTCATTGTGAAAACAAGATATTCTACTTTTACTGTCCAAAATTCAATGGCTATACTTCAAACATCTAAAACAGTGTTTATGCTCTCAAACAGTCTTCTTGCGCTGAGGTACTGCGTATTTTTTAAAAGATTAACTTTGAGATATAAAATGATTCTCAGCAAAATTACCAAAATGAGTAGTAACATACAGATAACGATACTTCTCAAGTCTCCCACATGTGACTTCCCTGGCGGTCACAGCTGACATTATATTTTCCACTCAATGCAGTCACGCTTCATTTCTGCCCATGAACATAAATATGATGTGGCACGAGAAGAGAGGACTAACACGAAAAAAATCGAAAATCCGTTTATTGTCTCTATTGATAGTTTTTAAGTTGCTCTCCCTAGCACAAAAATCAGGAAAAAGTTTTGAGCATGATTTCATATAAAAAAACAGCTTCCAGGAGGCTGTAAGTAGCGCATTTCTCAGCGAGACTCGACTATTTTTCCGCGTTAGTCCTCTTTTCTCGTGGCACGTCACAAATGTTACTGGATTGTAACTGTTCTGAGGTGGTAAGTGTTACTCGTAACATGTGATCACTGAGGAAGCATACAGGACATTAACAGGTTAGCTGGGCAGTTAGGACCATTAGGATTCGATGATCTATGTGATTGCGCAGAGGATATCCTTGATGCAAAAGAATTCGCATTTTTTACATTTTTTTTAGTCCTTTTTACACAAATTAAGAGCTTCTATAGTACGAAGTCTAGTATCAAGAAATTTAGTAAGATCTTTATAAGTAGGATAGGCCTTTCTATTCGACAGACTTTTTTCCCACTCGGATATAGCATTTTTATGCAATTTGTTTGAAAGCTAGTATACTAAAATATGATCCCACTTGTCAGTAAGGTATCTGAAATTTGTAAGAGCCATAAGGGCTTCGTTTGTAGTATCTCATGAACCTTAAGTTTCTGTAAGGAATCATTCGTAAAATTGTGCAGAGAAACAAGTGAAGATAGGAAATCATTGAAGTTCTTTCTTCGTTATAACGTGACTTTCACGTGTTCCAGGCTCCTCCATAATTTTAATCTGTAGACATGATGTTTTTAATTATCACCAGAAAACTGAGGGATTTGAATATATGACAATTTATATCTGTATTCATGAAAAAAAACTTTGAGAGTTACCAGCATTTTCACGCGCATTAATACCTGAAACAATCACATTTGGAATCGAAGACTCGAAATTTTCTTAAACCAAACCTTAAATATCCTCTTTGGAGCAATCTGAAGCTCTTAAAAATTTCTTCGTGGTTGAACTAGATTCATTATTCACAAAATAGTCAAACTTAGACTTATCTGTTTGTGAAGAGTTGGCTGAGACTGAGATGCGAAGTTCAATCTGCTCACATTTCTTCCAAATTTCTTATAAAATGTTGAGTCTACCTTGTGCGACCGGGAAAGAAACTTCTGCACAATTGCGTGCGTTAAAACTAAAAAGTGTTCTTTTCATTTTTTCAAAAAGAATCATTTGCTCCACGATAAGAGCCTCCATTTTGATTAGCAATCAGTTTAGAATGTTTACGGGAGTCAGTATAAATAGTTCCCACCTTGGAACCCGAAATATTCAATAATAACACAGAATTTCACTTAATTACCGAGAAATAATAATGTCGATTCGAATGACAGAGAATGTCATTCAATGACAGAGAGAGAAAGAGAGGGAAGAATAGTATATTGTGCTACAAGAGCGGAAAGGAAGGAGTTTCACACGAAAGTCAAGTTTGCCATACGACCCAGAGGCGAATCGAAGGAAAGTATTAGGCGAGTCGGAGGCGAATTGGAGGCTAGCCGGAAACGGGACGAAAACGAGCCGGAAATGAGCCGAAGATGAGCCGATGGCAATTAATGTAAACTTTACAAGAGTTTTGACTGCCTACTTCCTGAAACTGTTGCACACGATTATTTTGTAACAAATTCAGGGAATTTTTAATTTAAAAAACAACGAAAACAAACTTTTCAGAAATCTTAGAAATTTTCCAATGCCATAAATTTTAGAAATTTCCCAAGAATTTATAAATTATCGAAAATTTCTAGAAATTGAGGGTATCCAAAGATTCTCAAAAAGAATCCAAACATTTCCGGAAATTCCTGGTAAATTTATAAATTATCGGAAATTTTAGGCATCCAAGAATTTCAAAAATTTTAGGTAAATCATGGTAATTTATCGGTAATCAATGGTAATTTGTCAGTAAATCATGTTAACTTTTTGCTTCGGGTTGATACACACACATTCATTATTCACAAACAATCCATCCAGTCTTAACTTATAACCGGGCTTATATCAATATTAGCATGGCTGCAGGATAGGTCACTTCCGGAACTCTATACATGCCTCGAAAAGCAAAGATTCCGTGCATGCGTTACAAAAGAAGCATTCATCGAGACCAGTAGAGTCTTAACGGAGCGAGTTTTGCTAAACATTGAATCCTGTCGCACACATCCTTCGTTGAAGGAAGCGAAAACAGCATAGGCAGAGACAACTGTCTATCAATAAGGAAGAGTTTCGGCTAGCGTGTTACGTCACTGAAGTGGATAACAGAAGAGGCACTCAATTTCCTTACTGTTTGCAGCTGCGTTGCACATAGTTCGATTCAAATAAGCACATTTTGAATTTGAGTCGCTTTTTACATACCAAATTTCCCACACGGTTTGCGAATCATTAGGTCGTCAAAAGTAGTATGTGATACACGTGCGTACGAGGTAATTACATTCATTGCAATTACTTGTTTTACGCACTTCCATCACAAATAACTATTTTCGCTTCAGAGTACAGGGAAAGCCTGTTTTTCTCCATGAACCGAAGTTATTTTTCATATTTCTCTTTATACCCTACCGAAACAAAATCTCAGGAATTTCTCAGACGAAAATGTCGGATCAGTTCGAGTCGACCTCAGACAAATTTAAGGCATTATTTGAATGATTTCTTCTCTGGAAAAAGTCTCCGAGATTTGAGTCCTTTTCTCTACTTAATTTATGGCAGTCGAACCCTGAAGATACTGAAGTACTACAGGCAGTTAGAATATTTAAGGTCTCACTGTTATAAGGCCTTCATAAACCTAATCCTTTTCAATACTTTCAAAATTATTATTTATTTATTTACATGCATATATTTATATGTGACAAACTATATATTTATATTTATACATAGTATACCTCTGATAGTAAATCTAAAAATGCTATCTGTTTTTACGTATCACGTGAAGTTTACCAGATACTTACAAAACATGATATATTTTGAATTCTTCGAAGTAAATGCTCTTTCAGGGCAGCCTCTGAAGTTCTTTGCTATTTAGGAGAATTTCAATCATATTTAAAAAAGCAATATGAGCTTTCAGATAATTTATGAGAGCTACTTGTATCTTCAAAAAGTGCTACGCGGGTACTTCTACAGAAAAATCTCAGAAGCTTGACTAAGTGAAAATTTAGTCTATTTCAAGTGAATTTGTTTCGGTAGGGTAGTTTAGTTCAAGTTAAAATTATATTTTTCTCTTCAACATATGCGTGGAAGCCGTAGGTCTTCGAGCATGTGAAGCGGGCTGGAATCTGGTGTTTGGTATATTTGGAAAACAACTGTGGAAAAAACTCCTAACAGAGGAAAAAAAAGTGGGACGTGCTGCCTCCAACGGAGGCAGCACTGTCACGGGAACTTGTCCTCGGTCTCCGACACCCTCAGTGCTGTCGATGCCAGGACTCGTTCTGCAACATCGCCCTCGATAAAAACACCTGCTTTCATCCCTAGATGCATAATGTACTATTTGAATGTTAGTATTTTTGAAGCGTCAGCCGAGTTCAGAATCGTCTTCAGAGCACTACACGCGCCAGGCAATCCTCATATTTTAATTCATCGACTTTTAATTCACCTGTCTGCAGGTTCAGCCCTTACGAGTGGGAGAATCCTCGTTCATGCAATGGACAAACTGAAGCCCTTGAAAACGAGTTTACTCTTCTAAACTCCCTCTGGTTCACCATAGGCTCGCTAATGCAGCAAGGCTCTGATATAGCACCAAAGTAAGTTGGATCTTATAAACTCCTTTTAAAAAATTATATTTACATTTATGATGTTCATTTACTCGAATTGAAGTAAAAAACCAACAGCACTTATCAATACACAAGTAATCAATGAGTTACAATTCATATAAGCAACGGTCTGTACGGAGTAAATGTCTTCATCTAGTCTAGATGCTATATCGTAGGCTTGCTGCAATTCAACTTGTGATAATAAAAATTAATATTTTGTACAGAACTGCTTGATTTAAAATTATAACTAAAGATTGTAGAATTTAAATTTGTGAAATATTAGAGAGAAATTGACACAGGAGAAGTGTTGGTAGGCGTGTAAGTATACACTGTTAGAGGAAATAAGATGGACAATAGCACTTAAAGATCATATACATCATTCGAAAGAAAATATACTAAAATCAGATCCTATTAGTATTCGCACGAGTTGAATACTAATTCAAATAGCTAAGTTCTCGTTCCTAAAGAAAAAATTTCAGTCAGGTGATATTCTGATAACATTCCACGTGGATTTTAAAGATAACTTTAAAGTATTATTTCCAGCCGCAAACATCTGCTAAGCCGTAAAAGATACGCAAAAATGGATGTCATTTTTTTTTTAGTTTTGAATAACTCGTGTACATTATTAACATACCTTGTTTCACAGATCTATAGGTGCTTTTGAGTTCTTCTGGAAAACTCTATAAAGTGCTTAAAAACACAATCCGAGTTTCCATGAGGTTGAATGAATTTACTTGTATTGACACGTGCATATTCAAACTTTCTGTCTGCTAATTCACCTGACTCAAGTAATTTCTGAACTGAGCTGATTGACCTAGGCAACGGTAATTTTCTAACATTCTCCAATATCTGAAACTTGACTTGATACGCAGATAATATTCATAGAGTACGTAAATAAATTCCTTTCACCTAGGTTCCTCGTTTTAGTTGAAGTCAAAGATCTCCCACGGGGAATAGGAGAGAGGAGCCAATAAATAACATTTATGTATTTATTATAAACAGTTACTATTAAAATTAGTAAACTACTAATAGAATATGTTTAGCACAGAAAGCTGACGTTAGACGAGTAGGTCCCTTGCAGTACTCAGCCAGTACCTTATGTATTATGGCTTAAAAGAGATTAAGGAAATGAATCATAACTTATTGAATCAAAACTTACCGATTTGTTGAGTCGATTGGAGATTCGGCAAGGTTGAGAGGGTGATTGATCCCTGCAACCTTCCGTATGTGTATGGGTCAGGAGAATTCGCAATCCAGAAAGAACTAGAAGTCCAGAGATTGTCAGGTCCCACCCGTGTAAAAATATTTCGTCTTGGATTTCGTCTTGATGATGGGCAATTAAGACATATCCAAGAATAGGGTACTTGAATATTCTTAAATATTTTTTCTCTTATAAAATCAAAAGGTTATAGGACAAACTATTTTTCCTTAAAATTATGTTTTTAAATAAGCTTGACTTTTTCGAATATTTTTTTGAACATAATGCACTATCAATTGATAATTCTTCGGAAATATAATACATGCTGCAATGTATAAACTTCATCCCGGAATTCTTTCAGCATTTTTTGACACTTAGTTTTGAACCTGCAGCTCACCGAAACATGCATTCGGTCACGGTGATCCGGTGAGACTGTCTACTCGTAGTCCAAAAAAAATCTTACAGCCTAGGGCTGAATATTTTTATTTGATAAAGTTTTGTCGATCTCGTGATGGGCCACCTTAGGAATACGTTTAAGTAATATCAGCACTGCAGCACGGCCTATAAACATACGTTTTAGAATAAATTAAGATGCTAACTCAATTAACCAAAGATAGTTGTTCTTGAGACCTGTGAGGTTCTTACAGATGGTTTGTTGATGATTAAAGAAATTTGATTGTTTATATTATAATTATTTCGAGCAGCACTCCTCTTCTGCATTGCTGCATGTCCAGGAGTAAAGTTAGGTTCAACGTAGTGTGTGTTCCTAAACTAGCTTAAGAGAGAAAATAGGGTGTGTGCGTGTTCTCAAATCAAATAAGCGCGGGATAATTTTGCAAGTTTAAATCATTACAATTTTCTGTTGCTACGATACACATTGCTGAGAAAATCTGTGTCTGCATGTGTAGTTAAGCAGTAGAGCTATGCCACTGTCACACTCATTACCGACCAAGCAAGGTTATGCTCCATGCTAAGTTAGTGACAATCGGTATTACCCACGTAGGTCAGTTCCTACATCCCTCTATCGCTGCAAATTAAGAAGAAGCGAGCTTGCCTCAACATTGAAGTCAGTGAGAACAAATGTTTCAAATGAGCCGTTTTATCGAAATTTTACCCAGTTACTTTAGAAGATCACCTTGAACGTACACTTGAATATAAGCAGCATGAAGAGAAACTAAAGTTTAATGGTTAGAGTTTCCTGTGGTGGTGGTGGTGGTGGTGGTAGTGGTAGTGGCGATCCCAATGGATCAGCTGACAGCTGAACGGGAAAGGATCTAGAGGGAGGCGACTAATTGTCACATCTGCGAGCAGCCAAATCATCCGGGGCAGAGAAAAGTGCGAGATCACTCTTGTCTAACCGGAAAGTATCGCAGCCCTGCTCATGAAGGCTGTAATTTGTATTACCAATATTCTCAAACTATACTCGTCGTTCTCCATAATCTTAGCAGGTACGATGCTGATTTTATAACTCAAGATATTTGTACACAATTCAATGGTAAAGTTGATCTCCTTCCCTTGAAGAAAGCGAAATACACGTACATCTCTTTTGCGAAACATGTTAAGAAGAGTACGATCAAATTTAGACTTATAGACTCATTCCAGTTTATGGCATGATCATTGTATAAGTTATCCTTGTACCTAGCCGAATATAAAACTATGAGGTCCGTATTTACTGGCCTAAGTGTCGACAAAATTCATTTACTAACGCGCAAAGTCTTTCTCTCATATGAGTACTTGGATTCGCGGGAGAAACTGAATGAAAAACATTTGCCGACAAAAGAAAAATTTCACAGTACATTAAATGATTCATCAGTTTCCGATGAAGACTATGAACATGCAAGACGAGTATGGTCCGAATTTGATAGTCAAAATCTTGGTAATTATATAAAATTATATGTGGAAAACGAGGTGTTGCTCTTGGCGGATATCTCTGAAAATTTTGGAAAGCAGTGTCTAAGAGCATATGGTCTTGATCCAGCACACTGATATACGACTCCCGGCTTGACATGGAACGCAATGTTGAAGTATACTGAAATCAAATCAGCACTTCCCACTGACATTACTAAACTCATGTTTATTAAGCTAGGTATGTGGGGTGGCCCAAGCCAATGTTACAATCGCTATGCCAAAGCCAACAATCCGTGCATAGAAGCTTACGATTAATTTCAATTTCAATATTCCGAGTGATTCACCTGTTGGCTATATTCTAGAAGTAGACTTTAATTATCAAGAAGAAATTCGCGATGCACGTAGCGATTTGCCTTTCTGTTCCGCATGCTTAAAACCACCGGGATCCAGCCAGGAGCAACTGCTAACCACCCTCCTACCTAAACGAAAGTACGTACTTCATTACCGTGCACTCAAACAAGAGAGCATGTGTCCGGAACAAATCTAAAATGTACTCATTAGAACTAATGAACAACGCGGTTTACGGAAAAACAATGAAGAACGTGCGAAAACATATAGGAATAAGACTCTCGACAAAATGGGAGGACAGGTACGGTTCCGAAGTCCTAATATAGAAACAAGATTTCCACAGTCGCACGATTTTTAGTGAAAATCTAGGGGATGTGGAACTGACAAAAACTGAGATCTTATTTAAGAAACGTATCTACGTGGGGTTCAGTATTCTGAACATTTTGAAAACTTCATTTTATGATGGTCACTATGACTACATACTCCCAAAGTACGGTAAAAACTGCAAACTCTTGAACACAGATACTAACAGTCTTGTTTCGGGGAGCAGCGCCCAATGTGACGAACCCTAATATATCTCTCAATTCAAAGAATAATATAAGCGATTTTTTTGTGGGAAAATATAGAGCATGAAGTTCGATATCCTGGGTTGACCCAATACATAGCAAAAATTATATTGAAATCAATTAAGAACCTTAATTTCAGGTCTTCAAAAAAGTGCATCTGCTTAAAGTTACCTGCTGTATTTCCTAATATGACGCAGTGCTTATTCGTCTTGTGAAAGTATATTCAAAAGGATTTTTTAATCACGGAACGACACATTTCAGTGAAATAGGATGGAAGCAAAAAGTATCAAATGTTTTAACTAACAACCTGTAAGTTTAAAAGCTTTTTATGAGATTTCTGTCAAAGGGGCTACGCACCTAACCTAAAAACGCAGGAGAAAGATAAGAAACTTGATTACGAATGTAAAATAATATTAAAATATTGAAAAAATATTCCAAAAAGAATGTTTTGGTGAACAATCACTTTAAATGATTTAATTTTATCTCTATCCACAAGCTCGACATGTTCGATTATCCACCGAATAATATTTCCCGTATGAACAAGGCCAACAAAAAGGTTATCGTTCTTATGAAAGACGAATGTAGCGGTAAGGTTGTAATAGAGTTTGGTGATTATGTTGAATTATATATGAAAATGAATGTGTTGCTCTGGGCGGATGTGTTTGAAAATTTTTGAGAGCTGATAGTTCACATAACAGTTGGATTGAAGAATCAGCGCAGCTTCTACCGCATAATCTTGCGTACCACAGGTCTCGACAACGTACTGCAGAATTCCACTGCGCAACATAATGTACTACAGAATTGTACTGGTGGCACTTGTTGGCTTACGGAGTAAAATGTATAGCATGCAAGTCAACGACCAAGACTTTGTAAAGAAAGCGAAAAGTGTAAAAGCCGGCGTTATTAGGAAAAGTATGAACTTCGATGATAATATCGACTGTTTGCGAAATTTGGAAACTCAAACTAACTATAGAATTAAGAACTTACGAGATACAAAAATGGATATAGACAGAAAATGGATCATGCATTGTCAATGGAGTATAATTAGTTCTTAAGTCGATATATATTTTCGATTTTTTACAAATATTATATATACAAGGATAATATTGTAATAATAAACAACAATATTGTGTTCATTTATCGTTTTTTTCTTTATTCAGAAGCAATCTTACATCTAATTAATACAAGTTTAACTTAATAATGGTTCACCCCTAGCTTTAAAGTAATTTGAATTCTTTCAACATTAGATCAGCGCTAGTTCAACAGTGGTTGATCATCGATTAAACATTGCTTCAACATTGGTTCAACATTGATTCAACGTTGGTTTAACATTTGATTAACGCTAACTTATCGTGGCTTTAATATTCCACGAAGGTTATTACATATCTGATTCGTCAATCCAACTGTTGTATGAAGTATCAGCTCTCGAAAATTGCCAAAGGCATCCGACAAGAGCAACACATTCGTTTATTGAAGAAATAGGAGTGGGTGGTGGCTTAGTCGGTAAAACAGGGACCATTCATATCGATCGACTCAAAATTTTTGTCGGGGACCTATCTTACCGACTGTCGGTAAAACAATTGTCGGTCACTTCCAACTGTGAGAGTGGCGCCATTTGTCGACAGCAGCTGGAACTACGTAGGTGTTCCAGAACCGGCGTAGCTATACTACTTATGGTTGGCAAATAGGTCAAAAAGATTTTCAAAATTGCTCAAAACCCAACTCCAACATATAGAATGCAGCATCATGTAGTAGATGAATCTAGTGTACAGGAGTTTTTTTTAACTGCAGAATTGAAGTTTTACCGAGCAACGTACATGAGAAAGTCGGAAAATTGTCATATTAAGTTTCGTAATATTCGTTTTCTATTGTTTTTTATTGATTATTTTTAGAGGTAGTCAGGATAGAGGTGAAAATCAAGGATTGCAACATTTTAACGTCAAATACTTCAAATGTTCCATACAATTTTTGAAAATTATGTGCAAAGTATGTTTTCCTTCTATAATACTCAGAATTTATACTTCTCGCACTTATAAATAATATACATTAGGTCACTCCATCAAGTGGCTCATTCTGCCCCAGCACATGGCCCATTCTGGTCCAGATGTGGGGCGATATGAGCCAAGTGCACTAATTCTTCATTTTTGTTTCTATTCGTAACACTCTTCATAAAATAATTATCCTGTACTGACATTTCATTATAGGCTTATGATTATCTTCTTATAAAATATTTTTGTAAGGGCTTTTTACAATAAAACCAAGACATCTTTGTTATTGACGCAGATAAAGGCAAAATTCCTGTAATTTAAAGAAAAAGTGAGTGTACCGAAAAAGTACATGCAGAAGAAAAATGCCGTCCACAATAATTATAATATAAATATTAAAAATGCATGTCCAGGATGGGATGTACCATTCTTACTATACCCTCACCGCATAGGATATCCGCGGGATATCTCATTCGCGTCCCAAGCTAACCCAGGTATATCTCAGAGGTATCCTACGAGATATCCTACAGGACAGAAATTTGGAAATCCCAGGGATCCTCCCAGGATATCCCGCGATATAAGCGGGACATTCTGAAATTTGAATGCAGGGTATCTCAAGAATGTCCGAAACAGGATATATTACTTTTATGAATGGAAGCTTTCCTTATAAGTGATATGCACTTCATCATTTGAAAGTTTGAATCAACTTGAAACTATTGAAGATTATGAACGAAGAAGATGATCTGGCAGTGACTGAATTTGAAGTTTTGAAATCGTCCGAGAAATAACACTGCGCTCAGATTGAAAGGATTCAATTTAATTATAAATTGATAAACGTTACTAAGCAAAGCAAAGTAAATAATATTTTACATAACAATTTTGAGGTCACCCTTGACATACCTTCAGATGTGAATAAGGAAATTCGCGGAGGTGTCAAGTTGTAGTAAATATATTTATGAGAGAAAAAATTTCAAGGTCGTTCTCTTGAAACACACTTAACTAGGAAGAATGGCTGTAGATAGATGAATTCGCGAAGATGTAATGTTCTAGTAAATATGCTTAATAGAGGAAAAATGTCGAGGTCACCCTTGATAAACCTTTAGCTGTAAATAGAAAAATTCGCAGAAAGGCATGCTAGATGAAGATTCCCACGTCACCGACTTCGAAAGCATTCTAAAGCTAAAGTGGTACATGTCCGTGCGAACTTTAGCTCCTCGAAGCACTATTTACAACAGGCATTCTAAGCCAATTTTCGACATCGAGAACTTTCGATAGCTCACGTGGTTCATGTCCGTGCTGATTAGAGGAGTTTCAAGCCAGCCTCGTGGACCAGACTTCTGAGCCACGTTCACACAACGGATTCTGACTCAAGCATTCAAAATTTATAGAAAGGTCCTGATGACGTCACAAAATTACAATGTGCAATTGTGAGAAACGAAATTTGCGTAAACAACTTTGAGGTTATTGATCATTTTACGTAAACATTTTCAAAGCTATAGTTTTACTTGTCTGAATAATGTCAACTAATTTTATTGGAGAATTTTTTTAATGCACAAGTAACCAATGAAATACATCATTCTGCAGTCTGGAACTTCAAGACAAAGAGGGAAATATACAAATTTTCATTTGTCCTTCAATTTATGCTGCAAAAACGTTTTTGCAGTGATACACCTCTCTGTATTATGCAAGCGATTAGCTTTGAATTTTCTAGAAGCTAGTACACATAAGAAAATTCATGAAGGTATCGATGAACGTAATGATTTTCTAAACGTTTTTAGAAGAAGTTTCGAGAACATTCTGTAGATATTATCTGAATAATAATCTGAGGACGCGGTACAGACTGGCGCGATTAACGACGACTCCAACGAGAACAGCGTGTACAACCATGAGGAACCCCTTAGCGGAACCTCCGCTACTTTTCGGCGTTTTGGTTCTGTGAGTCTATTTTCCAGATTAATGGAAAACAGGATTTCGGTGTGCTTAAGTACGCGCGATCAGGATCGTTAGAAGCTACAACTCGCGAGATACCTGAAACGGAAAGAAAAAGGCGATAACAAGAGTACAGCAGTACATCGACCTCTCTTAGTACTCATCCACGGCTCGACTGCAGCGTTGCTAACGGCCGAAACAAAAAGTCGGGAGCTTTTTAGCGGGAGATTCGACAAAAAATCAGGAGATTTTTTTAAATCGATGAATCATTATTAAA
>JAUMHM010000031.1:145733-159833 GCA_032362435.1 Melikaiella ostensackeni | reverse complement strand
GCTTTGTTCCGACTACAGTGTTAAAGTATACCACTGTGATTTTTGACTTCAGTATTCACAAAGGATTCCTGATAAGTTATGAATTTATAATACCCTAGAAGTAAGCCGAAGATGTTTGGCATGAAAGATAATACTACATACTTTTGGAAAATGTTCTAAGTGTACATTGTCGAGAGGTTTGGCATTTCATAAAAACTCCTAAAATGGTTTTATTTTCTTAAAAAGAATGTAATTAGTTTACATAGAATAGTTAGACATGCGTAAAATGAAGGAAAAAAAATTCTTCGGGCTAAAGAAATGAAGGCTTATCTGGTTTGCTTCAAAAAGATTCACACAGGTACGTTGAAGTGGAGAGTGATGTGCAGAAAGCAGACGAGCACATATGACGAGGGAGCCGAGCCTAGGCTCGGTGCGCAACTTCAGACTGGGCTCGTCCGCTCTCTGGTGATGTGGAGAAAAAGAGTGAAGAAAATATGTGACAGAGGTAGGGGTCATTTTTGAGAGGAAAGATAAATCGCTTTCTTTTTTTTACTATGCCAATATAGAAACCTGGAGCTAATAGTTTGCTGTTGACCTTCCGGTTATATAGTTTGGGTACAGTTTAGTTCAAGGTGATTTCTATAGTTAGATGTGATCCTGATGTTGCGGAGTGGAACTTATCCAAGAGAAGGGTAAAAGTTAAGATTCGACTGGGAAGTTTAGGGTTTTTAGTGTAAATCTCGAGGTTTTAACTAGAGAGAAAGTTTGGAAAAGGTTTCGAGATATGTCCGGAAATGTTAGACATTCAATGCTAAGAAATTTAGTTAGAAAGATAACGGACGGAAGTGACGTAATGATGAAAAAAATTATGGTGAGGCAAATGAAAATAAATGTGAAATGGTCGAGGAGAATAGTGAAATGGTTGTGGAAAATCAAGTGATTGTAGTCGATAATGAAGAAAATCAAAATAAAGTTAGTCAAGATAACGTGATTGTTTAATCTCAAGATAATGAGATTATAGAAAATCAAAATAATGGTGATAGTGATGGGTTGATTGTGAATGAACTCGAGATTGTATCGTTATTTAATGAGTTCTGGCAGTATAAGGCCTATTTCAATAAATTTGTTGTAACAAAATTGGGAAATTTTGAGTATGAGGGGCCTTGTTGGTGGGCAGACTTTCCATTGAGTCAGCAAAAATTCTTGAGAGACGCAGTTAAAAAACAACTTGAAAAACAACATAAAGAGATATTTTTAGTGGCAGGAGAGTTTTGTACTTTCATAAATCGTCAGCTGGTAATGGCAAGTATTAGGCATGATATGAATAAGAAGACTTGACATATAGAATAACAAAAACATTATTTAGTGTAAAAGAAATTATTGTATGTGCAGGTGCAAAGAGAAACTGTGCGATGTGATGAAAATTTAAAGTGAACGAAGTGAAAGTAAGAGCTATGTAAGATATTTTGGATTGAACGTAAATGTCTGTGACATAATTCATGTTGAATGTGTGAAAGATAGGCAGTGAATAAGGCTTAAAAAACGAAATTGAGGTTTTGAAATAATAGAGAATATAAGTCAAATAAATAACTTTTCTTGAAGAAGAAACAGCTGGATTTTTGAAATTCGCAATAATTCAAAAATGATTGCATTACATGGAATAGTGTTGTTAATTGCGAAAAAATTAAGAATTGTAGTAAAGGATGCCATTTATTATTAATTGAAAAAGTTAACATGTTGGTTAATTGTTGTTAGCAGAGAATATAATCACTTGTGTATTATTTTATGTTGCTAGTCCAGGAAGTTTCAAATAGTTTTTACAAATCGTGAATTGAATTGGGGAATTTATTATGACAATTTTGAAGTCTATTGATTTTACTATTTACGCGAACAATTTTCTTAAAAATGCTCGATAGTATTGTAGGAAAAATATAAATTTTGTTCTCTTGCCAGTACAAAGTAGTATTGCCTGAAGTGTGCATTTTTAATAAGGCAGTATGAAAGTTCTGATTTTTCAATTTTGAATGTAATATATTATTCAACGTCATTTTGATTTTATTAACGAGCATTCGAATGTTTTGCTCTTCATTAGCAATTTTCTCGGTGAAAGCATTTTCAATGCAATCGTCCTCGCAATATATAGTAAGTTCCTCAAAAGTTCCGAGTAGTTGATTTTCAAAATTTAATATTTCATTGATATTTATATAATGAGGATATTTCGTTTGCCTGATGGGAAAGTAATATTCCCTAATGGTTAAAAAAATACCGGAATTTGGTGGGAGAGGAGTTTGAATATAATTATCAGTTTGTCCTGATTGCAAAAAGAGTAAATTGGAAATGATGATTGAGATTGTCCTAAGTATGCTATTTCTTGGATTCTTGAAATAAGAAGATAATTTGACTTTATTTTTACTATTGAAGCTAAATCTTACATGCAAAAAGGTTGAAAGCTATTTAATTAAAAAAAAAAAGACAAAAGAAGATTAGTATTAGTGATTAGAAGGTATTGATAACGTACAGGGTAAAATGTGCATAGGAGATTTATGACTCTGTGAAGTTCTATATTTTCTTTTATAGTAAATATTTAGTAAAACAATATCTGCAAGTATTTTGCCATTGTATTAATTTAGGAAGTGGGTCAGTCTGAGTTTCTATTTCGCGAGTTCTAGAATGACTGTATTGTGATAAAGATGTTGTTCATCACATAAACAGCAATGGTCGTACGGACTTAGAGGTCTGTGTTCGCATTTCATAGGATTTAGGATGAGCAATAGATTCAGGTTTGGTAGGGATGGGACTGATTGGTAATTTGTATGTATATTCTTTTCTTGATAGGAGTGAATTTACTGCATTATTTCTCCGTCTTTTTCGGTTAAAAAATTCTGTGTTCGTTTGTGACGTGCTAGGTACTGGGTAATCAGGTGTAGAATTTTCTTCTCGTGTATTTAAACTCATATTTTGAAAAGAGTGAATGAAATTTCGTGTCTTTTCATCTTTTGACTTTTTTATTGAGATATGAAAAATCTTACTTGCTGCTTGTATCATTGATTCTGTTCTTGTATTTTCTGATCCACTTTCCCTGTAATTTTCTGTTTTACAAATTGAAATGTATGTAGTGACAGTGGAAGAGATTTTAATATGCAATATAGTAAACTGAGGTCGTGAGTATTTATTCTTTTTAAAAAAATTTTCCAGTTCGGAAAGGATATAAGTTGGAGGAAAGAAATGATTTTCTATTATGGACTCAAGTTTTGGTAGGATCTCTAGGATTTCTTGAGCTATGATTTGTTTTGTTGTTTCGAGATCTTGACCAGTTTTTCTAAATATGCAGTTTTTATAGTCAACTGTAATTTCGAAAAAGAGTGCATGCATGGAATTCTTTTGAATACTATAATCGTAGTGGATTTCTGGTCCCGCTTTTTTCTTAAAATAAAATTGAGTTTTTCAACAGGTGTTGTAGAGTTCATGCTTTAGAAATGAAAAGTACTGCTTGTTTTTGTTAATAGGGGGTGAATATTTAGTTGTGTTGTATCTCCGTCGTTACCTTTTTTAACAATGACCTGTCGAGCGGTGGGTTCAAGGTTGTTCTGTTGGGTCTACTCTGGGTTTGTGTTCCGTTCACCTAAATGTAATAATAAATTAGTGACAAAGTCCCAAACAGATCCTGTTAAGTGGAAGGACTATCCAAAGGCGGTATGTAGGGCGTAACCATGGATTATAGTATTAATTATAAGTTTCATGGATCTAATAATAATTGTGGTGCTAATTAATCCGGTGATAATTGTACCGAAACCTGAAAATATTGTCCATATTTTTGACCATGCATTTTGTGCGATTTTTTCCATAGTTTCTTCGTCTAAAAGATTCATTAATGAGATCCCTTGGTTTAATGTTGATTGGCCCGTTACTCCGCGAGCTTAAGTGTTTAGAACTAGCGGTTTTTCTGCCAGGAACATAATGTGATCTCGAAGTTTGTTCAAGTCCGTTTGTGAATAAATTCCGCTAGTCGCGAGTGAAGAAGGATTAGTGAAATGCCACGTTCGTTTAGTTAGTGATTTCATAACTGTAAGAGCTGAAGATTCGACTGGAATTGGAATCAATTTATACCAAGCATTTCCTAAGAAATACGTTATTGGAATGAAGGAGTTACAATTTGTTTGAGCGCCTTTATTTGTTATAATATATGTTCGCGGCGTAAGATTATAAACTGGTGAATAAATATAACATTCTTCAGTTTGACGGTATTTAACTTCGACTGGAGTACATTTAATTATGTGCGCTACCTCTTCGGCGGTTATGGACATGAATCCTGGTCATTTCATTAAATGATATGACAGCTTATCGGAAGTTTGAGAGGCTAACAGTAGTGCATTTTAAAAAACTTGTTCTTCGATTTGACATTTTTGAACTAGAACGTCATGATTAAGCCTGTTTACTTGAGTGCGAATATGTCTTTTTACGTAGACGAATTTAAAGATAACGTCATTGAAGAGATCCATATTTCGAACAAGTGGTTTTTTATTCCGTAAAATCGGGTTTCCAGGCCTGATTTCTACAATTAGTAATTTATGGTGTTCTGTTTTGAACATAATCAGATTGCATTGTGGATTTTGTGCTCTTTGTGCAAGTACAAATGTTATATCTTGCGTATTTAAAGAATATAAAATTTCGGATTTTCCAGTATTATTTTCTTGAGTTTCATTTGCATAGCCCTCGTATGAAACTTCGTATTCATTTAATTGGCAAATGTCTTGTGGTAAAGATTCCCAGAAAGTTTGTCCTCTTTTCATATCGATACAGTGTGTTTCAGAAAGTGAACATACGATTCCAGATGGCAAATGTTCTTAATCTGTATTTAAATTAACTGAAGCATGAAATTCCTTTAATGTGATTGTTACTACTCCTTAAACAATAACACTATTCCAAGGCCCAAAAGGATCAGAGTACTGCGTTCCAGAGCAATCTCCGTTAATTGCTAATGATTCTGCTATAAATACGCTATGATATAAGGTAGATTTTTCGAATACCTCTTCTATGAGATCTACAAAAAGTCCTTGGTAAGCTTGTCGTAGATTTAATAAAGAATTGTGAAAAGCACATGGCCTACGAGTTTTGATTGTTGAAATAATATCCTTGGCTGTGTTCTGCTTTGTTAGATTATTTATCCATCTAGGAATGTTGCAATTATTTCGATTGAAAATTTTGTTTCGAATGAACAGTGACCACAACAAAACCATGTCAATATGTCAGATGAGAAAGTCATAGTAAATATCTATTCTTCTTCGGTGGATGGAAGCCATTGAGGTGGAATATTTTGCTATTTAGATATGATGAAGTGTTAATCGAGTGTTCTTTCTCGAGATCGCTTAAGTCGATTAACATGCACTACTTTCGGTCTATTTTTTATTTGAATGTTAACATTGCCTTTTCCTAATACTTCTAGAACTTTAGGAGGTCCAGAATAATGATTATCAAATTTCTTACGCTTTGGTCCACTTAATAAAAATACTTCGTCATTTACATTGAATTCTTGTGGATTAATTTTTCTATCATAATATTGTTTGATTGATTTCCTTTTTGCCATGATTAAATGATTTCTAGCAATTGCCCTAATGTCGTGTGAACGGGTCATTAATTTAGCTAGATAATCGTCGTAGGTTTCTAATTTTTCATTTTCCACAGGAGGTTCACTGGATGACTGCCTGGCTTCTTTACCAAAAACTAATTTGTAGGAAGTGCAAAGCGTTTCTTTTTGAATGCTAGTGTTATAAAAAAAAATGGCTAATTTAAGCCAGTCCTCCCATTGACAATTTTTGTTGACGAATTGTTTTAGGTATTCTGCAAGTACATGGTGTGACGTTTTAAGAGAACCGTTTGATTGAGGATGAAATGCCGTTGTTCTAAATTGTCTGATTCTAAATATTTTTGCTAGTCTTCTTATGAGATTACTAAGAAAATTTTCTTCTTTGATCGGTAAGGATTGATTTTGGCGACCCGGAAATGCATATAAACTTCTTAACAAGAGCGTCAGCGATAGTGCTTGCGAGAGCATTAGGAAGAGCTATGGCTAAAGAATATTTGGTTAAGTTGTCATGAATGGTTCAAGTATATTCATTTTCTCTCTTTGTTACCGGCAATGGGCCTACAATATATATTCATTAAAATTTTTTCGAATGCTGTACCGACTGTGTCAGTAATAATCATGAGTTCTTTTGTTCTGACACGAAGAAGTTTCTTTATTTGACATTTTAAACAAGTTTGGATGTATTTTTGAATTTCCAATTTCATATTTTGCCAGTAATAATTTTGACGGATTCTATTATAAGTCTTTGTGACCCCTTTGTGTCCACCTAATGTTGAGGAATGGGCCTCTTTAATTAATTGAGCGTGTTGCTCCTTTATTGCATATTGTGTAATGCCCGCGCATATTATAATTTTTATTGGTAAATCAGAGAAGATTAAACTTATTGTGTTCAAAATTTCTTCCCAAGGTATGATGTTTCCTTGTGATGTTTTTGCTATGCAGGTAGAACGTAATTTGAGTTATCTACCTTTTGCATGCAAAGAAGAAATTGAGGATTTAATGTTATTTAAAGTTTCTGTAAAGTTTTTTTTTCTTCCCATTCAATAAGTAAAGCAAAATGATACTGTTGACCACGACGGTGTTCTTTTGTATGACCTAAACAGAGATTTATAAATTTCGGTAATTCGTTTCTTTTAAATAAAGATTTCAATCTAGTATCTCTAGGCTCTCCACCTGTTGAAATGAAATAAGCGTGGTTTTCCTTTCGCATTGTGAGTTGGTCTCAGCAATTGATTATATTGCGTACGGCTTGCGTGTTCCCAGTCGGCAGGCCCTTCTCTGCAGGTGGCGGTTCTGGTGGTGGACGGTTTTCGTCTTCCGTTTTCCAAAGTTGTAAATCTTTTGCTTAAGTATTGATATCTGGTGAAAATACTTTTTCGGGGTCATGGGAAGATTCTTCTTCCGTTTCGTCTAAAAATAATTATCTTCAATTCTCTGAAAATCAGAATCATCTGAGGAATAATTTAAGTCTTTATTTTCGTTTAATAAATTTCTTGAAAATTCAGGATCAGAATTAATTATATCTTCTTCTCCTTTTAAGTTTTCCTTTCTCTTTCTTCCTTTTCGATTCTGATTTTTCTTAATTGTTGTTGGTTGAGTTGTACTTTTACGCGGCCTATCTCTTTTTCTTGCAGGCTTTTTGCTTGCACTTTGTTTTTTGTGCTTGATTTCGAATTATCATGGCATTAATTCTTGTAGATTGTTGATTAATAGAATTAGATTTTGTAGAAACAGTTACTGGAGTTACCGGATCGCCAATGAAGTTTGAGTTTCCAGAATTTGCGTCTTCAGAATCTGAGTCTTCAGACCTTAAACTTTTGAGTCTGCATTTTTAGAAAAATGAATTACTCCCGAAACTTCGGATTCATATTCAGTGGTTGAATTAAGTAGATTTTATAGATTTTGTGGGATTTAGAGATTTTGTAGAACTTGCAGATTTCAGGGCTCTGTCTTCGTTTATGAGAAGAATAGCAGTTTTTATCTTTTGAATCTGAAGTCGAAGTAGTTACTTCATTTTCAATATCATTTTCTATAAGATTTCGTGATAAGCCATCGGCATTTACATTTGTTTGACCAGCCTTATAAATATCATCGAATTCATATTCTGCTAGTTTTAATCTCCACCGAGTAACTCGAGAGCATGGAGCTTTTGAATTTTGAACTATCTTGCATAATTTATTTGTTCAAGAATATCAATAATGTATGGTAGAGAGAAGTTGCCTGTAATTTTTTTTCATTCAACTTTCTGAAATCGAGGACCATTCGCCATTTTTATTTTCTTGGGAATCTGACTCTTTAGGTACGATGAACACTGGAGTGTTGTAAGGAGACTGTGATGGTTTGATTGTTTTGTTTTTGAAAAGTTCATTAACCTGTTTTGTTATTTCCTTTTTATGTGCTGGAGAAAATCTATATTGTTTTGAAGTAATTGGTCGATTATCAATAGTGGGAGTTGAATGTTTCAAAATGTGAGTTGCTTGTAGAGGTTCGTCAGGAAGTTGAAATCGGTCTGCATGTTTAGAAATTAATTTTTCACGTGAGCTAATTCTCCGGAATTTTAATGTTGCAATCTAAGTAATTTCCTTATTTGCTTGATTCTATCTTCACCCACTAAGTTATATATTTATCAATATAATGCATACTTTCGTCAGGCATAATGAATTGTTTAATGATTTCTACAGGAGAGTAATTATTTCTTTTACAATTTTCTGCAATATTATTTTTATTAGTAATCTTTTCTATTTTACTAATTCCAACTTCTTCAAAATCTTTTAAAGTGAATAATGGAATTGAAATTTTTACTGGAATGGTGCGTGTATTTGCGACTTTTAGATAAGTTTTTCCGTTATGATTTGTAACAAGTGCATTACCTATAAAAACTCCTTGTCCATTGGATATCTGAGATGTATATCCTGTTTCTTTTTCTATATTTTGAACTTCAATTGGTATATCAAAAATAGAACGATCTGGCAAAATTATTGATTCTGTAGTTTGGAAAGAGTAGTTATTATTCTCGATTTCTAGCCATTTTAAAGTATGAGCCATAATATTTCTTTTTTACTAATATTGATTAAATTATTATAAATATCCAATTTTAGTGAATTTCTGCCTGCTCCTGTGTCTATCATCATACGAGCCGGGCATTTTCGGCCGTCAGCAGATATAATAATAGATGGAATTGGATTATTGAAATTTAGATTTATTTTTATCTGCTTTTTATTGGTGTCGGGTGCTGTAGAATCATTTCTCACAAGACCTCCCTCGCTGCACTCTGTGCGGGGAGGGGCCTGGAGTTACCCTGGTTTCTTGAATTTTGTGGCTGGAATTTAGCAGGCTGCTGTTCTTGGTGTTGTTGATTAAACATTCTTTTATGGCATTCGTTTATATGGTGTCTTAATCTTTTACAATAATTGCATTCTTCTTGAGTTTGATAGGGGTTTCTGGTATCATTACTACTTTCTTTGAAAGGAGGATCCTGAAATAACCTGTTATTTGGGTGTTGCTGCCATTATGCTTACCTTGGCTGAGGTTTTCATTGATCCTGGTTTTGTTGGCGTTGGGTCCACTGACCCTGGTTTTGATGCGGAGTTCACTGACCCTGGTATTGTTGAGGCGGGCCCTATTGGTTACCTATACTTTGCTGGAATTTATTGCTGAATTGTTGATGTCTATTATCTCTATCCTGCTAAGAGTTAAACCTATGTGTTGGTTGCCAACTTCTTTGATAGATTTCTCCAAGATTACCTTGATTAAATTGATTTAATTGTCTACAAGTTGGGGCGATGTGTCCGCTTTTTCTGCGTATCTGAGTTAATTTCTTTATGAGTTAGATGGATCTTATCTTTTCTATTTTCAACTATTATTTCTTCTTTATTTCCGAATGAGGGTCTACTGGAACGCAAGGCTGCGGTTGCAACAAGTTTTTTTTCAATTTGAATTGCATTATTTACCGCGAGTTTAAAAAAGTCTCGTTTTCTTAATCTTGATTCGATTCCTGATTTAAGTCATCCTAAAGAGCAATCTTCAAGATCCGCTTCTAATGTTGCTTTAAAACTTTCATCTTCTTCGTCTTAGTTATTTCTTTTGTGACAATCTAGAATTTTATCCTCGATTTCCTGAACTCTAGTTGCGTAAGTAATTACTTTTTTGTTGTTCCATTGATAAATGCTACCTAATTTACCTTGTAATTGATAAACCGTTTTGTTTGAAGAAGAAACACGTTTTAAACTATTGACTTAACAGATCAATTGCAAGACAATACTTCACAATAGAGTTTTTCCAACGTAATTAGACTCGTTTCAGACTAACTTTTCAAACTCGCTTTTCAGACTGACTCTAGGTCCTAGACCCGCTCCTTATATTCTAAACATGGTAGTCGCTTTGCCTGTTGCTTACACATGACTTGTTCTCGTTCTGCCTGTTGGCACTCTATACTCTATTTTTGGTTTTTCCTACTCGTAAATCACGGGTTAATCGTCCTTGGAGTTTGAGGGGACGACAGTTACAAATGTAATTGGGTAACATAAATGTATGACTACTGAGGTCTAGATCATGCATACTTATATTGACAATAATAGTTAGATTAATTCTTATGATAATAATAATAGTAATAAGAGTAGTCTCGTGGACGTGACAATGGAGAAAAATGCCTAGAAGAACATTCATGATAATTAAATTGTATGTGAAAGCTAATTTGTCATAACCCTTTTAAATCAAATCTGCACACAAGGTGTATAAAATACATATTCTTCGGGAAAGTTTGATTTTACGAGTACTTCAGGATACCTGCAGTCTTATCCACGAGAACACGACATCCAACCCTAGCACTCTGAAGTACATGTAAAATCACATTTCCTGAAGAAGATGTATTACATACTCCTGGTGCAAGGGTTCGATGTCGTATCCTTGTGGAAACGACTGCACTAACCTTAGAGTACTCGTATAACCAAACTTCCCCAGAGAAAACGTATAACATACACCTGGAACGAAGGTTGGATGTTGTGTCCTCAAGGAACCGACTGCAGGAACCCTAAGGTACTCGTAAAACCAAATTTCACGGAAGAAGATGTATTTAATACACCTGGTGCACGGATTTAATGTCGTGTTCTTGTGGAAACGACTGCAGGTACCCTAAAGTACTCGTAAAACCACACTTCTGTGGAGAAGATATATTACATACGCCTGGTACAAGGGTTGGATGTCGTGTCCTCAAGGTGCCGACTACAGCAACCCTAAAGTACTCGTACTGAAACCAAACTTCACCGGAGACGATGTATTTTATACACCTGGTTCACGGATTTAATGTCGTATCCTTGAGGAAATGACGGCAGGAACCCTTAAGTACTTGTAAAACCAAACTACCTAGAGAAGATGTGTTATATACACCTGGTGCAAGGGTTGGGTGTCGTATCCCCAAGGAAATGACTGCGAGAACCCTTAAGTACTTGTAAAACCAAACTTTTCCCGAGAAAATGTATTATATACACCCGGTGCAAGGGTTCGATGTCGTTTTCTGATGAAAACGACTGCAGATACCCTAAAGTACCCGCGAAATCAAACTTTCCCGGGTAAGATGTCTTATATGCATCTGGTGAAAGAGTTGGATGTCGTATCCTCGAGCAAATAACTGCAAGGACCCTAAAGTACTCATGAAAGCAAACTTCCCTGGAAAAGATGTATTACATACACCTGATACAAGAGTTGGATGTCGTGTCCTCGAGGAACGGACTACAGGAAACCTAAAGTACTCGCAAAACCAAAAAGATGTATTATGTCCACCTGGTGCAAGGGTTCGATGTCGTATCCCTGAGAAAATGATTGTAGGAACCCTAACGTACTCGTAAAAACAAACTTCCTCAAAGAAGATGTATTTTATACACTTTGTGCACAGATGTGATTTGAAAGGGTTATGAAAAATTAGCTTCAACATACAATTTGCGCGACTTAATTACCATAAATGATCTTCTAGGCCTACTTCTTCATCCTGCATCACTTTTCAACACTTACTTTGCAATATTTATGTCGGTTATGTTGATTTTGCATCGTGTGTTATGTACATGCATCGGACTCATTCAGTCGCGGAATTGGATCCGTCAGTAGAAATTACATTCGGTCGCGAAACTAAGTCAGAAGACTTTAAGTAAATCGACGCACGACGGTATGACGTCGTAAGTAGGGGAACCCTCAAACACAAAATAAGGGAAAGTCGTATTGAATCGGAAGCTAGCTTTATATTTTTGAGCGTACTTAAAATGTAATTGTGTCAGGCATTGTTCTGATTGAAAATCTTAAATATTATTATGTTACAGATAATTTACTTTTTCGTGTGCGCAACGTTAATTTTATCCCTGGCGTTTGAATTTCACTAAGACGGCACTCAAAAACATCAGTGGGCTCTCAGTGTCGTTTGAGGGTCTGTTTGTGGCGATTTCGGCACTCAAACGGCACTGGGAGTTTAGGGCCATTTAAGGGGCCAGACATTTAAAAGTCTCTTTCAAGAAGATTTATTACAGCGTCCTGGCGAATTCTATACCTACTAATTATTCTAAAAGCATTTACCTCAACATTTTAGAATTTGTATACTACCATTACAGAAAACATCATGATGTAAAAATAAAAACCAGGTTTTTTATTTTTTTTTATTTATAAATTATAAAGTACAGAATTTACAGAATGACTTTACCACGGCTCATTTTAATTTAGATAGCTTTCAACCCATTAAAATTACACAGGAAAGATAAGTTTTTTGAAGTTTATGGAACTATTTCAAGAGTAGCGGATATGGAAGAGAGTTAAGTGAAAGTCTGGTTATACGATGTGATGAAATAATTATTACAAAAAGAAAAAAATATATTTTTGATATTATTGTTATTATTGCACTTCATTTCTTACAAAAGTACACACACGATCACTTATTCACACTTGAAGACATAACAGCACGCTTAAACGGTTTGAAAAATCTTATTCGCTGAGGATTTGAAGCCTACGTACCTATACCTGAAACTACCTTACCATAAACCTAATTAACGCCGCACGTGCTAACCAAATGAGTTATCGCACGCTCTTAGTTCCGTGTAAAAATCTTGATTAAGCGTTACAGGGTCAGGGACCAGGGCGCAGTGAGTGGCGTTATTCGGTATAATGAATACTAATGATAAAATTAATGATATATATTAATATATACTGATTTTAATTAATTTTATCAATTGATCAATTTATATTCATTAAATTATATTAATATCAATAATAAAAATTCGGTTTATATTCGGTTCGGTTCCTTTGGAATCGAACCGGAGGGCCTATGACTAAGCCACTGAACGCGTCCTCCAGTTGCGTATAGAGGGTCCCTGTATCGAAGGATTCTGCTGAATACAGTCAAAAAAATTGATAAGCAGTCGCGGACAATTGTCCAGGGATGGTCCCGAAGGAAAAACGCCCAAGCTAAGGCGTCAACAACCGCGCCAAAAAATGAATGGCACCTGGGTGAGGTGTTCCTTACGGTGTCTCTGGGATACCGTACGACCTCCTAGAATATGCAGCCTTACCCTTGAATGCCGGGCTCTGCGAGGGTGAACGAACACTTTACCTAGCTGCTTGTGGGAACAACTATGACAACACCAAACTCATTTGTAAATGCGGTTCAAAATAGAGTTCAGGGTGTTGCAAATAATTTGGATTGGAAGACCAAATCTGATGAAGGAGACGCTTGTATCTGCTTCGGACAGCCTCCTTCACTGATGTTATATCCTGAATGCGGCTCTGTCACGCCTAGGTATAGGTAGGTCTCTCCAGCACAGAGGTGTCTAATAGCGCTCCTGTCCACGAGTTCAGGGTCATCGCTAACGCTAGCAAGTCATCCTCGCTTCAAATAAATCTTGGCACACTTGTCCAATCCGAAGTTCATACCAAATTCTCGTGTGTACGCCTCGACGAGCGTTAGAGCATCCTTGAGTTGCTGTGTCCCAGCAGCATAGATCTTCAAGTCATCCATATAAAATACATGAGTGACCTTATGCTCATGATTATTAGATCCACCGCAGAGGTACCCACAAGAAGTGCGTAGTGCGGAAGATAGTGGCAAAAGTATGATGCAAAAGAGAAGAGGGCTCATGGTGTCTCCCTGAAAGACGCCCATCTGGAAGGTGACGCTGTTAGTTGTTGCACCATGTTTTCCAGATGAGATAGTTAATCTGGTTTTCCAAAGGGGCATCAATCTCTCTATGCATCCCAATATGGGTGGATCAACCTTCAAGCTTTCCAACAGACAGACGATAAGTGTATGGGAGATTGAATCGAAAGCTTTCCGGTTGTAGGCTGCAGCATCTTTGCAGACGGTTCTGTCGATTGGCAGGTTGAACAAGTCGCCTTTCTTTGGCAGGAGTATAGTGCGTCTTAACACCAGCCACTGCGGAATGGGCGTCTGCGACTTTGAATATGAGTGAGGTAAGAAGTTCTTGATAGCATCCGGTCCGGCAGCGGAGAAGTTCTTCGTGCCCCTCAGTGCTTTCTTCACCTCTTCGGCAGTGATTGGTGGACAT
>JAUMHM010000031.1:126015-137426 GCA_032362435.1 Melikaiella ostensackeni | reverse complement strand
CGTAGTTTTGCACACGATTGAAACCCGAAACACCTCTTTTCATCATAATGAATCATCGTGAAAGCATTAAATCTATACTCTTTTCCTAATGCTTGTTTAATATTACGTTTTTTCCCGAAACAATTGTGAAATTATTTTAAGTGTTGTAATTTTCCAAGCTTCTGGGGAGAAAGAATTACCTACTGGTTGTATTAAAATTTTCAAAAATGTTTAGGAAATTTACTTGACTCCTGTGAAAACTCCATAGAAACTGTGGAAAAATTCACTACATTTTGTTGGTTTCATGAGTTCTATAACTGTCGGGAAATATTCGTCAATTTTTGTAAACATTTTCAGAAGTTTAGGGTAAATTACCTATTTTGTTGAGAAATATTCACTACACTTTATTGGGTTTTACGAATTCCATAACTTTTGAGGAAAATTCACTAATTTTTGTCAAAATTTTCAGGAATATGGAAATAATTACCTATTTTCTTGTGAAAAGTAATTTTCACCACCAAAATATGGAAGTTCCTTTACGAAATCGAAGGGGAAATTCCCGAAATTTTTTACAGTGTGTGCACTCAATTGGAAGCAGCCAAATTAACAATTGGGAAGCTAGACTCCTTGTGAATGTGTCTCAGTATTTGTTTACTCGTGGTAACACGGTGCTTCCGACTTTCCAGCAATTGCTTTTAACTCTTATGAAGTTAAGGTTCGTTTTCTCATTTAAGTTTTCAATCTACAGGTAAAGCTTTAATTAACTTTATTTGTATTCCAAAATTTTCTAAAATTATTAGAGGGTCAATAGGGGTGAGTGTGATAACGGGATTAGTGTGATAAAAAGAAAATTTTCAATTAAAAACAAATTAGTTAATAACTATTCTTATTACGACATGAAGACTATATCTCTTATTATTTGCAGAAAAAGGTGGCTATCATTAACTATTGCCTTAATCGATTATTTTTAGAGAAACTGAGATGCTTTCAGTAAACTCCAATTCATAATTGTGTTATCTGGTCTTTTGACTTGAATTTTTCTTACATAAAGCACCTTTAGTTGAATTTTTTTTGGGAATGAAGGAAGATATTATATTTCGCTCGAATAGCCGTTGTTTTTCTCTAATTTTACATTTTTTGAAATTATTATTTTATTATTTTTGATTATTTTAATGATCTGAAATCGTTGAAACACTACCAAAGAAAATGAAAAGTATTTCGTCCGGTAAGTTTTTGTCGAATAAAGGAAGGGAAGATTAAAAGTAGAAAGTCCAAAGATAATTTTGGCAAAATTTGAAACAAGAATCTTCTCAAATAATTGCAATATCATTAATCAAAGTATAACTTTGTAATTTCGTATCACACTTACGCATATCGACCCTACTATTTTCTTCTCGCTTGAAAAAAGTTTCTTCAAATCTCTTGTACTTTAGATTTCGTGTGACTGAATTGACCGCTTTTCGCTATTTCCGTAGTTGCTTGCATGTTCTCTATTGCAGTTTGAGATATTTTATTCATTGGCCTAGCAAACAATTTTTGATATGTGCAATGCCAGAATGTTTCAAACAGTCTTTCGCAGACCAAATCTCTATAATTATTGACTGTTTTGAAGAGTTTCTAGAGTGACCATCTGATCTACACACTAGTACTCTGTGTTGGTTGAACTACAAATACTTACTGAAAATTCAGGTTTCCTGGATAAATTACTGACCGGCGACGTGGTACTGGCTGATCGAGGTTTTCTGATTGAGAACTTAATAAATATGGCAGAAGCCTGTTCAAACATTCCTGCATTCACGAAAGGTTTGTAAAATGGAAAAATTATATCAATTTTCTCATTGTAGCTTGAAAATGTGTTGCTTGTTTCCCATGCGTTGCAGGGAAACCCCAATTGCATCCAAGAGACTTGAAGCAAGCGCGAAAAATCGCACAAGTGAGGATTCACGTCGAAAGAATTCTAATATCGACACGACAAAAGTATCAACTTTGGTCAGAAAGTGTTCCTATCAGCTTGTTGCGTAGCCGGCAGAATGGAGTGAGCGTTTTTGAAGAAATTCTTTTCGTTTGTTTTGTGCTTGGGAATATGTGTCCTTTTGTAGTGCTGATGACATGAAAAGTGTATTCAGTTTCGAGGAAATTAATTGGACAGGTCATCACACCACAATTCTGTTACTACAAGCCTATTCTTCGGCACTGTGTACCATTTTCCCGAGATTTCAGGCATTATCACTTACTTGTGAAATGCAAGAGCCTTTTCTGATTTCTCTAGAAAAAAATCCCTATCGAAATATATGCGCTCTACATTCAGATGATTTTTTGTCGGATACATCTGTAGCTGCATTTGATAAAAATATGCATGCTGCCTATCGAGTGTGAAAGCACCGTCATCTTTCCTACGCAAGAATGACCCTTCCATAAAAGAGAACTATTCCATGGTGATATCTGGAGACTTCATACTGTATGGACACATAACCTCGATGCGACCTACACAGCTGCAGTCACATGAAGTTAGCCCATCCGGAGATGCTCCAAGAACTGGATAGTCCTGCAAAATCACAAAACCTGCTGTAACGGCACGGAAATTTGTGTGGTGACGTTTCATTAATTTCAGGTATTCCGCTCTAGCATTATTCTCGTGTTTCAGCCTTTACTTTCTCACTTTCGGTCTGAATGTCCCTGACATAGGGTAACAGATTGTTTTGAAAAGCGATAGCGACTGCTTATCAATGGACGTATGGCAAGCACTTTTGAAAACTGAAGCATAAGGAGCGGCAAATTTCCTATTTTCTTAGCAACCCTTCATAGAGCGAAAGGCTCTATCACACGTAATATTGCTGCATCCAGCTCAGCTTCTTCGATTTCTTCCAGCAATTTCATTAGACTCTCTTCTTCGATGGGAGGAACATTATCTAAATATGCGTCTGAAATAAAAAGACCATTTTTAGTTTCTTATAATTTACCTTTTTCTTTCAGTCCAAACATACGACTGCGGTTGAGACACCATATGTAATCATGGCCACCCTAATTACCTGTCTAGAGGTGTAATTAAAGGCTCCTTCGATGCCCATAAAGATTCCAATCGTGAAGCCTTTCTGCTTCAGTTGTTCTTCAATTGGGTTTACTGCTTGGCTTAAGGCCGTTTCGGTCAAGTGACCAGCCCTCTAGGCGTGTTGCTCCTTGCGTAGTGGCTTACTTAACTGGGCCTTGTAGCGAATGTATTTATCCACAAGTCTTTCCACCGTTTTTAGTAGGAAAAATGTAAGGCTGATGGGACGGAAATCCTTGGGTGAAGTATAACCGATCCTGTCTGCTTTCCGAATGAAAACCACTCTCGTGCCTCTCCATGCCGTCGGGACATATCTCAATGTGAGAGTAGCCTTAGCAAGTCTCACCAGCGACCCTATAATGGATTCCCCAGCCTTCTGTAAGAAGACAGGGTATATGTCATCCGGACCAGGAGACTTGTATGGGCTGAAAGACTTCAGGGCCCACCTGACCTTGGAAGGAGTAACAATCTCGTGGGCTAGCCGCCGTTGCGAGCCCAGTTGAGCCACAGACGACTTTAGATGCCCTCGAGGTATCATTTCCTCTTCCTCAGACCTTATAAAGCCCGGGAAATGTGCCTTGATCAGGTGGGCCAAGGTCTGCGCGTCCGACACTGAGTGTCAATATCCTTCGTCGGGCAATTTTAGAGTGCCGAGAATAGCATCCGGATTTCGAGAGAGCACTTTGTCCAGTCTAGCCACCTCTGCCCCTCTCTCGATGTCTGTACAAAAGTTGGTCCAGCTTTCTTGCTTGGCCTTACGTATTGCATCTCTGTAATCCATCTCTAATCGTCGTGAATGAGGTCCATAGTTCTTTTCCTTGCCAATGCTGACACGTCTGAAACCCTCTCTGGTTTCCCTGCGAAGCTCTTCGAGCTTCCCGTTCCACCAGTGTGTCTCCCCTGCCTTTCGGATTCTTGTGGGTCGACAATTTCTTTCATGAGGAGGTCTGATGGCCTCTGTAAAAGTTTTGGCTGCCATCTCCAGGGTGTCCTCATCTCTAATTGACTTGAGCACCTGTGAGAGTGCACCCCTTAATTCATGTGTATTACTGATCCCAGTCCGTTCTTCTTGGTTTTCTGGCCCACGTCGGGCCCGAGGATACGATAGCTTCCAACTCGAACTCTATCTATGAGTGATCTAAATGAGTGGGTTCGTCCGAGACTCTCCACTTTTTCACTTTATCCCTAAAACTACCGGTACAAAGGGTGATGTTGATGACCTCTTCCCTGACAGTATTCTACCAGTGTACGTAATTCCTCTGGTGGGTTGGTTTCGCTGTTATATGGAAAGTACGCTGATCCTATGACTAGCTTCCCGATTCCTCTAAGATCTGTGGATATCACCATCAGATCTCTCGAACACAATTCTAGCAGCAAGACAACGTTGACTCCTTCCGCCAGAATGCAGGCCCCTGGTTTGGCCACCTTTGGCTCCCTGTAACAAAAACCAGGCAACAGTCTCCTCCTCTCCCTGACCTGCAGCTCTAAAGTTGACCTGGCCAAGGTGATAAAAGGGCCTGTTGTTGAAGACCGCAAGAGCCCTTGTCATGGACTCAGGAATCTGCACAACTAGGAGTTGCTTAAGTCCTTCCTTTGTGCCCTCCTCCTGAGGCCGATCGTGCCTGGCGATTCGCGAGGACGATGTCTTCAGTGAGGGATTGATTCCCTCCAAGCGCCGAAGGACCTCAGATTGATCTTCCAGTTCACCTGGGATCCACACCGTAGCCCTCAACATCTTTTGGAGCAACTCAACCCGACCCACTTTAAAGTCTACACCTTCCCAAGGCCTTGTCTCGGACATTGTGTTCAGCTGATGGTGCACATACAGGTGGGAGAGAGAATAATTTTTTAAATAAATAGAAGAGTTTGAGGAGTTTTTCGAAATTCAATGCAGATGGACGGGAAATAGAATTATGAATAGTGGAGATTTCGGATGATGACAATATCATTGAGTATTTAAAAATAGCTTTTCGCTCCAGTCTCTGAAACTTGACGAATTTTGTCGACAGCCCTGAAGACTTTGTAGGGGTGTAATTTAATTTTGCCTTTTTTGCAAAGGGTGAAGGTGGTTTGACATTTCGTCCAGCATGCGATTTAAATTTCGTTATCCTTTGGAATCTCGTTTTTGAAATTATTCAAAGTAATGACGAATTTAAATTAAATAAATCATCTCTCGTTACTTTGAATGTCGTTAAGGCTATCCGCGTTGATGGTGGAAATAAGTCACTGACGCATGAGGGTGTGAGGAAAAGATCTATTTTAAAAATCGAAAATACTGACAACCTTTGTCTTCCACGGTCAATATTAGCTGCATTTATACATGCAAAGCGAGGTACAATTTACAGCGGAGAATTGTATAAAAATAGGAAGAAGTACGAAAATCGACGGGAAAATTCTAGTGTGAATTGGCACTTGAATTAGTTCGTAAATCAGGCGTGACGATCCAGAAATCCGGTTGCGGTTTACATGAGGTGCACATCATTCGAAATTACCTCCTACGTGAGCGAATCGAGCTAGTTATTTTCGAATTCAACAATTACGTTATGTGTAAAATGCGTCCAATATATGAAGGTACTACCATGATTTCGGACGTGAAGCATACGGTACGATATAGTGTACAAGTAATGTTCTATCCAGGTAAAAATCACTTTGAGACAATTTTATGCTTAAAAGCAGCCGCGAGTAGTTGAGAGTTTTACATCCCATGCAATAAAAGCTATTCAAATCCTGCCTCTCATAGATGTTCACATGAATGCAGATCATGCTTGTATACCAGAATCCGCCCGAAGATAATAACGAGTCGTACCAAAATCATGCTCATGCAAGTTGGGCAATTCAGATTTTTAGATAGTTTTAATTAAATGTCTATGCAACTAAGTGATCTCCCAAAAGCATTCGAACTCACTGGTGAGGGCTTGAAGAAAGATAAATTCCCACCTTTTTTCGATAGACCTGGAAATGCTTCTTATGTAGGTCCTTTACCTATGGTGTAGGGCTGCTCTTCCGATACCATGACCATTGAGGCTCATCAAGAATTTCACAGGTAAATAATCAGTCTGTAAAAGCCATTGAATGGTTATTGTGGGTAGAAAAAGAGATTGGGGTAGAGATTAACCATGCAGACAGATATCGTGAATTCCGCCTGCCAGAGGGAGCACTAGTTGACGGGATTACATAGATCGCGACGAAAAGAGCCATCTGTTGCAATTCCATGGGTGCGTACATTGTTATAAAATAAGTCGCGATAAAAAGTTAACATCTGGGGATACGCTTGATGCGAGATATAAAAGCACTTGCGCCACAAGCGACGAATTCGTAAAGACGGTTACGCATTGGCGGAGATTTGGGAGTGTCAATATGACAAATTGAAAAAAATTACCTGAAGTGCTACCCGTGCGAATGCATAGAAAACTCAGGTTCCCACTTTGAAACATGTTGTGAGTCTATGAGTTAGAGTGATTGCCCTCATAACGATGCAAAGCGTGAGTTGGATGGAACATGGGTTGCAGATGAGTCAAATAGAGCTGTAGAGTTAAATTACGAAATAACGCATACTTCCGAGATCAATTTTAAAACGCATAAAGGCGGTTTGTTCGCGGAATATATTAATACCTTCTTAAAAAGTAAACAGGAGGCTAGCGGATGGCCGAGCGAATGCGAAATGATTTCGAAAAACCCGGGTTTACGCTCGGTTGCAAAACTCTGTCTCAACTCTTCTTGAAGTAAATTTAGTCAAAGAGAGAATTTACCACAAACAGAAGTTGTTGAGAAGCGTAAACGTTAGATGGAGTTGCTGCCTAACCCAGAGTTAGAACTCTATAACATTGTCCCGGTGAATGATGATGTTCTTTACTGCTCTTGGTCGTATAAGGACGAGGCAAGCGTAGCGTCACCCTACACAAATGTAGTGATTGCAGAGTATACCACTGCTCAAGCTAGGCTAAAGCTTCTTGAATAACCTGTATCAGTTAGATCGACACGTTCTCTACTACGATACAGATTCGTGCATTTATATATGTCAAGAAAATGTATCAGAGTACAATTCACCCATAGGTCGTTTATTGGCACAAATAACGGATGAGCCTGAGGATTACGGTCAAGGAAGCTACATTGATAGTCATGTATCTGGTGGCCTCAAATTTTGCGCTTACAACGTACTCTCTCTAGGCAGAAAAACTCATCAAGTTTGCAAAATTGAAGGGATAACTTTGAATTATGAAAATTCGCAAGTTTTTAATTTTGAAACCATCCGAGAAATGGTAGTCAAGAATACTCCTTCTATCTCGATCTCGTTCAAAGCAATTCGCCGAACAAAATTCTTTGACTTTTTAACTATAGGACGAAAAAAAACATGGTAATCCGTAAATTGTAAAAGGAAATACTTTGAGAATTACGAGTCTTCGCCTTACGGTCATGTCGAAGACGGCAAAAACAGAGAAGATTCAGAGTTGTTTGGTTTGCGTAGTTTGTTCGTTTTTCTGTAGCTTATTACTTGTAATTATTTATAAAATCTTCCTTTTTACCCGCATGTGTTTTGAGGAGATGGATGGCATGAGTTCAGCTTGAAGAACTTTATATACGTATGTATATTTGAATACTCTGCTCTTGAAATCATGAAATTGTGTGTACAATAGTTTTCTCTTATTCCAGCAAATTAGGGTGTATATGGGCAGCCTCTTTTGCAGGCGGCTGGTCGTCCCATTGCCTCTGTACGTCCTTTCGTACGGGCTAGACAGATCCCACTATGCCCTGCTGCAATATTGACTGCGCAAGCTCTGTTGACACGACCACCACCACCGCAATCACCTTACACTTGGCCAACACCAAGCTTATGGCGAATGGCCTTCCCACATGAGGATAGACCACCTCATACAACATCAGGATGACGATAATTTAACTCTACCCATTCCTGATATTATTGCATCTGTACCAAAAAGTTATAGGGAAAAAAGTCAATTTTTGCTTGAAAAATTACAAGCACCGGAGGTGGAAATTGGAATGAAATGGAATAAAAATGTTGTCTCTATTGACGGACCACGTGTCGAGAAATAAAATATCTCAGATTTAGTAAACGATGCTGTGAGGCTTAGGAAATCAATTTTTGTACAAGGAAAACGTCAGTTTCCAGAGTTTATTCAAGAAATTTAGACGCTTAAAGAAATTGTGGGTAATCATGAATACTGGACAACAAAACCACATGTATTTGCAACAAGGTTATTAAACAACTCGCGCAAAAGTTCAACGTCAAAAAAGTCTAGAAAACTTGATGATGAAGGTAAAGATAAAACTTTAGAATATCAATCTCTCTTGACCGATGATAAGAAATGAGAAAGTACCAGCGATAATGAAACTGAAGATGATGATGATATTGGCTAACGCAGCTGGCTGAATTTTAATCTCTAAAAATGAAGCAGTTGGAAGACATATATTACAACCCTTCGCATAAAGCTTCTTACTCTGGCTTAGAAAAGGTTGCTAAGGCTACACAGAAGAAGATACCTCATAAACAAGTAATTGATTGGTTAAAGAGACAGGATGCATACAATCTTCATCGTCTCATCAAATGTAGATTTGTTAGACAGCATTGTAGTGTATGTAACATTGATGATGTTTGGGAAATTGACCTTGCAGAGTTGAGATCTTTGAAAAGCTATCATGATGATTTTTCCTATCTGCTGGTTGTCATTGACGTTTTAAGCAAGTTTGATTGGGCTGAACCACTTAAGAGTGAAACTACATATGAGGTTAGAGAAGCATTTAAATGAGTTCTTCGAAGAAGCGGAGATAGAACACCAGCTTATCTACAGAGTGATAAAGGCAAGGAATTTATTGGTAAAGTTTGTAAAAAGTTCTTGTCGGATCGTGAAATACAATTTCGCGTTTCACGAGATCCAAGTGTAAAGGCATCTGCACTAAAGACATCTTTGAGAAAGGATATGAAGCTGGGTGGACAGAGAAGCTGTTTGTGATAAAAAAGGTTATCATCTAGCGAACTACAGAAAATATGTGAAGAAGATTGTTAAATTCCGGGGCATCATTTTCTTTAAATCAGAGAGGAAATATCTCAAATTTTAGGTCTTTCACCGAAGTTACTTCTACCTATCAAATTATACATTGCACGTCATCCACCAACTTTATCAAATGGTCTACCAAATATGAACTTTTAATATACTATATTGCGATCTGTGCGAGCCACGAATAAATGGAAATGTAAAAACGCCACTATCGCGAGTCATACCGGTGGATACAAAAAATTATATTTCTTGTTCCACCCAGGTTACAAACTTTTCACCAACTCATTACATTCCAATTCTACTATTACACCACACAAGTCGGGGGTGGAGGGATTTCCAAAATTTACATCGGCTCTCATTATCAAAAAGGACATAGTACAGGAAATTTTCTCGGTGGCCTCTTTCGATGAGTTTTACCGTTTCTCACACGTGGAGCAAGAGTAGTTGGTAAAGAAGCATTACGCCAGGGTATGAATGTTTTTGATAATTTGGAACGTAACATATCACTTAAACAGGCTGCGAAGACACGAGTCAATGAGACTGGGAAGGAATTAAAGAGACGATCCATGGAAAAGGTCGAAAGTCTGATGAGCGGATCGGGAAATAAATATTCTGGAAAGGAGCGTAATGTTTAGTCGTTCGGCGTTTGCAGAGCGTTGAGCATCGCAAGAAAGCATCGTAGAAGAAATATGAAGTGTGGAAAAAAAAAGAAGCAGAAGAAGAAGAAAGCAATTGTCAGAAGAAAGACGAATAAAAAATCCAAACTGAAAACATGAGCGAACAGTACAAGAAGATCGAGAATCGACATTTTTGGAAACAATCAATGAAATGTCCTTTTTACACTCGCACTCGTGTGAGTGTTTGGAATCGGAATTAGATCTCTTTTCCCTACTTCCAACACAGACATCCGTAGAGGGTTCTCAATGGGTACACTACAAACCTGTTACATCGCTCACAAATGACTCACTCATTGAGTTTGTAGTTCCAGGGCAGGGATATGTGCGTTCCAAGGATGCTTTTTGTCTTATGGATCCCATTAATCAGGCCTATCTCCATGTTGAAGAAGCATCTCTTCTCATTCGACGTGTAAAAATCAGTCCTGACATTTTTCTTGCACACGCGAAAGCTCTTTCTCAAGGCACGGCCAAACATCCACTCACCAGAGTAGAGGTCATTCAACGGGCATCGAAGGAAAAACCCCTACAATTTTAAGCACTTTAATATCAATTACTTTTCTCTTTATGTGGATGGCATGCAAATCCCATCAAAGCCGTTGCAACCAGATTTTGTCTTTTTGCGTTTGATCTGATTTCTGATCTTTCTGCGCATTGCCAATCACACTGGAATCTGGTTAAACAAAGCAGCCTGCGAATTGAACTTCATGTTGAAGAAGCGCTATAGCCACGCCCGATGACAAGCGGGGAGGGGGAAGTTTCCCTCCGGGCCCGGACTTTTGGGAGTTGCCCGAATTTCTGGTAAAAACTGTAATTTCGTAATGACACCTTCAAACTAAATACTATTCATCTAATGTTCCTCGCAATCTTTTACCTTTGTAGAAAGTTATGCAAAAAAATTGTCATGTAGAGAATTTTTTTTGCTATGCTCAAAAATGTTTTAAAAGAGAAGGTGGCCCGTATGTTGTAATCCCCGGGCCTGACTATAGCAAACTATTAATTGTTCAGTCTACGCTGAATACGATAATGTTTTGGCAATTGACGCCTTCAGGCAGGTTATAGTAAATTATAGCGGTTAAAACCTGCACAGACCTGCATAAGCCTGTTTACCAGAACTGGTTTTTACCATCAGTTGAAATCGGAGGGGGAGGGGGAGGAGCGACGAATATGTACCAAGGTATATGAGACGATCTGCTCAGTTGCCTTCTATCTCTTGTGAAGGTGTCTTCATCCTCACCTTTACTGTTGACTGATAAAATGGACTATATAATCGAGATACAAGACTTTCGAGATATGGATGATCAGTTTACACCAAAGGAGGTGGCTGTTGATCATAAATACACAGCCCATTGGATTGTTGCACCACCGTATCTCTTCTCTGAACTTCCTGCAAGTTGAAAATCACAAAACAACTGGCTAACTTGTTTCTATCATGGAATTGAATGGTTCGATGGAGATATCCCTCTAAATATTTGATATTCGAACATTCGAGAAGTTACCAAAGCTGCATCACAGATTTACACACGTGGTCGGGAAAAAGCTTCGGTTTTGAAAAAAATCACTAGCAGGTAAATCATCAATTTGGACATCAAAAGATCTTCTGTTTTCACCATGGAGTCAGAATGTATGAAATGTTCAGGGGTGCTTTCAACAATGCCATGAAACTTGGCCATTGGCTTCGAAAACAACGGCAAGAAG
>JAUMHM010000031.1:92471-108976 GCA_032362435.1 Melikaiella ostensackeni | reverse complement strand
CAAAAATGTAGTTTACGAGGAACTGTAATACAATAGTATATTCTTATAGCATATATTTATAATGTTGTTGTGTGAATTAATTTTTTAAGTTTAGTATTCAAAAAGTGAAATAAAAGCAAGTGAAATTTAAGGAAATATTGAATATGCTGCGTTATTTCTGGGAATAGTACAAATCAGATCAAAGAAAATGATTAGTCGCCAGTAGTTTAATTTTTTACAAAATAAAGTTGGGTTGCAGAAGATCTGGGTAGTTATTTATTCAATGTAGAGTAGAATGCATAAAATAAAATTAAACTACATTCACATTATATACACATTATATACAATTAAACAAACTGGATTTGAAGCTGTATAAGTATAACGAAGAATAGAAAAATTGTATATATGTGACGTGCGCCGAGGAAAGGGGACTAACTCAGAATACTAGGATTTTACAAGACGAGCAATCGTTTGTATACGGAGAATTTTAGGGTTGCTGAATATGAATCTTGAGACAGATTTTCAAAATTCAAAATGGCCAATCCAATATGACGGACAAAAAAACTCAAAAAATTTATACATGTTTGTGAAAATTAGTGACCAGGGTTTTTTGGGTTGCTGAATCTAAATCTTGAGACAGATTTTTTAAATTCCAAATGGCCGATTTAAAATGATGGACCAAAAATTTGGAAAATTGACACATTTTTGTAAAAATCAGTACCTCGGGATAATTTGGGACTCTGATTCCGAATCTTGGGTTAAATTTTGAAAATTAAAAATGGCCGCTTCAATATGGCGGACGAAAAACTTAAAGAATTTATAATCGTTTATTAAAGTCTGTACCTCGGGATTGTTTAAGGTCGATCAAATATGGTGGACGAAAAAATTGAAAAATTTATAAATGTTTGAGACAATCAGTATCCGGGGCATTTCTAGGTTGCTGATTACAAATCTTTAATCAGATTTTGAAAATTCAAAATGACCGATCCAACATTGCGGACGAAAAACTTGAAAAGTGTATAAATGTTTGTGAAAATTAGTATCCATGAAATTGCGTACGAAATTTTGTTAAAAAATTAGTAAACTTTCGTGCAGAACGGCATACATTTTCTACTCACTGATTATGAACAGTAGGATGCAAATTATTTTGATTAAAAATGGCAAAAGCGAAAAAGACCGGATTTAATTCAAAACTTTGTAAATAAATATTCACAAAAATAACTCTAAATACTTCTCACCTTTATTTATTAATCCTCATTATCACTTTCTGTTTCTGATTCGTGACTGCCCAGTGGGTAAAAAAACGGAGGACGTCTTTACGACACTTTTACGACGTCGCAAAGACGTCCTTTGTCCGTGTCGTAAAGATATCTTTAAGTCATCTCTAAGACATTTTACTCGTAATGTCGCAAAGATGTCTTTACGTCATCTTTACGAGACGGACATACGACGTCTTCGCGACGTCGTAAAGATGTCATAAAGATGTCGTAAAGACGTCCTTCAAGTTTTTGCCCGTCACTTAATTCTTTAATTTTCTTTTCTTTTTGAACACTTATTACTGGATCTGACGAAATAAGCATGAAATGGTGTCTTCATTAGATTTTGATCGTGAAAACAATCTACTGAAGTGTGCTCGTGCTTCTTTAAAAACTTTCTTGTTGGCTTCTTGACCCTCTTCTGACATCCAACCAATAGGCAAACCAAAAACTCTCATTATTTGACTTCCCTGAATCAGAACTTTATGAAGTGAAGGGGGCATCTTACACCAAGCATACAATTGAACATACTTTTTAGCTGTATCAAGTGCAAATGTTTCGAATTTATCACAATCAGTTCGAAGTTATCACAATTAATTTCAAGTACGCATGTCAAAATTTGTAATACATCTGCGAAACGTTGAATTCATTAACGTCAATGCCAGTTACTCAAGCTACTACTTTAGGATTGTCAAAGAAATGTCTAGCAGTGTTTCCATATTTTGTACTTCCATGACCCTCTTTTACAACATCTACGAGGATTGATAATTTTGACTGTAGACCAACTTGAACGATTTTTTTCCGCGATCCTTTCAATGTCTAGTGATCACCTATAGCATAGGATTTTTTAAAATCTAAATTGTACGAAATATGCAGAATGCACTCCATGAATCTAATTCGGTAATTAAGGCCTGATAGACCAAAATAATAATTTTGTTCGTGAACAATCAGTTTTCGAAGGTCATTGAAATTGTTCATTTGATTTGGCATAGCCCCACATATGTGTCATGAAGTAGAAGATGATTGCCAGGTCAGAACGTTGCAAACTTTTTCATCAAGCATTGTAGGGGATAACTCATGAGAAATGGTATACATTTTTGTTTTGATAGTAACTAAAGTATGTTTCAAACGCGAGATTTGCTCACAATAATAACAATACACTTCTGTAGTTTTCTCTGATGTTTCTCTCGTAAACTGACATTCGATGGGCCTGCATAATCTTACAGAAGATGGTCGACTATTTTCCCACAATACTTCCCCATCTGAAGATGTAATGTTGAGAGGTACGTACGATACCATGAATACTGAAGCATCACTATTCGCTGAATTTTTCGCAAAATCTAACCATCCCTTTTTGAATTGTTGCTGACCCGAAACACCATCCAAACTCCATTTTCCTCGTAATACTTTTGCAGAGTTATTCTTTATTTTCTTTAATTCTTCAGTTGAAAGCAATGAAAAAAATTCTGCGTGAAGTATGATCAAGCAAGGACTCTGATTGAATTTAAGAACCATTATCATTAATTTTAATATGATCAGAATAACATTCTTGCTTTGCAGATTAAAGTTTTTTGTAGGAAGGCAATTGTTTATTTCCCGATAAAAAGATTTGATGTGCTTGGAGGCTTTCCTATTTAGATTTGGTCAAGCCAACATCCATGTACATAGCCAATATTTTGTTCATCAAATCGCCATCATATGTTTCAGAATCATTAATATCGATTTCAGACTGCTGTTGTATGGTGCAATTGCTTTTAATAATACTTCTTGGCTACGGTGATCGCGCAGGGTTGAACACGTCTTTGCTGCGTTTTTTCACTACAATCTTCATAACTCGCACGTGGGCGTCCGCGTCCACAAGATAATGCTGAAGAAGTTTGTAATGTTAATCAAGAATAAAATATTTATATTTATTTTCAAACCTTTCACGCATTCGGTGAACATCAACCCTAAACTTCTTGAAACGTCTGACAAAATATGTATTCAGATAAGAACGAATTTGATCTATTTCAGTGGAATCGTAATCCAACGTTTTTTCTATTCTCTTTATTATTATACCTATTTGTGATTTATTTTTGTTTGTATCAGTCCATATCCATTCGCATAATTCACTTACCTGTATGATAAACATCGACATTTTCAGAATTTTTCAGTAATCGCTTCTATAGAAACTGTTGGAATCAGTAACTATAGATGCAGTTGTTAGATATTTGCCAAAAAAAAGGAAAAGAGTAAGAATTTATTTGTTTTTGTACGACATGAAGTCGCTCAAGAAAAAAGTAAGAATAAATTTGTTTTTATGCGACATGAAGTTGCCCCAAAAAAGTAAGAATTTCTTTCTTTTTGTACGATATGAGGTTGCCCAAGAAAAACATAAGAATTAATTTGTTTTCATGCCACACGACGTTGCCAAGAAAGAGGTAAGAGTTTTTTTGTTTTTGTACGGAATGGAGTTGCCCAAGAAAAAGATAAAATGTACTCACGACTTTCTTTTTTTTTATTATTTTATTCGCATGCTTGAGTAGATTGTTTTGCCGATCAGAATCTAATAAAGAGACCTATCCAGTATCCAATCAATGATCATTTTTTTAGGTCCAGTAATGAATACATCTCGTGTGAATTTAAAACGTAAAAAAAAAAATTTATTCAAATCAGTAAAAAACATTTTTATGAGCATTTATAAGCCTTTTAATATTTCACACTTCAATTTGTCATCGGCCATTCTGAATTTTTGGAATCTGATAAAAGATTCCTAATCAGGCACATAGAAAAACCCCGGGTACTGACTGTCACAACCGTTTATAAATTTTTCGTCAACTATATCTGATCGGCCATTTTGAATTATGAAATTATGACCTGAAATTCGGAATCAGAACCCTTAACGACATCGAAGTGCAGATTTTTTCCAACATTTATCAATTTTGCAATTTTTCCGTCCACCATATTGTAGTGGCTATTTTGAATTTCTGAAATTTAACTTAAGATTTGGAATCAAGTTCCGAATAATCCCGAGGTACAGATAAACCTTCGGTGTACCAAGTTTCAGTATATTTTATTGTAATTTGACGCGGTTACAGATTTTTGACGCCGTTATTGACAAATTGCCCCACTGTGCAATCTGACGTTCCGTCACCCGTGACTTCGGGACATCTCTGAGAGGTCCGACCCATCTCGGATACGGCCCGACAACCTTTCTCGGCAGGGCCGTGACGAGTCCGACTTAGACAGCAACAATTCTGTTACAACCCCTTCCTTGCGGGGGTTCGGGTGTATACCTAAAAGTTCCTTGAGTTCTCTGACACAGTCTGCTAGAGTTCTATCATTTATATTCAATTCAATTTCGTAATCGCCGTCTTTTTTTCTTTTAAGGCCCAATTCATTGATTTATATTTTCAATATTTTTTGAGTCTCACTGTTAATCAGCTCCCAGCCCCCCTTTAAGTAGATTTGTTTGTTGGGGTCTGGAGTTGTGAAGTTGTTTTGTAATTTGTACAGTCTATTGTTATCAAAGGAGTCGTGTATTGAGTACATAAGCTCAGGAATTAGTTTTTTGAGTCTGTTTTGTTTGAGTTGAATTACCGATATTACATTTAGTCATATATTATTTGAATTTTGAGTGCAATTTAAACTGAAAATTTCGGTTCATCAATAGAATACACTGAATTTGTTTCCTGCTATCAAATTTTGAGTTCTGCGTTCCACTATTTGTACTTCCTCCCTGAAGTTTATATTTCTTCCTGTAATTCTTTTTATTTCTATTGTTTCCTTTCCTTCTTCTTTCTTCCCCAAGAAGAAGGTAACTTCTGTCCTACTTTAGGAGTCAATCTTGTGATAGCTTTCAAATTATTTATTAGAGTAATTTTACATTAGTTGAGTTCAGAGATTTGTTTAAAGATGTTTTCAAATTAATTTGTATATTGTTAGTGCAGTTGATCTATTGCCATTTCGCCATTATTTGAATCTAAATTTTCTAGCTTACAAGGGGAAGGCCTCCTCTGCGACGTTGACATTTTGATGAGGCTATCATCAATCGATAGTAAGTCAAAAATAATTAGACACGTGTCCCCGCTTCTTTGTAAGTGGGCCCTTGTTCACGAATTATGAGCGTTTGAAAATCACGGTCGCCGCGGCTGGAACACGTGCCTAATTATTTTTCACGTACTATCGATTTATGATAGTTTCATCGAAAAGTCAATGTCGCAGAGGAGGCCTTTCCCTTGTTAAACTCATTCATATTATATACTCCTATACTTTTTCCTTTGAGGCTTTTTTAATCCGCAAATAGTTGCAGAAACTTTTTCCTTAATCACGAACGGCCTTTCGTATTGATCATAAAGTTTAGCCGCTTTTTGTTCATCTCATTCGATAATTTCAAAACTACTTTTAATACCCTGTCCCCTGTTTTATACTCAAATGGTCTTCTTCTCCTTATTAATGAACCATATATACTTGCCTGTTTATTGCTTGCCTGATCTAAATTCTTCTGAACTTCTACTTTTATTATTTGCAAAGTTCTCAGACTGACCGTTCATTTGTCTGTATTCTGAAATTCTAGATCGATATCAGTTTCTAAATTTTTTGGGAGAGACTAAAGTGGTTCAAATTCACGACTCATTTGAAAATGCTGGTGTGATCTGCGTCGACGAGTTTTCACGAGCATTCATGACGAAATGTAAATCGTCAATATGTTCATCCCAGGTGGAGTGGTCGTTATCTAAGTATGTTTTAATCATTTGTTTAATTGTTGTATTATAGTGCTCTGTTGGGCTCGCATAGGAGTAATATTTTGGCGTTTTAGTGTGTCTTATTCCGAATTTTTCAGATGATTCTCTTAGTGTTCTATTCACAAATTCTATGCCGTTATCGTTATGGAAAATTATCAGTGCTCTCCAGCGTGATACCTGTATGACACGTTTTTGAAATTCTGACTCTATAATAATTCTGTTACCTTTTTCAATAGCAATTATTTTGATCCATATTGTAAAAATATCCACGATAATTAACAAGTATTGGTTTTTTTCTCTTTTTGGGAATCGGGAATGGCCCCATGATAACAGCTGCTACCATGGTCCATGGCTCGTCAATAATTTTTTCTTCCATTAACCCTATTTTGTTTTGATCACTTGGTTTCACTCTTCGACAAATTTGATAGCTTTTTACATGATAGATCAATTTGGAATATACCCCTGGCCAGGAGTAATGTCCGGATATTCTCCCATGAGTTTTCTCTGGGCCTGAGTGTCCCGCCGGAATTTCATCGTGGTTTTTCCATTAGACTTGAGCTCTAAGTCTTTTGGGTATGAATAATTTTCAAGTATTTGAGCCTGGTAATAGTTTTGATTTTAATGAATCTGGTCTGAAAAAGTATAGTTGTAAGTCTCGTAATCGTGGACGCGATTACTTTTGCTAATTCTTCTGATCTCGAAAGAGCGCCAGGGACAAAATTTGAACTTACTTTACGGTATATGACTCCGTAGTCATATTCAAGTAGCTCTTATGCCCATCTGGCTAATCTGCCAGTGGAGTTTCTTAGGTTGTGGAGCCTGAAACAGTCAGCTTTGTTAACACCAAGGGATAAACGAAGGAAGCAGCATATGCCGTGCGAAGATAGGCTGTTACATATATATAGCTATACCAAAGGCAGGACCAAGCGCGGGTGGTTCTGGGAAACCACGACCAGAACGCGTCGAATCCTCTCTCCTGCAATTAATCGCAACGGAAGAGGGTATAAGTAAGCTCACGCAAAACCAATCGGTACCAGCGTGGTCGAGCGAGTAGATATCTATAACGATACATTCAAGCTCCCCAAGGACCATCTCTCCCCGGAGGATTAAAGGTTCGTTTTAACCTGTGTACGCCGTGAAGGCTCCAGATACTACTGTTTCCTTGGGCACGCCGTAAAGGCTCCAAGACATTTTTTCTTGTATTCTTTTTTTTTTATATTTTGGGTACGCCGAAAGGCTCCAAAATTCGTGCAAACTATATTATTTGGGCACGCCGTAAGGGCTCCAAACTTGAATTGATTTTTTGTATTATTTGGGCACGTCGTAAAGGCTCCAAACCTATATTGACTTTTTCGATTATTTGGGCACGCCTTAGAGGCTCAAAACTTGTGTTGATTTTTGGTTATCGGGCACGCCTAATAGGCTTCAAATTTTTATTTATTTCATTCCCTCTGGGTACGCTTACGAGCTCTAGAGACATTCTTTTTATAATTAATCTTTGGGCACGCCCTCAGGGCTCCAAAGTTCAATTAAATTATCATTTATCACATCCTCTAGGTACGCCACAAAGGCTCTGAGGATATTTTGCATTTTACACGTATTGAGGAAAGCTAATAGGGCCCATAATACATATTCTGTTTTCTCCTCTCTGGGCACGCTGTTCGCTCAAGGGACATTTACAAAAATCATGCTATCTCCGACATCGTAATTCCATACTCTGTATCTTAGGAAATCGGGATATTAGAAATTATATTAAACTGTGAGACTGAAACGGTATTATAAAATGAGAAATTATTGCTCTTTGAATTGAATAGTCTGAATAATTCTAGTGCTACGAGACAAGTACCGCGATTTTGCACCATTCAAGCCTCTTCTTGCGTACACGATTACATAGTTCACGCCGTCTATGGTTTGAGTAAGTACAGCTCCTAACCTCGTACTACTCGCGTCAGTTTCAAGGTGAAAGGGTTGTGTAACATCTGGACAGGTCAAAGTTGGTGTTGATGTTCAGACCATCGAATCATTTAACGGTTTATTAATTTTAAAATCAATATATTTAATTTCTGAACAGCCAGACTCGCATTTATCTGGGCTGATCGTTAAATTTGTATAATTTATTTTGTCTAGTACAATGTTTGAATATAAAAAATGGTCTTAGAAATTATGAGCTACTATAACTATGTCGTCTGAATAGCAAAAAACGTTAGGCCTTAGGCCTGGAGCGATAATTTTGTTTATCAGTCCCTGGAATGGAGCTGGAGCATTAGTTAGACTGAATGGCATCCTTTTGGATTAGTACATACCCTTTCCAGGGACTGTGAACGCTGTGATTGGTTTTGAATTTTCCTCTAACGGTATTTGTAACTAAGCTAATTCTAAATCAATTTGCGAAATGAATGTTGCCGATCATAAAGTGTCAAGCATATTGATCATAAGTGGGATTGGATAGAGGTCCTTTTTCGTGATATTATTTACCTTTCTCAAATCTAAGCCTTGCCTTGCACGTCTATTCTGACTTTCGTTGAGTGAGTCGCTCTATGTTCTTTTCCCAGGTGGATTTTTATTTCATTTTTTAACAGTTTTTCTAATTGGGTTTGTTGGCTTTCGTTAAGCTCAACAATACCTTCGAAAATCTCTCAAGAACAATTATTTTGTCCGTTGATTATTCCTCAACTATTCGAAATGGTATTTAATATAATCGCTCTATTTTTATGATTAACCCATTCGTTCCTATTTTTTATTTCCGTCCTCTCGTTTGCATTTTCAGATTCCTTGTTATTCTTCGAAGTAGTAACCTTTCATGTCTTCAAAGATTTCACCACAATTTTTGTAGGAATCTTCGTATTTATTATTATGAACAATTTTTCCCGAATTATTTTTTATAATATTAAATATGAAGATTCATACAAAAATTGTGGTAGTAATCTTTGAAGATACAAAAAGTTACTACTTCGAAGAATAACAAGGAATCTAAAAAGGCAAACGAGAGTACTGAAATAAGAAATAGGAACGAACAAACCCAATTAGAAAAACTGTTAGAAACTAAGCTGAAAATCTACCAGGGAAAAGAACATATGGTAGAGCGACTCACTCAATGAAACGCAAAATAGACGTGCAAGGCCACGACCCTATTAAACAACGCTACAACAACGTGAGTCCAAAAAATAAAAGCAATAATTTATCAAACCGTAGATAATTTACTAGAACAGTAGATCAAAGAGCCTTCTTACTCTGACTGGTCAGAACCCATAGTGACGATTAGAAAACTGTGACAGATTGCAGATTCTGCTTCGATTTGAGAAAGGTAAATAATATCACAGAAAAGAACCTCTATCCAATCCCACTCATGACCGATATGCTTGACACTTTAAGATCGGCAACATTCACTTCAAAAATTGATTTAAAATCAGCTTATTCACAAATACCGCTAGAGGAAAATTCAAAACCAACCACAGCGTTCACAGTCCCTGGAAAGGGCATGTACTGATTCAAGAGGATGCCATTCGGTCTACCTCATACTCCAGCTCCATTCCAGGGACTGATGAACAAAATTATCACTCCAGACCTGAAGCGTAACGTTTTTTGCTATTTAGACAACATAGCTATAGAAACTAAACATTTATAAGACCATTTAGAAAATTTTAACATTGTACTAGATAAAATAAATTATGCAAATCTAACGATCAGCTCAGACAAATGCAAATTTGGCTGCTCGGAAATTAAATATATCGATTTTGAAATTAATAAACCGTTAGACTGTTTAATTGTCTAAACATCAGCACCAATTTTGACTTGTTCAGGTCTTACACAACCCTTTAACCTTGAAACTGACGCGAGTGGTACGAGGTTAGGAGCCGTACTCACTCAAACCATAGACGGCGTGAACTATGTAATCGCGTAAGCAAGTAGAGGCTTAAACGGTGCAAAATCTCGGTACTCGTCTTCAGAAAAAGATTACCTAGCCGTGATTCGGGCCATCCGAAATTTTGGACCATACCTAGAGTCTTATAGTTTTGAAGTAATAATGGACCACTTAACGTTAAAGTGGCTTCAGAACCTAAAAAAACCTACTGGCCGATTAGCTAGATGAGCATAAGAGCTACTTGAATACAACTACGAAGTCATATACCGCATAATAGAATATAATAGAACATTTAAACAAATAATTAAAACATACTTAGATAACGACCACTCCACCTGGGATGAACATGTTGACGATTTAAATTTCGCTATAAATACTAGCGAAAACTCGTCGACGTTGTTCACACCAGTATTTTCAATTGGGTCGTGAATTCAAACCACTTTAGTCTTTCCGAAGAAATCTAGGAACTGATATCGATCTAGAATTTCAGAATATAAACTAATGCACGGTCAGTCTGAGAAGTTTGAAAATAATAAAAGTAGAGGTTCAGAAGAATTTAAATCAGCCAAACAATAAACAGGCAAGTATATATGGTTCTATAATAAGGAGAAGAAGACCATTTGAGTGTAAAATAGACGATAGGGTATTAAAAGTAGTTGTGAAAATATCATATAAAGTGAATAAAAACGCAGGTAAACTTTACGATCAATATGAATATTGATGATAATATATGAATATTAATGATTTTAAGTTATAAAATTTAGATTCAAATAATGGCGAAATGGTAATGGATCAACAGTACTAACAATATAATATTAATCAGAAATATAAACTTTAGGAAGGAAGTATAAATAGTAGAACGCAGAATTCAAAATTTGATAGAAGGAAACAAATTCAATGTATTCTATGAATGAACCAAATCTTCTAGTTTGAATTAGACTTAAAACTCAAATAATGTATGACTAAATAGAACATCGGCAATTCAGCTCAAACAAAACAGACTCAAAGGACAATCCACCCTAAAGACAATAAATTTCAAGCACAATTGACTTTATGAACGAGTTTCTTGTTTTCTTTTTATATCTGTTTCAGAAAGAAGGCAACCGTGAAGGAAGAACTGGAACACAAAAATAACGAGAGCGGAGCAACCTTTGAAACCAAATTCATAAGAGTCCTGAGAGATTCCATCGTCAATTCTGAAAAAAAACTAATTTCTAAGCTTATGTACGTGATATACGACTCCTTTTGTACTCGTAACAGTAGACCGTACAAATTCAAAAAGAACTCCACAACTCCAGACCCCAACAAACAAATCTATTTAAAGGGGGGCTGGGAGCTGATTAACAGTGAGACTTAACAAATATTGAAAATAGAAATTAATGAGTTGAACCTTAAAAGAAAGAAAGACGGTGATTAGGAAATTGAACTGAATATGAATGATAGAAATCTAGCAGGCTTTGACAGAGAACTCAAGGAACTTTCAGGTATATACTCAAACCCCCGCGGGAAAGGGGGTGTAACAGAATTGTTACGATGCAAATCGGACTTGTCACGGCCCTGCTGAAAAGGGTTGCTGCGCCATATCCGAGATGAGTCAGACCCCCCAGAGATGTCCCAAAGTCACGGGTGACGGAACGTCCCGTCGCACAGTGGGGCAATTTGGCAATAACGGCTTGAAAAATCTGTAACAGCCTCAAGCTTACAATGCAATATAATGAAACTTGGTACACCGATGGTTCAGGTATCGCTGAATTTGAATCTCCTACCGCATTTGCGAAATTCCAAATGGCGGCAGCAGTGCAAGCGGACAAAGTTGGGTAGTTTGGTTTTTTTTCGAAATAATATCAACTCTATAGTTGAACAGCTTTGTGTGCATCAAATTTTGATAGGCGTCAAACAGTTTATATCATGTCTATGATGCTGCTGATGATGAATCTGAAGTCAGATTTACGAAACTCAAAATAGCTGATCCAATATGGCTGCTCAAATGATAAAAATGTTTATAAATCTTGGTCAAAAGGAGTTATGTTCATGAAAGTTTGTATACGGAAAATCTGAGGGTCGCTGAATATGATTCATGAGTCAGATTTTCGAAATTAAAAATGGCCGATCCAATATGGTGGACCAAAAACTTGAAAAGTTGACACATTTTTTGTAAAAATCAGTACCTCGGGATAATTTTGGACTCTGATTCCGAATCTTAGATTAAAATTTAAAAATTCAAAATGTCCGCTTCAATATAGCGGACGGAAAAATTGAAAAATATTTGTAGGAATCTGTACCTCAAGATTGTTTAGGATTCTGATTTCGAATTTCAGGTCAGGTTTTTATTTGAATCAGGTTTTCAGTCAGGTCAGGTTTTTAACTGAAAAATTTATAAACGTCTATGACAATCAGTACCCGAAGTTTTTCTAGGTAGCTGATAACGAATCTTTAATGAGATTTTGAAAATTCAAAATGACCGACGATAAATTGGAGAGTAAAGGTTTTAAAGGCTCTTGGGCAACTTCATGTCGTGCAAAAACAAAGAAATTCTCACTCTTTTCTAGTGCAACTTCATGTCGTAAAAAAACAAAGAAATTTTTACTCTTTTCTTCGGCAACTTCATTTCGTACAAAAACGAAGAATTTCTTACTCTTTTTCCTTGGGCAACTTCATGTCGTACAAAAACAAATCAATTCTTACCCTTTTCTTCGGCAACTTCATGTCGTATAAAAACGAAGGAATTTATACTCTTTTCTTGAACTACTTCATGTCGTACAAGAACAAAGAAATTCTCACCCTTTTCCGTCACTATGGCGAATAGCTAACAACTGCATCTAAAATTAGTCATTCCAACAGTTTCTATACAAGCGATTACTAAAAAATTCTGATAATGTCGATGTTTATCATACAGGTAAGTGAATTATGCGAATGGATATGGACTGATACAAATAAAAATCAATCACGAATAGATATAATAATAAAGAGGATAAAAAATATGTTCGATTATAATACCACTGTAATAGATCAAATTCGTTCTTATTTGAATACATATTTCATCAGACGTTACAAACAGTTTTGGGTTGATGTTCACCGAATGCGTGAAAGGTTTGAGAATAAATATAAAGATTTTATGCTTAAAAAATTGGAGTGTAAATTCAAGAATTCGACTCAACTAAAATCTTGTAATTTAATATTACAAACTTTTTCAGCATCATCTCGTGGACGTGGACGACCACGTGCAAGTTATGAAGATTGTAGTGAAAGGACGCAGCAAAGATATGCTCAACCCTGCGCGATAACCATAGCCAAGAAGTATTATTTAAAGCAATTGCACCATTACAACAGCAGTCTGGGGTGTACTTCCAAAAAGCGCATACCTCCAAATAATTTCAAACTTCAAAAACCTATGTATTTTGACGCGCTGATCACGAACATGATAGTGAAAATAGGCGCGAATCCGATTTTCATGGTAAAAACCATGAGAAACCCATAAAAATCATGGTTTTCTGCACTTATCTCAGTAAATAATGAAAAATCCAGAAAAAGCTTCAAATAAAAGTTGAAGGCCTACTCAAAATACACCTTTTATGTTTCACAAAATTTCTCTGAAAACTCAATACTTTTCGAGAAAAGTAGGAAAATGTTGGTAAAAAGTGTAGAATTGCTTGGAATAGAACTTGTGACACTCTTGTGAATGGTCACCGAATTATTGAAGGTCACATCCCTAAACCTTTCCGACGACTCGTGTGTGGGGGGGGCCCCCGTGACTGGTCACAGAAATAAGTCAGGTCACACCCCTACCCATTTCCAATCTCTCGTGGGGAAACGCACCCCTGTGTTTGGTCACAGGAAGAATGTAGGTCACATCCCCACCCATTTCCAACGTTTCGTGTGGGGGAGCATCCCTGTGACTGGTTACAGAAATAAATTAGATCACACCCCTACCCCTTTCCAACCTGTCGTGGGGCGAAGGCACCACTGTCTCTGGTCACATGAAGAATTTAGGTCACATGCCTACCCCTTTCTAACGCCTCGTGTGGGGACACCCTGTGACTGGTCACAGAAATAAATAAGGTCACATCCCTACCCCTTTCCAACATTTCGTGGGGGAAGCATCCCCGTGAAAGTTCACAGAAAGAATGTAGATCACATTTCTGCCCTTTTCCATCATCTCGTGGGGGGAAGTCGCCCCTGTAACTAGTCGCAAAAATAATGTAGGTCACATACCTTCCCCTTTTCCAACGTCTCATGGGGGACGGAAAGTCACTCCTGTGATTAGTCGCAGAAATAATGTAGGTCACATCCTTAACCCTTTTCAACGTCTCCCTCCCACCAATGTCCGCTCTCGAAAGTTCCGCTTCTCCTAACCATTCTACGAGCGGGTATTCAGCCTTCCAGGAATTTTTTTATATCATTTAATTTCTCAAAAACTGTTAGTCGTAGAGTAGAAAGTGTCTCGCACATAAGATATGTACTTTGAAGGATCTATAACTTTTATTAAAAATGTTTTTGTAAATTTTTATTATTCACTAAGACGAAAGCAAAAAACCATGATTTTTATGGTTTTTTAATGGTTTTCACCATGAAAATGGAATTCGCGCCTATTTTCGCTATGGATGTTGGTTTGATCATATTTAAATATGAACCCCTCCGAGCACATCAAAGCTTTTCGTCGGGAAATGAACAATTGCCTTCTTACAAAAAACTTCCATCTGCGAAGCAAGAATGTTATCCTGATAATATTAAAATTAATGATGAAGGTGCTCAAATTCAATTAGAGTCCTTGCTTGATCATACTTCGCGTAGAATTTTTTTTATTGCTTTCAACCGAAGAATTAAACAAAATAAAGAATAACTCTGCAAAAGTATTACGTGGAAAATGGAGTTTGGATGGTGTTTCGGGTCAGCAACAATTCGAACGTGTACACCATTTCTCATGAGTTATACTCTACAATACTTTATGGAAAAGTTTCGACGTTCTGACCGGGCAGAAATCTTATACTTCATGTAACATATGTAAGGCTACGCCAAATAAAATAAAGAACTCAAATGGCCTTCAAAAACTGATTGTTCAGAAACAAAATTATTATTTTGGTCTATCAAGCCTTCATTGCCGAATTCGATCCATGGAGTGCATTCTGCATATTTCGTACAATTTAGATTTCAAAAAATCTTATGCTATAGGGGATCACAAGGTATTGAAAGAATCGCGAAAATAGATCGTTCAAGATGGTCCACGGTCAAAATTATCAATCCTCGTTTTGTAGATGTATTACAAATTTTGACTTGCGGACTTGAAATTAATTATGATAAATTCGAAACATTTGCACTTGATACAGCTAAAATGTATGTTAAATTGTATGGTTGGTATAAGATGCCCCCTTCACTTCATAAAGTTCTGATTCACGGAAGTCAAATAATGAGGGTTTTTGGTTTGCCTATTGGTTGGATGTCAGAAGAGGCTCAAGAAGTCAACAACAAAGTTTTCGAAGGACCACGAGCACACTTCAGTGAATCGTTTTCACGATCAAAATCTAATGAAGGCAGTATCCATTTCATGCTTATTTCGTCAGATCCAGTAATAAGTGCACTACGTCTTCAGAAAGCAGAGAAAATTGAAGAGTTAAGTGACGGTGCTAAGAGCGTGTTAGAAAAATGGAAGCAATCACGAGTCAGAAACAGGAAGTGACAATAAGGATCAATAGAAAAAAGGTGAAGAGGCTTCAGAGTTATTTTTGTGAATATTTATTTACAAAGTTTCGAATTGAATCCGGTCTTTCTCGCTTTTGTTATTTTTAATTAAAATTATTTGCATTCCACTATTCATAATTAGTGATTAAAAAATGTATGCTGTTCTGCACAAAAGTTTTACACTTTCTTAACAAAATTTCGTACGCAATTTCATGAATACTAATTTTCGGCCACTTTGAATTTTCAAAATCAGATTTAAGATTTATATTCAGCTACCGGAAAAACCCTAGTCACTGATTTTCACTAACATGTATGAATTTTTCAAGTTTTTCTGTCCGCCATATTGGATCGGACATTTTAAGTTTTGAAAATCTGACTCAAGACTCATATTCGGCGACCCTAAAATTCTCCGTATACAAACTTTCATAAGAGCATAACTCCTTTGGACCAAGATTCATCAACTCTTTTATCATTTGAGCAACCATATTGGATTAGCCACTTTGAATTTTGAAAATATGACTTCAAATTCAACATCAGCAGCATAATAGACATAAAATAACATGTTTTACATCTTTCAAAATTTGATGCACATAAAGCTGTACAATTATAATGTTCATATTTTTTCGAAAAAAACTTCTTATGTCTTCAGAAATTACTGCCGCAATTTTTGTACTAATCTTCGTATTTTCTATTTTAAAAAAATTTTCCCGAATTATTTTCCTTATCCTTTTTTCTAATTCTAGGTTTCTCTAATGTAAATGAGTTTTTCGTGCTTGTCTCGTCGCTAGTGTCTTGGGTGTGGATGCTCTTTAAGGTATAACGTGGTACATGGTAGACGTCACATAGCTTCTCCCTTTCTACCCCGAAGACTGACTTAGAGTGGTAGCGGTGAGGCAGTAGGTGATCAGATAACTGTATGTAACTCAACACCTAGACCGTAAGCCCACAACATAAATGGCAACGTGATAGATACAAGGACAATTTTTACCTGAAAGGTTCGACTTATGA
>JAUMHM010000031.1:69441-84580 GCA_032362435.1 Melikaiella ostensackeni | reverse complement strand
ATTGCACGGGGAATTTTTCTGACTTCGTCAATCGAAAGAGCAAGTTTCGATTAATAATAAATGCTCATAATCTGAAACTCGATTTTTGGCCGCTAAGGGCCCTTTTCTCGGAGCGCGTCACATTTACACATAATTACTGTTTATTTCAAAACATGTTCAAGACGTGAACACTGATGAAATTTTAGAAATTTCTAAACGGAAGAGTTCCGAGGATGAAAATTATACCGAACAGGATTCAGGTCTTGCAAATGCTCCAAATTTAGAAGCATGTAATATATAATTACACATTATCATTAAAATTAATAACCTCAAACATGAATGGAAATGTAAGGAAGGTACTTTGAAATACTAAAATACAAACAGTATATTTTAGTAAACACTGACAAAAGAAGATTAAATTTTGTAGTGCTTTTAAAGTTCCCGCCGAACTTCTATTGGCTGCTCCAGTACAAACGCACTGCGCAAACTCATCTTAGCTGTCAGCAGTCGCACGCGCCATATTATGCTTGACTGGTGTAATTTTGTGTCAATCGGAAATTCTGAGAAATAAAAAGTAAGTAGGTAGAATTTACTATTTAATAATATTTATTTCATTTCAGAAATCATTTTTTACGTATATTAATCTTAAAATTGGTTTCTTCAAGATGGACGTGAATGCGAATTATGAAGATGAAGATATGGATGACCAAATTCCTTAAGGTCCTAAAGTAAATTACAGATTGGAGGAAGATGTAAATGTCTACTTGAATTCACTATACCATTGAAAAACTTAAAGTCGATGTAACGGAGCACGAAAAATTTACAGGACATGTAAAGACACCTCATTTTGATGCGATAATCCTTTTCATTTCATGTTGAGCTCATTTGTGTGAAAAAACGCAAAGATACGAGTTTTCCCGGAGCCTAAAAGGGTATACTGCGCAATACGCATATATACAGGAAAATTATATTAAAACAAAGTATAGCTTCTTGAAATTTTCGAATAAATTCTATTTATTAATTTAAATTTAAATTTTTATTTAGATTTAAAACTTTATTCCTTATTTGGACGGTAAAGAAATTGCCCAACTTGGACCCAACTAGTTTCCCCAACCTGGGCATTGGTTGGTCTGAGCGGTACGACCCAGACAGTAGCCCAAATTGGCAGTGATTAGGGTTCCCCACTAGTAAATGGGCAATCTGGTCGGGCTCCAATCGATTTTTCCACTCGGGTCATTTTCATTTCTTATGGTTACTCCAATATCTAGGAACGAATTCAATATTTCTGCATTTCTTTCTAAATAAAGTCTTGAAGCCCGTGTAGAAAAGTCAACTGGGGCCAAACTGGATCCCAGTCAGGTTGCCAAACTACCAATTAGGCACCCCAATTACTCCCAGATTGGGCTCCGGTCTGGCTTGTAATGGTGAGTTGTACCTATGCCCAATTAAGCGATATAGTTGGGCCCCATTTGGGCAATCCTAATTATGCCTAATTAACATAAAAATGGATTTTTTCATTATTATTATATTAATGATGAAATTTGTTTATCTACCGAAATATTGTTTTTATTTAAATGAAGTACACAATCTTTATTTTGTTTAATAAGGCGGAAAGTTAGTATTTTTGGATAAGATATGGTATAAAAATGAAATTGCCGACACATTCTTCCTTCACCATCTTTATTTCAAAATGCTTTTTCGAAAAATAGACATAAAAAGTATTATTAAATGCTTATTTTGATTGTCTTAATGCATAAACGACTGAGAGCGCTGTCATTTTTCTCGCCACGTTCTGATTGGTCAAAATAAAGCTATGAAAAAGCGCGGGTAATTTTAAAATTGATAAAAACCTAAATAGAGGAAATGGATATATTACGCTGAGAAAAATGTTTCGTTCGTACAAGAAAATTATTTCATTGGTATTTGTGCAACAAATATTTTTCTTGGTTCCACCAAATTTTTGTTAGTATAGAAAAAAATTTTCTTAAACCAACAAAATATTTTGTTATATCAATGAAACTTTTTGTTAAGTGAACAAAGGTTTTGTTAAGCCAAAAATTATATTCGATTGCATGCATATTTTTCTCAGTGTGCGTAAAATATTTATAAACAGTTTTTTTTACTGGCTAGAGTGGGTCGAAAAAATAAAATTTTATAAATCAAAAACGGCCTAGCAATGAAAACTTTCATTTTAGACTACTTATAACCTGAGCCCAAACTTAATATAGATCGATCAATATCCTGAGGTTTCACGGGGCCAAAATAACGTTTCAAAATTCATTTTTCTTAGATTAATGAAAATATCGTGAATTATTAATTTTTTGCCTCGGGAATGCAATTTCTCTTCTGCACGACGTTTTTTATCCATATTATATGAATAAAACATCACTTATCTCAAAATTAGAAATAAATTTTTAGCCAGCACCTGACATTATCACCGCACCTACGTAGAAGCAGTTCAGTATTGTGTGGGAAAATCAGCTGGGGCAAAGCCAGTCTAAGCCCTAAAAAATAGTTCGTATATGTGTTGCTTTCATTACGTAAGATTTAATAATTAAAATTTCAGAGCAGCAAGGAAAATTGCATGTTTACGGTCGGAGCGTATCTAGCCTAATATACAAGCAATATATTTTTTAAATTTATTACATTTTTCTAAAGTGGGACGCCCAATTGGGGTCAAATTGGCGCTCAAGAACTACTTGGGCAAAATAGAACACATGTCCACACGGGATACTATCAACCGTGGTAATTATGGATTAACTTTTATGCTCTATAATTCAGAGAATTTTTATCAATGAATGAATTTATCAATGAAGATACCTTTAGACTTACTATATCTTTTTAGAATATTAGATTGCATTGAAATAAAATAAAGTACATTATTTAAGATACCTTACTATTCCGTAATAAAAAAAATCGTAACAGGAGTAGAGCCCCCCTTTTTAAATAAAAATATAAGATTCAAATATTTTAGATAACACGTTTGAGTGGTCTACGAAACGCTTACTGTTAATTCGTTGTTTTTTTTATAATTGAATTACTCGTCTTCGTATCGGCGTAGGTGCTCGGGCAAAGCAGTGAATACACCCATTCGCTCAAGTTCGTTAAAGCTCTTTGGTAGTGTCAAATGGTTTCCTAAGTAATGAAAAACCCTTTCCAGTTCCCTATTATATATTGGACGAATAAAATCCTCGTCATCCCATCCAATGACGGTATCACCTCTTGCAATCAAATCTGTACTTGCATCGAGAGGACGGAAGCGATCCGTGAACTTTAGTAAAACATTGAAATATGGTGCAGGTTGAAATGGAATTCTCCGAAAAGGAGGAAGTACTTCTGCAGGACGAAGTACTTCTGCAGGAGGATGTCCAGGTACTGAGCGTCTTATTATCTGCGAAGTTAATTCTGTAAGAAAAATAATTCAATTTTTAATACTTGAAACATAAACTGGAACGACTAAATAGCAAAATGCATGAAATACGAGTATATACACAGAAAAAACAAACGTTTCATTTTTGTTGCAAGCAGACAGTATTCTGAAACGGGGGTGAAGATTACACTTGTTTTTTCTGTGAGAACTTATAAAAAAGTTATGGTTACAAAATTCTTACAGATTTATAACTTTCAAAAATTTTAACTCCAAGAACCAAAAACTACCTTTGGATAAGCATAATATTTTAACCTTGACTACCTTTATTTATTATTCTCGAAGATTTTTAATGCATTTGCACTGAGCAGAACATATTTTTTAATCCTTCGTTTATTACGCTAGGAGTTGAAACATGCAGTGACGTTGAGTTCTATGAAGATATTGGTTGATCGAAAAAACCATTCAGGGGCTTCTTATTGGAGGGTAATAGCAACCTTTAAGCACCACCAACAAAGCCTATTTTAAAATTTTCCTTTTTTCGCTTAACCATAGTAAGCACTTCTTCACATAATAAGCACTTCAAAAGAAAAAAATATTTTAAAAACCCAAACAATGAAAGAGGAAAGTCCGTTCCGCTAACACCTCCACAATGGAATTTAAAAACTTTCTTTATGCCTTAATTTTAGGCTATTTTTGAGCACCGATTTCGATTTTTGGGCTCCTTTATTTTTCTGAAAAACTGGATTCTGGGTGGTAAAATTTGCTGGCTGCCAGCACCTCAACCACATAAAAATTAGGAATTGAAAAGAATCAACCTCACCAGAATTTTGGGGTTTTCTGGGCTCTCTCAAACTGCAAAAATAATTCTGCAAAAAAAAAACACGCCTACATCTGAAAACTACCCTAAATATAAAATATAGATACTTTAAAATACCTAAATGAAAGCCTAAGCATAAGCACATCAAAATTTTGGGCTATTTTTTGGTTCTCCAACACACACAAAACTAACTTTACAAAATCAACATATAACAATAAAAAACTTCCCCTCCCGAACAAAAACTTGGAGAATAAGTAAAAGAAGAAGATAACAAAGGTCTCGGTTGTTTTTCAGCTCACAAAAGATATAAACTACCCCTAATGAAAAAATTGATATTAAACCAAAAAAAGTAGGTCAGAAGTTAACGATTTTTTCGGACTTTACAAAAACGGCCAATAAGTTTTTAAATAAAAAAAAATCACGCAAGTCATCTTCAGAGAACTCTAAATTATATCCTAAAGCCGAAAATGATGTTCAACAACCCTAAAAAACCACCCCTAGCACTTTCATCGAAACAAATCCAAAGTTTCATCACGCAAAACAGTCTAGATATTTTACAACTTAAAATGATTACATAAATAAACTTCACGAAACTCCACATTATATCCCCAACCAGACAATAAAATTAAAAAACACCCCAAACCCACCCCTTCAACTTTTATGGAAACAAACAAAACTGTTACCAAGCAAAACAGCCAAGATTATTTTGAATTGAAAATAATTATAATTATTTTATTTTTAAAATATCCTGACGCCTTTGTGTGTTAACACTTTTGATTTGTTTCGATAAAAGTGCTACGAGTGGTTTTTTGAGGTTCTTGAATGTAATTGTTGTTGTTGGCTTGTTCTTGTGTAATAGCACAAGTCACATTCATAAAACTATAAGCCATATCCTCAACCTAACAATAATATTTGAAAAAAAACCAAAAACCTACCCTACCACTTTTAACGAAACAAATCTAAATTTTCACCACACAAAACAGCCAAGTTATTTTTGAATAAAAAATAATTACAAAAATAACCTTCAAGAATCTCTAAATTATATCCCAAAAAATAATATTCAAGAACCCCTAAAAACGACCCCTAGCACTTTTATCGAAACAAACCAAAAGCGTCACCACGCAAAACAGCCAAGATATTTTTAAATTCAAATAATCATAATGGTTTTTCGTTTTTAAATATCTTGTGAATTTTTCATGGTGAAAATATCGATTCGTTTTGTCAGAAGTGGTAGTGATGTTTTTGTTTAAAATATCATTGTCGGGTTGAGGATATAGCTTGGAGTTTTGTGAAGGCGACTCGTGTAATTAAACAGGATCAAGACAACAACAACATTTTTTTTTTAAGAACCTCAAAAAACCACCCCTAACACTTTAACCGAAACAAATACAAAGTGTCACCGCGCAAAACAATGACAATGACATTTAAAAAAAAAACCATCCTTACCACTTTCAGTGAAACAAATCGAAACTGTGACTAAGCAAAATAGTCAAGATATTTTTAAGTTCAAAATAATTACACAAGTGACATTCACAAAACTCAAATTTACATTCGTAACTCGACAATAATATTCAAGTACCCCCAAAAACCATCCCTAGTACGTTTATCGAAACACATCGAAACTGTGACCACGCAAACCAGCCGCAATATTTAAAAATTGAAAATAATAATAATAATTTCATCTTGAAATGTTTTGGCTGTTTTGCGTGGTGACACCATTGAATAGTTTCGATAAAAGTGTCAGGGGTGGTTTTTGGCGGTTCTTCTATGAAATTGTCATTGTTTCTCTTGATCTAGTGTAATTACGAAAGTGACCTCCACAAAACTCCAAGTTATATCCCCAACCCACCAATAATTTAAAAAAAAACCCTAAAGACCACCCTTACCACTTTTAACGAAACGAATCAAACTTCAACCACGCAAAACAGACAAGATATTTTTAAACTAAAATAATTCTGTGGCTGATCGGCATGACGACACAACTACAAAAAGCAAGTTTCTGAGAACATCCACTTTTAGTGTTTAAACTTATATGTAAGGTGGGAGAATGTAAGATGAGATCTATATTCAATATTATAAAAAGGGGTTATAACAATCTACTTTTTCATCATGATAAGAATTGAAATACCTGTTGTGTTTCTGTAAAATAAAATAAAACTTTGACTTGTGCTGTTGTGCAGGGAACTGACATGTGTCGTTATGCCAGGAATCAATATTTTTCGGGTGATTTTCAGCAAAAATATATGAAGTTTAGATTAACTATCAAAGGAAAAAATAAATAAATAAACTTCAACTCGAGGTTATTTCATAACTTTTTATGATTTAAATCCATTTCGTTAACTTTCCGTTAGAGCGCTCAAGTCGTTAAATCAGCTGTAGTTAGGGGTAAATTCATGTTATATTTTTTCCGACATTAAAACAAAATAATTTAAAACGATTTATCCAACGAAGAAACGTTGCAACGGTTCAATCATCGGATAAAAATAGAGAATAAAAGTTAGAATCAACTCTCTGAGAATGTTCGCAACGAAGGATTGATCATTGTTTGCACAGGTTAGTGTACGAGTTCATCATCGAAATTCAAAAAAATATGTTTTGAATATCAATTTTTCTTTAGAAAAACAAAAATGGATCTAATAGCCAATGATTATGCTTCTGACTCTTCGAACCTGTCATCTTTGGAAGGTACGTAATGGCGTAATGGGTAAAAAAAAGAATTTCTTTCATTGAACTTTGCATAACCTTAGCAAAGAGAGCACGAGAGGAGTTTGAGAGACTTTCGTGAGTTTTCTCTCTAAGAAATTCAGTTATTATGAATTTTTTCAGAACCAACATGTGTTGAAACCAGCGACAATGGAGAATATTCCATTTCAGACTCAAATAAGTCATATTTTGATGCCCAATTCCCAACAGGTAATTTTTTTGCAACTATTAAAGAAGTCATTTTGCAGCGAAGATTTTAAAGATATCTTGTATAAATTGATTACAATAGAGGTTGAATGCAGAGTCAATGACTTGTGTCGTTATTTCAGGCATAATTTTTCAGAGAGCTGACATGTGTCGTTATGCCGAAAGTAGTAAGGTACCACTATGAGCCGACTACCCCCACCCTACCCCCACATCCCATTATCAGCTAGACAGCTCCTGTCTGGGTAAGATTAGTCCCCGCTTATCTCGCCCAGACTAGATATAGCTCAAGAGTGAACATCGGAATTAATTTTTATCAGGTGATTTTGTACTTTGTTATACTTGAAAAATATTTCACAAAAATTCATAACTTTCATCAAATAATATTTAGACGGTATGAACTTTTTCAAATGGAAGTTTTTATAGAAAGTATAAATTTTTGCAATTTATTATATGGATAATTTTTTAATTTTTCTCAAGTTTGACTTATTGTCTAACGCTGGAAAAGGTCTTTCAATGAAAACAGTACATTATACATTTTAATGTTGGTTACATTTATTGATTATTCAAACCTCAAGGTATATACACGTATATTTACATCAAGAAAATCGTAGCTAATTTCGATATTGCTGTTTGCGTACATGATTCAAGAGAGATATTATGTTCATGGTATTTTCCGCCATGTAGGCGTCTTTTTGTCGTTAATGAAAGTTTTTTTATTAAGCCTATATTTCTTTAACAATTTTCTGCAAAATTGACGAGCTATACTATCATTTTTTTCTAGATCATCCGTAAAAAAATCAGTAAACTCAGATAAAGAATAATTATGACACATGTGTTGAAAAAACATAATACAGTATTGGCCACACACATCTGAAGTCTCACTTTGTAATCTTTTTGTGTTCCACCTGTAGAAGGAACAATTTTCCCGTAAACGAAGAAGATGTTCAGGTACAAGAGGCGATAACCCATAGCTGTCGAAATAGGTAGCCCGTCCGTTGCTTCCAACGTACATGGCGATCCAATGGCTACCAGGCTGTTCGTGTCCATATGTATTAGCAACAATCGCAGCTGATTTTGTCCAACGCTTAGGGATCTGATCGGCTGGAAATGCGCCGACTGTCCTTGCTTGTGTAAAACGAAGTACTTGCAGTCTCTGGAGACTATTCATACTTTTTTAAAGATGTCAGATTTTTTTGTTGGCACAAGTCTACAGTATCCTCGCCTGAATCTTCTAAACTGTATGGAAAGATACATCCGTTGGTTGTAGGCGATATAGCTGAAAGCATACTGTAGGTTGGAGTTTTATTATATGAGGTCGACAGTACTCTATCTATTCGCTCCTTTTCAACCCACTTTTTTATTCTGAGTGCATTATTAAGAAAACACATAAACGGTGCGTCCTTTTTCACTCCGTGATGGAAACAAAACTCATCTAGGAAAGTCAAACTTTTGAACGATGGGCAGCTTAGTTTTTCTAAGTTTGTTATGCGTCTACTTGTAATTTTTTGCAACAAAACAGCCTCCTCGTGTCCGCCAGTGTATATAAGCCGAGCGGTCCGAGCAACGTTATGAAGATTTGCGTGAAGGAAATTCATTGGAACATCTCTCAAACCATTCGATGCCATGATGCTTATAACTGAGCCAATTATTTTGTCGCTGAGATAGACTTGTGAGATCGGTAAGAGCATAAGGTGGAGAAATAAGCCAATGAGCTGTACATTAGCGATCTAAAGTAACTACAGCTATTTCTTTCGGTATTAAACGACCAGAATAATCGCGAAACCCTTGTATATAAATCACGTAATCCACCATGTTTTCTAAATATATTGTATATCAGGACAGAATTTACTACTACGACGATCAAGTAGAGACTGATGTTTTCAAATAAGAGGTTTGCCCTATATATATAGGAATCAACCCCTTCACTTAAACTAAGTACTGAAATCAGCTATAATTTGCCTCGACGAGCCTATTTCTAAAACATTATCATACTCTGCATATACCAGGCAATTAACTGAGTCAATAAGCGCCTCTTCAAACCGTACCTTAATTCTGAGGTTCCTATGTTTTACAAGATTCCAGTGAGAATAACAATTAGCGGAGAGATCCGATGTCAGATCAAAGGCAAATAAGCAGTTTCCGATTGGGTATCGTTCCCGATCAATATTATTTCCCTCATTTAAAAAATGAATACCATTTCCAGTAAATAATGTGTTATACGCTTCCGGTTAAATGCTTATATAACATTTTAAAATAAAAATTGTATTAATTATCATCTGCATTAATACTTTTCTTACACACATACCTGCCATTGCTGTTTTATGTTTTTTATAAGCAAATTCATTATATGCGCCTTACTAATGTATTAATATTCATTATTTATTTTGATAATCAATGAGTCGATAATGAATAGTAATGATTTTGAATATTGATTATGTATCGTTATTGTTTGATTATTATTTTTATTCATTGATTAATGACGACTGCTTATATACCTTATTGATTGAATATTGACTTCATTGACTGTTTATATATTTTATTCATTTGATTTGTAGATTGATTGATATTTGAGTTATTATTGGATATTGCATTAAATTTTAAATATGTTTCAATTTTATAAATTCAATTTGAGTATCTTAAGACACTAAAATTGATATTCAACTTAATAATTTATGAAACTTTTGTTTGATAATCGTTAGAAAAAATCTACAATGATTCTAAATTCAGAAGGACTAATTATATTAGGTAATGAAGGAGAATCTGGTCGATTAATAGATATGCATATTTAAAAGTTTGGTACATTGATGTATGAAAATTGTGGTTTTCAAATGCTTTTGTTACATCTTTGGCCTTTGGAATTCTTCCAGATACAGTATCTTACAATCATTCAAAAATAAGGTCACATTTATTTAATATTTGCAATAGTAGGCGTCTTTCAAAATTCCCATGTATTAAAAAACCAGATGAGAAAAAATTTGGAAATTTTCACAGAAATGGTATTTTTCAAACCATAAAAAATTATGAAGAAAAAAATAAACATCGCATGTATTCATCTATGGCTGAGAAAATAATTTCAAAAAATATATCAGACACAGAAAAATTGCAACGTAAAATCGAGTATCAAAGACATTTTCGCGTAAAAAAGAAGAAATAAAAATTACATAATTGTGTTGAAAAAATTGAAGTGAAAGATACATATGAAAATAATGAAAGGATTAATGAATTGAAAATAGAAATAAATGAAAAATCAACGTCATTACCAGATAATAGTTTATTAGAAAATACTATGGAGGTTGATAATAATGAAGTCTAAGAAGATTATCTTGATAAAATGAACTTAATTTTTTAAAAATCTAACCCAAAAAAATCAAAACCTAAACATGTGTATCAAAGACGTTTTCGCGAAAGGAATAAAAAAGAAAAATTACATAATTATCTTAAAGAATTGAAGTGAAAGAAACATGTGAAAATAAGGAGATGGATAATAAAGTCTCAAAATACTATATTGATAAAATGAAGTCAATAGAAAAAAATTAGGCACAGAAAAATTGAAACGCAGAAATGAGTATCCAAGACATTTTTGTGAAAAGAAGAAAAAAAAATGTTAATAGTTATGTTGAAAGAATTGAAATGAAAAAAATGTATGAAAATAATTAACAAATCAATGAATCAAGAAGAAAAGGAAATAAAAATTCAAGGTCATTAAAAGATGATTGATTATCAGAAGATCTGATGGAGATTCATAATGAGGTCTCAGAAGATTATTTTCATGAAATGAACTTCATTTAAATGTATTGTAAAGCAAAGAATTTTTAAGGTGAAAAGGTTAATAATTTGACAAAGTCTTTCAATGATTGTTGTAGCCATGGTGGTGTAAAATTAAATTCAAGTCAACCAATTCCTATTGAATTACAAGCATTGTTCGATGGATCCCATAAGAAATCGCGTAACTTGAAAAAATGTAAGGTATCACAATAATTCTTTTTTTTTGCTTCACTGAACGCAAATATAGTCAATTTCAATGCAAGGAGGCGAGGAACGTTTTGCAAATGAAATTCAGGGACAAATTTATCATCAAATAAACAATGCTTTATATCCAAGAAGGGGTGATGATCCATGCTTTGGACATTTTTTTATGTATGATTTTAACGATTCTATTTAATTTCGATTAAATCAAAGTGAACGTTTGGATGAAGATATATTAAGAACAGTAAAAAATATAATGACATTAGAAAATGCTTATAGTAAATCATATAGAATGATGTTAGAAGTTATTAAAATAGAGAAAGAAGTATCAAGACGAAATAATAAAGAAATTTCTGAGTTACAATTATTCAACTGTCATTTAAATGTAGAAATTGTTTCAATTATTAAGTCGGTAAAATTTTTATATAAATACATTTACAAAGGACAAGATGCAGCATTCACAATTATTTCTTCACTATGAGGAGAATAGATATGTCGGTTCAGTTGAAGCAGTATAGAGAATATTAAGTAAACCATTGAGTAACAAAAGTCATAATATAAATCGTTTACGTGTACATTTACCTGATGAAGGAAAAATTATTATTCAATGAAAAAATCTGAATGATTCAATATCTTTCAATTTGGATTAAGAATAAAAAATTTTAGACTACTTTGAATTGATTTCTCGTGACCCTGATGCACGAAAATATTATTAACTGAAATTCCAGAACACTACACATGGAACAGAATAACAAATCAATGGAAAGAACAAAAGCGTACAGAAAATACTAAAGGACGAATGTATTCAGTGAATCCATGTAACCTAGAATTATTTCATTTACGCTTACTATTATTAACAGTGGAGGGCAAAACATCATTTTAAGATTTGAAGTACGTTAATGGAATAAATCATGATACATTTGCTTCAATTTGTCTGGAATTAGGGCTAATTGCATATGACGATGAGTGGAAAGGAGCAATAGAATAAGCTATTTTGTGGATGATGCCACAAACTCTCCGTAGGTTGTTCATTAGAATATTAATACATTGTCGACTATTACATCCAAGTGAACTTTGGGAAGAATTCAAGGAACAAATGTCAGGAGATTATAGTAGAAAATTCAGAAATAAGGGAGCCCAAAATAAAGCTTACAAAAACATTTTAAAAATATAATCGGATAAAAGTTTTAATTTAACTGATTTCTATGGTTTAATTAATATCAAAGACGATAATGATGAACCATCAACTATCTATCTTTTACATGAAGATTTTACTTAATACTTTGTTTTTCAAAAAAAAAATAAGACAATATTTATTTGTACGATGATTGTATTTAAAGTTTTTAGACATTTCAAAACACATTATTCATATTGAAAAAAAATTGTTTCAATTGTTTATACTCACGAAAAAGTAGTGCGTCGATAGATGAACCAACCTCAAGAAAGTTTAGAATTTTGCGAACTCACGATTATTATTTGTACTGATGAGCAGTACTGGGTCATTTTTTTTAAACTATCAAACAATTATATAAACTATATTCAAGAACTTCATATGTAGGAAAAATAAGTAAATGTAGACGCAAACATTTCTGTCAAAATGATATATATAGTCTATATCCACAGATTATAATCAAATGTACCTTGCTTTCAGTCGTATTGGTGGTCAATAACATCAAAGAGGAAATAAGTACATTATTCAATAATGATTAAATATAACATGAGATAATTAAGTCATTCAAGACGCACTTGTCCAGACATAGGCGTTGTTTTTATTACTAAAAGTCATCAGGCTTAAGTGGCTTAATTATACGACAAATGGTTATCCTCTAATTTATTTTTGATGATATCAATTTCGACCAAAGCCCGTACAGAAATTGCCCTACTTAGATGAGTCTAAAGTTCACAGCGTTCACGAAAAACGCAAACAAAAATTGTGAGTTGATTTAGAACAAATCTATTCAGATAATTTCATTTTTCAAAAAGGAAAAGGTGATAATCCAAAATAATAACACACTTCTAAAAATTGCTAGCTTACTCAAATTTGTATACTATATTTAAAAGAAAATAATTATCTGTTCGTAAACTGAGTTAATTTAGAAATGTGTTATTGTTTTGGATTATTACCTTTTTCTTTCTGAAAAATGCAATAATCTGAATAGATTGGTTCTAAATCAACCCACAAAATTTGATCTTGGCACTCTGATCTATTTCCTTCATTTCCTATGTTTTGTTTACATAAATCTTGTAATAATTTTTTCAGCTTCCCTCATTTTAAAACTAATTAAAATTTAAGGCTGGTACTTATCAAAAAATAAGGTTGCCGGAAGGTTTTACATTTATTCAGGTAAAAGAAATGATACCCTTGTTGCCTATAAAAAATGGCATTCAGAGGAAGATGCCATATAAACAATATGTGCATTCTGTTATTTTCACGTAATTTTTGATTTTTTTTCATTGTCCATAACTGTAGCTTTTCTATAAATGACTCCTGATGAGAAAGTCTAAATTGGATTCGAAATATGCTGGTTCCCAGTAGTAAAAAAAGACGGAGAAAAAAAAGAGTGTGAGGTTGGTTTTGGTTGAAGATGGTTTGCACATAGGCCAAATTCTGACTTAAACTACAGTTAATGTACCAAATTAATGACTCCCTCCCAAATTTTGTTATATATCGAAAGATCTCTTTTTAAATTAATAGCTTTGTTACCTTCTCTCTTTATAAATTGCATTTTCAAGAACTTTCTCTTTTTTGATTTCTTTAATGATACAAACTTTTAACATCATCCCAATTAAAGTCATGACCATGTGGAAGTTTATGTTTTGTAAGGACCGAATAATATCTTGCACTTTACTTGTTTTTCCTATATAAACAGCATCAATTTGTCAACATTTAATTTTGTAAATCACACATTTTTCATCAAGTTTCTCACATTTATCTTTTCCAATTTTAGAATGAAATTACTTTTGAATAGAACTCGATGTATCCTATGTAAGCCCAATTTTTCTTACATAGTTTTCGTGATACCTGAGATTTTTCCAAAATAAGATAAGACAACTGTATTAAATCTATTGTAATCCTGTATATTGTTAATGTTCTGATTATTGCTTTCATTCTTAATTTGAACAATTCTGTTATGTATATGTTTTTATCAAGTTTCTCATATTCATCTTTCCCAATTTTACAATCAAATTACTTTTGAATGGAACTCTATATCCTATGTTAACCTAATTTTCCTAATATTGGTTTCAAGATACTTGAGATTTTTCCAAAATAAGGCACGTTAACCGTATCAAATTTATTGTAATCCTGTATATTGTTAATGTTCTGATTATTGCTTCTATTCTTAATTTGAACAATTCTGGTATGCATATGTTTGTCAACTAAGGCATTTGGATAATGGCTGAGAAAAAGAATCTGTTTGCATAATTCAATATTCTTTTCATGGAATTTTGGATGATATAATTTAAGAGCTCTATCAGTCAGATTCTTTATGACTCCTATTTTTTTTGAATGGCATGATTAGAATTAAAATTTAATGTCCTTTCCGAACAAATTGTTTTTCTGTGCCAATCAGCGATACTATAATTTTCATCAGTTTTCATTAAAGTCAAATCAAGAAAATTCAATCTACCTTCCTTTTCAATTTTAACAGTGAACTGTAATCTTGGATGTATATTATTTAAAACATTAAGAAGAATATCCACATTTTGTGCATGTAAAGAAAGTACAGAACCATTAATATTTCTCGCATAAAAGTCCAAACCAAAATTGATTTGATCGAAAACTTCATTTTCTAAATCTTCCATCACAATTTCAGCAAGAACTAGGGACAAGATCGATCCTATCGGAGTTTCAAATTTTTTGATACAAAAAGTAGGGGAGAGTAGGGAGTTGTGAGCCGAGTTTTGTTTTTGGGGCAAAAATACTATGAAAATATTTTTTTTGTGGATCTGAATGTATAGAATATTTAGTACGCTTAAAAACCCAACTTTTGGCTAGATTATTTTTTTGAAATTCGAAAGAGTTGAAAAATTCTGGATGTTCGTGCGAAAAACGTATTTTTTGAATTTTCAGAAAAAGTGGGGAGTTGTGAGCCACG
>JAUMHM010000031.1:54253-69341 GCA_032362435.1 Melikaiella ostensackeni | reverse complement strand
CGTTGCTTCCGACGTACATGGCGACCCAATGGCTACCAGGCTGTTTGTGTCCATCTGTATTAGCAACGATCGCAGCTAGTTTTGTCCAACGTTTGGGGATCTGATCAGCTGGAAATACGCAGACTGTCCTTGCTTGTATGAAACGAAGTACTTGCAGTATCTGGAGACTATTCATACTTTTTTGAAGATGTCAGATTTTTTTTTGTTCTCACAAGTCTACAGTATCCTCGCCTGAATCTTCTGAAACGTATGAAAGGATATGTCCGTTGGTTGTAGGTGGTATAGCTGAACACATACTGTAGGTTGAAGTTTTATTATATGAGGTCGAGAGTACTCCTTCTATTCGCTCCTTCTCAATCCACTTTTTTATTCTGAGTGCATTATTAAGAGAACACATAAACGGTGCGTCCTTTTGTACTCCGTAATGGAAACAAAATTCATCTAGGAAAGCCAAACTTTTAAATGATGGGCAGTTTAGTTCCTCCAAGTTTGTGATGCGTCTACTTGTAATCTTTTGCAGCAATACAGCCTTCTCATGTCCGCGAATGTATATCAGCCGAGCGGTCCGGGCAACGTCACGAAGATTTGCGTGGAGGATCGGTAAATGCATAAGGTGGAGAAATAAGCCAATGAGCTATACAGTAGCGATCTAGAGTAACTACAGCTACTTCTTTAGGTATTAAACTACCAGAATCATCGCGAAACCCTTGTATTGTCAATCACTTAATCTACCATGTTTTATAAATACGTTATACAGGTATATCAGAATAGAATTTACTACTGCGACGATCAAGTAGAGACTGATGTTTTCAAATAAGAACTTTGCCCTATATGTATAGGAATTAAACCCTCCATTTAAACTAGGCACGGAAATCTGCTATAATTTGCCTTGACGAGTCCATTTCTAAAACATCATCATACTCTGCATATACCAAGCAATTAACTGTGTTAACAAGCGCCTCTTCAAACCGTACCTCAATTCTAAGACTCCCATGTTTCACAAGATTCCAGTGAGAATAATAATTAGCTGAGAGATCCGGTGTAAGATCAAAGGTAAATAAACAATTTCCGATTGGGCATTGCTCCCGATCAATATATTATTTTCCTCATTTGAAAAATGAATACCACTTCCAGTAAATAATGTGTTATACGCTTCAACATACAATTTTTTAGTGTTGAAGGATGGCTGTAGAGGTTTCGAAGATATTTGAGTGCCATCAACATAAAGTGATAGATGATTGATTTTATAATTTTGGAAATTGAAGGGGTTTTTGTTTCCGTTGCCATTATATGCAGTATTGTCCACAAATCCAATTATTATTCTTTTTGGTAATTGACCAAGAATAACATTGTCAAGAGTTTCAGCGTGAACACCAGCGTGTATCGTCATAGCTTTCACCTCGACACGTGTAATAGGATATTTTGCAGTGCCTTGAGATAGAGCTTTAGCGTGTGCAAGAAGAATACCAGGGTTGATTTTTGCTCTGCGAACAAGCAGTGATGCCTCCTCAATGTGTACGTGACAGTTGCTTGTACTGTCCATAAGACAGAAAGTATCTTTTGAACGAACGAGTCGAAGTCGTAACTCTACACCATTGATGAGGAATTTATCTTGATTGAAAACATCACAATGTAGATGACCAATGAGATCAATAGATTTATCAGCACTGAAATATTTCTGTCGAGTTTTCAAGCCCTCATTAGCATCGAAATCATCCATCTTTCCAGCAGTATCATTGTACCACAGAGAGGATGTAAGATGGCTGTTTTTGGCGGCTGGACCATAGTTGAGTAAAGTCTCGATGTATGCTCTATATCCATAAGAATTACTAGGAGGTGATACTACTTTTTGGTTGAAATATACATCCACCTGATTGAACAGCGAATGCAGAAGATTGTTTACAGGTCCTACTTTATCCAATTCTGCTGTATTTGCGGCTACTCTGGTAGGAGTCACTAGTTTTACTCGAAGACTGAGCATAGTGTGTGCTAGGTCAATATATTCATCACCATGGCCAGGAACAACAAACTCTATGGAAGCGTCGTCAGTGAGAGAAGGAACGGGTTTTTAATGAACCCATTGAGAACTCTCAATGGATGTTTGTGTTGGAGATAATGAAAAGAGATCTAACTCTGACTTTAAGCACTCACAGGAAAAAGAGTGTGCAAACGACATTTTTACGCTTATTTATTTCCAAAAATATCGTTAATTTTGCGATTCCTTCATTTTGTCCGTTTAGTTGTAGTCTTTGGTGTTTTTCTCTTATTTTTTGTAGACTTTTTCCTTCTCACCGTAACTCGCTTTCGCTTTTTTTATTAAACTTTTTGTTTTCTCTTTTTCACCGTATTTCGACTTACAACGTAAAGCGTACCACGATTAGATATAGACTGAACCAACCGTTTCTTCCTACTATATTTATAGCATTCACGATATTCTCTATTTTATCCATTACACGGCGTTTCAAATTGAGGCCTGTTTTCTGTTATCTAGTCAGTACGCTTTAAGTTTTTTTATTTTTACCATTACCATCATATTTTGGGTATTCAAGACCTACAATTACAGTGTTTATAAGGAGGATGCGATTTTCAAATGAATCATCTTGTTTCACATGGAAAAATGTACGAGGGAGTTGTATTTCTGTGACTGCACTACCCACTGTCCTTGTAACCGGTTTTCATGTGGTAGTTGTGTTATACAATTGGTTGTGGTATCCTCGAGAAAATATTTCATACTACTATTGCTTAGTGAAATAAGGTAAAGTTGATCGACATTCATTTTCACAAGTTTTTAAAATTTGAGGCTGAAATCCAAGAATGATTCTGAGGAGATCGTCAACACTGTATTTGGGCTTCTTTTTGGATGTTTTTCTTTGCGGAAGCGACGTTGAATATTTTCTCGAGCTTCTGCTGCATTCGATAAATTCACTTCAGACGGTGTCATTCTAAAATTAGAATGACGAGCATTACTGTATGCATTCACAAGTTGTTGTAAAGTATCAATATAACGTCGAGTGTTTTTATGCGTGAAATATCTCCATATACGTTCCTTGAGTGTTCGATTGAAACGCTCTACTACGGCTGCTTTAACGTTAGGATCCTTCGTTACACGGAATTTTATACTATTATCAGTCAAATATTTTTGGAAATGAACTCCTAAGAATTCCTTTCCTTTGTCTGATTGTAAACAGAAGGGTATTCGATGATTATTTCTTTCCAAAATACACTCGAAAGCATTTTTGACCCGCAGTGCAGTTTTATTTCGAAGATTTTCAACCCAGACTAATTTGCTTAGAACATCAATTATACGAGTAAGGGGATAAACTTTGCTTATCAATTAAATTACACTCCCAAACTTCATCAAGATTGGAAACAGTCTAATGAGCTCTATGAAATACTCGTTGAATAGGACGGTGTGAAGTGAATGCATCCTGAGATTTTAATCAATTAAGCACTTGTGACCGCCATACGACGTTTTCGCGTGCAGTGTGAGTTATTTTTTCGGTGCCGCTGTAAGAAGCAGGATGACTTGGATTGTAGTAAATTTCTTCAAGCAGTTTTATTATTAATTAATTAGTTATATTATTTTAGAATAAAAGACTGCCACTTTGTTAGCATTCCTGAACCAGATTGTCTCTTCTCTTGACTGATATTCCTTCTAATTCTACTGCGACTCCTTTCACGACTTGATTTATTAGAAATCTCTAGGTTTTTATCAGGCCTTACTTCACCATCAGTAGTTTCATCGTCTGTTATAAGAGACTCATGGTTCAAGAGTGATCGGTTATTGATATCACGCTGTATTCGTTTAGCAGGACTTCAACATTCTTTATTTTTTACAAGTTTTCGAGGAGTACCGATCTCTTGAAGGATACGGGCAAAGTGACTTCTGCCAAGAGGGTTGACACTTTTTCTAAACCTTAATGCACCATTAATGAGATCTGTAATTTTTGAATTCTCGATACGTTTCTCGTCAATAATCACTGGACCATATTCATCTCATTTCACTTTATCGGTAAAGTCGGATTTCGTTAAATGATTGATCAATAAAGCACTTTTATGACGAAAAGGTTTTGGTGCATCAGCTATAATAGCATTTACCGGCAAAAATTCAGGGGAGTCATTCTCTGTATTTTCTGTACGATCTGTTTTCTCAGTAGAAAGTTTTCTATTTGCATCAATGAGGCAGAGACATTTCTTCAACACCTGACTGTAATCCCTCCACCTTTCACGTTGTTCATATGGAAAAAGCGAGAATAAGATTCGACTCATTTTAGAATCCAATCTGCCGAGATTATTTCCAGATGTTTGTGTAGTTGCACCAGGTATCGATGGTGTAATCGGTGAATTATTATTGTTATGTCAAGATGCCTGATTTATCGTTCGCATTTGTTGACTGATTTTATCTACCTGTTCACCAGGAATGAGTAACATTTTTCTTGCATGCTTCAAAATATTGAAGGTTCTACGATTAGGAATGACACAAATTGGAAAGCAATCCGCCAATGGAAGGACCAAGTAAGGGAGGCAGAAATTCAGCTTTTTGAACGATAAATTTTTCTTTGCTCTTTCAAGTGCGACCAGTTTCGAATAGTTTATTAATGCCTTTCTATGTTTTTTCAACTTCAGTTTTTGACGATCTCTAAGAGAAACATTCCCCAAGAGGATATTTAAGGCACACTCGCAAATACATTTAGTGAGCTTTACATCAGATGTTTTTAGTATTGCTTGGCGTTGATCCGGACTTATGCGATATCGACAATTGTCATGCGAGGGAAGAATAAACATGACCATGAATGGTTTCGCGATCCACGCCGAAGCTGTGAAGAAGAAGACGACAAAGAAGAGTGGAGAGGCAAGGTGTCAGCATCAGAGGTGGCAGCAGACAGTGTTTTCCTAGCAAATGAAGAAAAGCGTAAGAAATGTATTTTTTGTAATAATAATCACGAGAACCCGGCGTGCGAGAAAGCGAAGACGCTTTCGGGTGAGGTGATGAGTAGTTTGATTCGTGAAAACGATTGCTGTTTCAAATGTTTGAAAATTGGTCATACAGCGCTAAAGTGTAGAGTGAAGTTGAAATGTTCAAAATGCGGTAGACATCATTCGGCTCTTGTTTGTCGAGATAATTCTCGCAACGCGGACGTGGCAAGTGTAAGTAGCGTCGGGGAAACGATAAACATAAAGAAACAGCAAAATCTTGCTATTCTTAATTCCTTGCCCGATGTATGCATGCAGACGATGCGCGTTGTTCTGTATTTTGAATCCAGAGAAAAAGAAGCTAGAGTAGTCATTGACAGTGGCTCGCAAAGGTCGTATATTCGCAGTGACATAGCAAAGTTTTTGGGTTATACTCCTACCGCGACTAAAGAAGTGACAAATTCATTGTTCGGCGGATGAAATACGGAAAGTCAGCGACATAATGTTTTTTTGATTTGTACGAGGAGTCGTGACAAACAATACGCAAGAAATTTTGAGGCCATGGATCAGCGTATTATTTGCGAGAATATTCCAAGGGTAGAGAAAAGCGCTTTTTTGGACGAATTAGAAAGAAATAATATTTTACTTTCTGACTTGGCGCCTGAACGCGGAAATTACGATAAAACTATTAGTGTATTAATAGGAGCAAATGATGCTGGAGAACTGATGACGAGTAAAAAATTCGAGTTAAGCAACGGCCTTGTAGTGAGAAAATTCCAGACTTGTGGAGTCTCGACGTTTCAGGTATCAAGGATCCGACTCAAAAGGCAAATCAGTTAGTAAAAAAGCAGTTCTTGGAAGATATTTTTTTGAAAACGGTAGTATATACTAGGGATGAAAGATATTCGGTAGATTTGCGTTAGATGGATGACCATGTGCCTATTTCTCAAACTTTAGAGTTATCTTAAAGTAGATTGAACAAGACTGTAGAGAAATTAAAGAGAGATTATTTGTTTTTCCAGTACGATCAAGTATTTAGAGAATGGCAGAGCGAAGGCATTATTGAGCTAGTAGTAGAAGAGATGAGCTCCGTGTGCCATTACTTGCCTCATCGCCCACTTGTCAAAGCAGAGAGCACAACGAAGATACGACCGGTGTTTGATGCGTCAGTGAGCGTAACGGGGTTTCCCCCCCCACCCCCCTAAATTAATGTCTTGAAAAAGAGCCGAATTTCATTAAGTTGATACATTCGACGTCGTTAAAATTTCGGGAACACAAGCTAGCTGTTCCGGCTGACATTCGCCAGGCATTCTTACAGATCGGGATAAATTCTAATGATCGCGATTACTTGAGGCTCCTTTGGCTTGTTGATGAACGGCTTCAAATTTTTCGGCATAAGCGTGTTGTATTCGGAGTATAGTCCATTTTTATTGGGTGTTGTTTTGAAGTAGAATTTTTCGAACTTATTGCAAGCTGCGACTGACGGAAAAGGGTCATGGTGTCAAGAAGTAATTGAAAAGTTATCTAAATCATTTTACGTGGATGATTGCGCAACCAGAGTAGAATCGGAAGAAAAGCTACATGCGTTCATGGCGTCAGAGAAAGAGATGATGGCGCTTGGCAGATGTGATCTGAGATGCTGGGAATACACGCGTGATGCAACGGGTAAAGAAACGTTGTTAGTCCTGGGCTTTTTGTTTAATAAAGTGCGTGATACAATCACGGTATATCCAGATTTATAGAGAAATGAATGTGACGTAGAAGTCACTAAGCGTTCGATCTTATCGGCTGCGCATAGAATCTTTAATCCGATTGGTTTTGCTTCGCCTGTGACTTTAGTGACCAAATTGTTGCTAAAAAGTCTGTGGAAGCAAAAAATTGATTGGAATGTTCCCGTAGATGAAGAAACGCGAAAAACTTTTTTACATTGGAAAGAACAGCTACCGTATTTAGGAGAGATTGAGATCGCGGCAAAGTTTGGCACACGTGAATTCTCCATGCATACTTTTTGTGATGCCAGCAAATCGGCGTATGCTGCTGTAACCTTTTTGCGCGTGAAGGATGAAGAGAAGGGAAGCTTAGTTTTTCTTGGTGCGAAAACACGTCTTTTCCCAGAAGGTACGTCAATCCCACGTTTAGAATTATTGGCTGCGTCCATAGGTGCTCGACAAACTAAAGAAATCTTAGATGCTTTCACTTACACCGACGTCCGCGTGTCTTATTGGTCGGACTCGACAACTGTTTTGGTGTGGATTCAGCGGGATGTATAGTACAGCGGATCGTGTTTGTGTGGAATAGAGTGAAGGAAATCAGACTCATTGCTTCGTTGGGAACGTGAAAATATGTACCGGGTGAGATAAATTCTGCCGATTTGCCGTCACGCGGATGTCAAGCAAAACCGCTATTAGACTCGCGATGGTGGAAGGGACCCGACTGGCTACGACGCGAGAAGGCCGACTGGCCCTGTTTGAGGAAAGAAGTTGATAAGGATGAGATTGGGGTGGAAATGCGGAGGTCGGCTCAAATAGCTATGTTGAATATAAACGACCAGAAGGATTTTGAAATTGTAGACGGGTTTTTGTTGTATTATAAAATGATTAGATTTCTTGCGTTAATGTTGAAATTTAAGAAGTACAAACTCAGCGGCGAGTTGACTTGAGGGAAAAAGCTAACATTTTAAGAGATTCACAATGCAGAAATACAATTTTTGAAGGTATTACAAAATAAAAGGTTTTCCCACGAGAATAAAGAAAAATGAGCTACTTCATCGACTTTTGTAGATTCTAAAGGTTTAATTCGTCTCAAGACCAAATTCGTAGAACGCGAAGATATTTTTGGTTTTCTATGTCCAATCTTACTTGACTCGAATGATTGAGTGGTCAAGTTGCTTATAAGAGAGATTCACGAGACCGTGTGTCGCGCGGGAGTGGAGACAGTTATGTGTAAACTACGCGAAAAATTCTGGATTCTTTCTGCGCGTGAAGCGGTAATTTTTTTCATGAAGAAATGTGTGATTTGTAATAGGTATAACTCAAAGCCTATGCAGGTGCATCCAGCGCCTTTGCCTATTCATCGTGTGAAGGACCCGGCTGTACTCGAAGCGATCGGTGTTGATTTTGCGGGTCTGGTTTACTTGCGCGGTCAGAAGAAGGCTTGGATATGCCTGTATACGTGTGCCATTTATAGAGCAGTTCACCTGGAATTGGTGACCTCTCTGACAAACAAGGATTTTTTAGCGAGTTTCCGTAGATTTATCAGGCGCCGGGGTAGACCAACTATTGTTTACAGTGACAGCGGGACTAACTCTGTCGGTGCCGATACTGCTTTTGAAAAATTGAACTGAAAGACCGTCTCTAAGTACAGTCAAGCTAGGAAAATAGATTGACGATTCAATCCACCTACTACTTCATGGTGGGGAGGTTGGTGGAAGTGTTTGATTGGGATGATGAAAGTTATTCTTCGCGAAGTCTTCAGAAAAGCGTGTCTCACTCGCGAAGAAATGTACACGGTGTTATGTGATAGCGAACTGACTTCGAATTTACGTCCTCTAACCTATATATCGGAGGAACCGAGCGATCTTAAGCCACTGACTCCTGCAATGTTTTTACATGATCTCAGACAAAGTGAAATGCCTTACCTTGACATTATTAACAGACTTGATCTTAAATCTAGATACCAACGTAAAGAAGAGATCATGGAACATTCAAGGAATAGATTCCGTAAAGGATATTTAGGACAATTGATATCTAAGTTTCATTCCAAAGAGTTTCGTAATCTCGAAATCGGCGATGTAGTACTTGTAGGAGATGATATTCACAATCGAATTTATTGACCTCTGGCACGCATTGAGAAATTAATAACGGGAATAGATGGGGCTGTACGCGTCGTCTATTTGAGGACGAAAAACGGAACTTTCAAGCGTTCCATACAGCTTGTTTATCCATTAGAGCTGAGATATTCTAGCGAAAACGAAGCTAAAGATATGAGTGATAAAATTGCTGATCAAACTGCGAACGAGCCTGTTGTAAGCTCGGAAGATTGTCAAGTTGAGGGTCTGAAGGAAAAAGAGTATAAAACTCTTAGTGGCCGAATTGTTAAGAAACCACGTTCGTTTCAAAATTGAGAGGGAATAGTTAAGTGTCAGACTCAAGGTGGGAGGATGTCCAAAATGCGAGCGTGAAAAACTGTAAATTCTTAGTTTCTGTCAAAATTGTAACGCGAAAGGGCTCTGTGAAGCAAGATGTAACGGCGAAGGAGAGGTAAGGACGACTGCAAAGCATGACTCGGACGAAGAGGAGGGTAGCTGAGCGTTTAGTTGATTGTAACATTCTTTTAATAAAATTGAGATATCAATTATTTGCCTCATGTGTGGTTTTCTGTGTCTGTATACTCCTTCCTCAACGAATAAACTTAACACCTCCTTTACCTAGCATTACTTGCAAACCCTTCAATGCATTTCCTTCTTTTAGTTTGCATATAAGAACTATTATTTATATTGCCATCAAATAAACTTTTTCCTATCGATATTGAACATATTGGCATCAAAAACATTGAATAGGTTCCTATGTCAGGAAATAATATTGGAGTCTCTCTCTATAGAGCGATATTACGAAATCTCCCATTATATTTCAGATTCCAATAAAGTTTTCACATTAGGGATAAAATAGCTTCTAAAATCTATAAGCGATGGAGAAGGAGTTCAATAAAAGAGAACTAAAAGGGAGTAATATGCGTGATCTGAAACTCATGATGGATTAGCTGGAAAAGTGCGACTTATAGCTAACAGGGCAGAGATGGAAGGGGGCTGTCGTGTTTTGAAATTCAAATCCGTTAAAGGAAGTAAATAGACGGCGAGTTCGAGCTTGGTAAGTCCTGGGTTGGCAGGTCACACAGCTGATGGCTGAAGCCGGAGGAATTCCCAACCTACGTACTATAGCATCACCCATCGAAGCGACGAGTAATGCGATTCTCGATAATGGTACGACGAAATTGCTTTGGCTGCAGGAAACGCAGCGAGCTGCCAGGAGTTCAGGTCTCACTTGTGGTGACTCGGGGTTGAGTGTTGCAGTTCATTCAATTACAATCTATCAATGTGTTCGATTCTTGCTTTTCGACTATCTTTCTATGATATATATCAGATAGAGATAAAGAATGTACATAATTAACGATCGAAATTTAACAATCAAATTATTTAGAAAAAATTAGTAAGCTCAGGCGACATGCGACTACGAAAAGGGTTCCGTAGCTTACTTGATAAAGTATTTGAAATGTTTAAGGGGACATAGTACTTTCTTGGGCCGGAGGCCAAAAATTTTTGTCGAATAAAATAATCGAGGTCTATACTGGTGCTATAGTCATAATCTTTCTAAAAATATTTTTCTTTTTTCTCAGACTTTCCAGTGAGCCGCGATGGAGCACGCCAGCGGATCAAAATTTTGAAGACGTCCTCCGTGAGACTGCACAAAATCATTGAAAAAAAATGATTTCAAAATTTTTCTTGCATTTAAAGATTAAAATATATGTCAGAATAATCCCAACGTCAAAATGAGTTTTTTTTATTCATTTATCAGTCCTATTAGAATTGCTTGAATTTTTGACCGAAAAAGTACTATGTTCCCTTAACTTCTCCCCTTCCCACGTCACCTCTAGCACACTCCTCCTTATTTCCCCTAAGCTACCTCATTTTCTTTCATTCCACCTCCCATAACCACCCTCATTTCCCCTCACCTTTCTATATCTCCCACTACCTCCATTCCCCACATTGCGTTCCCTTTCCCTCACTTCCCCCATGCCCTCACTCTCCCTCACTGTCCCTTATTTCCACTCACTTCCCCTCATTTCTCCTTGCCTTCTCTCCCCCTCCCCGCACTTCCTCTATCCACCATCACTTCCCATTATTTATACGACGGATAACCATCCGACCAAAACTATAAGGGCTTCTGCCCGAGGCTACGAAATTCTAAAAACCTTAGTGAATTACACCACTATTTAGGTCGTTTGATCACATTTGGTCACCATAGAGGGTTCGCGCCTATACGTATTCTACAAAATTTTTGGAAGAAGCCACCCTCCACAGAATTCAAAATAAGTACTTATTTGGACCCTAGAGGGTGACCAAATGTCGATAAATGTCGGTAGCAGGAATTTTCAACTATTTCAAAAAAAGACTATCTAAACAGCAATGTGTAATTTAATCTAATTTTCAAATAAATTTAAATTCAAATCGTATGCAATAAATCGACCCTGAGGACTCTTAAGGGATTTTCCTCTATTTCGAATAATTCTGAAGAAATAGCTAGAGATAATAAAATAGCTGATGATTATAATTCTCTTCTTTCTTCTCATTGGACAAAAAAGGAAATACTGTTTCAACACTTTCAGTTCGTCTAGGAGTGAAAAGATTCAAGTTCAAAATGTTCCTTGCACATTATCAATTAATCAATTGCCCAAACGAAGCTTGTCTTAAAGTTGATTTATATTTTACAACCAATCGTAAGAATCATTAGCTAAAAATGTGCGCTTATCAAACACGCTATAACCTCTCAATGATAAAAAGAAATTATTTGCAAAACTCTTTTTGAAGAATTTTTTAATGATATTCGTAGACGAACATACTGTGTAATACTTTTTACCTCTCCAATCTTTCAACCAACCCCTTTCACACCACGACCCTCTCCCCTATCCCTTATCCCTTCACCTCCTCATCAACTTGATCCACATAACAACATTCAACCCCTCTTCACACTCCCCTCCCACTCTACTTATTCCTCCTCTATCTTTTTCTCACATCTCTCCATTCTCTCCTTCGCAAACACTCTACCTACCCCTTTACCCTTCAACCAGTTCATATATCATCCACATCCAGCCCATTTCTCCGTCTCCCCTCCTCAGTATCTATCCTAATCCCTTCTTAGACCGCCACTATCACCCCTAATCTTCCCCCCCCCCATCATCTCCACCCATACACCACTTATTTCCTCTCCCCATTTCCAATAGCCCAAATCTTTCCCTTCCTCTCCTTTTGCCCCCTTCCATCCCCTCGTCACCTATAAATCGCCCTGTCGCTCTCATCTACCCTCTCACTCACTAAACCAGTGTACCCCAAAAAGCCCCAAATATCTTCCGCACTCCTCCATATAATTGACATATGTAGTTTTTTTGTAGGTGTGCTGAGAAACAAAGGGGCGTCATACCCTCGATATAAGGATCACGCTTATCAAGTCCTCATAATGAATTTCTCAATTTTATTCCTTTTTCGATCATCTGGCCCTTTTCACTAATTACTATTATTACCAAATCCTTTGCGGTAAAAGATCCTCCTCTTAGCTCCGCTGGGAATCAAACCCAGGCCTTCCGATTGCCGGTCGGGTGCTCTTAAGCAATTGAAAGACCTGGATTCGGTTCCCAGAGGAGCTAAGAAGAGGATCTCTTTTCACAAATAATTTGGTAATAATAATTTAAAAAAATTAGTCAAAGTAGGCGGCAGGCATCTATAAAGAAGATTTCGTAGTCTATTAAGTCGTTAATAAAGTCGCTCAAATCTCTCCCTGCCAACCCGCACTATCCGTCATTACCCCGCACTTTCCGCCATTTACCACTCTCCGCATTTTCTCCCCCCCCCAACCCGAATTTGCCACCCCCTCATCTCATCATTGCCCTCTCAATTTCCATCCCCCTCCTCTCACTCCCCCTTCTCTCACCCTCATTTTCCTCCTCTCCTTTCCCTTCCCCTACATTCTCCTAATTACCCCTCACTTCCTCTAATTTCCTCTCATTTCCCTTTCCCTCACATCCCCTCACTTGCCGTCGCCACCCTCACCTCACTCCCCTCATTTTCCCTTACTTCTTCTCATTTCCCCGCACTTCCCTTTATCCCCTTCTCTTGCTCCCCTCATTAGAAGTTCCTTTCCATCATTTCCTCTTATTTCCCCTTCCTTGGACGACGGACGGACACTCAATCAAAACCGTAAAGGTTTCTGCCCGAGGATACGAAACCCGAAAAAGCCCAGATAATTGAAAAAAACTGTAACGTCAAGAAATTCATTGTTCACACTGATCGATAACCTATAACATCAAATATTATAAATCCTGATAACATTTTGGAAAATACTATACAGAACCTTTGATATGATTCCACAGTATTTTACGAATGTACATGAAATGTTATTCAAAACACTTTCTTTTTAATTCTTGAAAACATTTACATAGCTTCATAAAATATCACCGATTAGTGAAACTCTACAAGAGTTGATATTAACGAAGAGATGTCAATAAAGCTTATTTTTGGTCCCTCACAGATATTGTTCATAGTTTTGTTGAAATAAATTGTATTTATAAAAAATGAGGCGGACCAGTTTTTGTACTTAAACTCTTGTTTTCGACCTGAGGACACTTCAACACCTACATGTATTACAGCTCTATCTTTGGGTACACCTCAACTCGACTAAATCACTCAATAAAATAAAAAGAGAAATTCAAATAAAAAAGTTGAATATGCCAGTTACTCCAAGGTAGAAAACAAGTGTGTGCAAGAAGGGCCCAAAATGACCACTATTTAATTTATGGAATTGAAAAATATAAACCTGTAATAAAATAAATTAATATCTTCGTAAGTTCTGAAATAAAATTTAGGAATAATAAAGAGAAAATCAAAGAAAATCAGTCTGTGTATTTGACAGTATAATGTTTATATGCCGTACTGTTTATGTATATGATCTATGTATGTAGTAAGAAGAAATCATACCTACTCCTAATTCCCTTCCCCCATCCGTCATTTTATATTTTATTTCCAAAACATATGTTTATGTAAATGAGGACATAATTTATTATAAAATATATAATATTGTTATAATATTTTATTTCCCCTTTTTTTGTTCTTAATTATAATTTTATAAACATTATCACATAAAAAGGTAACACTGTCGAATACGCTGATTGATTTTTTAAATGTTCTTTCTATTATTTTTACAATTTTATTCTAGAACTTATGTAAATATTAATTTATTTCATTATAGGCTTATATTATTCAATTCCGTAAATTGCGTAATCTTACACATTCTTGTTTTCTACCTTAGAGTTACTGGCGTATTTGACTATTTTCTTTTTAATTTTTATTTTATTTTATAACTTCCAGTGAACTTATTTCAAAAAATTTTATCAGGATACTTGTTCCTTCGGCACAATATATTTTTTAATACATTTTCTTCAAAACATCTGCAATATCTTTTATACTTTCACTTTCAACGACCTGCTTGTAAAGACCCCAATGTAAATACTTAAGTAAAGTCTAAAACGTAGTATAAATTTTACAACTTAAGCTGTTAAACCTTCCAGGGACACGCTTCTCGAAAACTTTCAATTACTTCAGTATATTTTCCGAGATATTTTCATATTTACAGCTTTAAGCCCCTCGAGTCTATTTCGAACCCGAACTTCCAAATTGTCATCCGAGCGGGCTTATTATCCTTTCCAAAATCTTCACTGCCTGTCGAGCAGCCGACTTCTCCACTTCGTCTCGAGGGTCAGTTCGCAAACATTTCAAAGTCCCCTTCGCATTTTTGTATATCTTAGGTTTTAATAAATTCAAGTTATATTTAAAACGAAATGGTTTTATTCCTTATTTCACATTTTAAGAAACGTAAGCACGTAACAGTATTGTAAGAATGTCTCCCGTCCATATATTTACATTTGCACATAATGCGGTTAATATAATTTTTCATTTTTCTATTTGTTAACATAATCATGACAAAACCTTAAAATTACGCTGGGGATAAATTGACTAAAAATGGTATTTTCGTGATCATATTAATAACCAATATATCAAAATACATAATCAAGTTACATTGTGGCCAACTATGAATGGGTGTTTGCTTTTAAATATTGGGAATGGGGTCGAATATAACTAAGAGGTATATTTTGCCGAGTAGGGGTATGGCCAGCTAGAAAAGGGTAATTTTTTCAAATAATGAAAATGGGGTCGAATATAATGGAGAGATATACCACCTTGATCAAAAAGTTTTGGGACTTTATTTTCAAAATCAAAAATACAAGCTTATTCATCATAATCGATATTGTCCCCTGCAAAGTACTCCCCATCTACTGCAACGCACTTATGCCAGCGCTTGATCCAATCCTCGAAATATTTTTTATAATCGGTTTGCGGTATAGCCATCAG
>JAUMHM010000031.1:38725-51417 GCA_032362435.1 Melikaiella ostensackeni | reverse complement strand
AGAATAGAATTGATCTGCTAATTTGAACTGGTGATATTGAATTTCAAGTGTGAGGATATCGGCCGATATCCAGCAAAGTACTAAAATTTAAAATATTCATATTTTCGAAAATACACTGTTTCAAACGAAATCCCGATATACGTGTCGGCTTATTTCTCCTATACAAAATGTAAAAAAATTTTCAGGCAAATCCGAATCATCAAGTCAAAAAAGGTGTTCGGTTTGTAAAAGAATGTCTCATATGCTCCAATCACGGTACTTGACTGTTCGAAACAAAACCAAGCATTACAATTTGAACCAGTAGATATTCGCTTCGAATTTGAAGCAAAAGAAAATTTTCCTGCCCTAACATCAGCATATTATCTTATATTGTATGACCGTATTATTGAGTACAAAGCAATTAGTGGTATGGTGAGAAAATTGGTAAAAAATTATTGTACCAAACTTGTAGAGCATTCAGTTATAAAAAAAATTTAAGGGATGTTTCTTTTTGAATGAATGGAACAAAATAGATCTTTAAAACTGCTTTTCATTTCCTGTATCCCCACGTGTGTTATGTGAGTAGGTGTAAAGTAGTTCGAGGTCACAATTTTGTCAATGACCGAATGAAGAATTTGTCTTAGGCGAGGTCTTAGGTCAGATCCAGCATCGAGTATCAGGTTTCATTGGGCATTCATAAACAGATGTTTTGAACCTTGAAGAGAAATCGAGAGAGGAATAGTCTTTTAAAAATTATCATCTGAAGCCTTCAAGTTTATTTAAATTAAAAATTTTTATTAAAATCAAAAATTGTAATTTGAAACCCATGATGCGTTTTAGACTTCCTTTTTATTTTGAGAAATTTTTCGAGGTATTTTGCTTCTTCCAAATTTTCCAGATCAAGAATAATCATAGGATGAAAATAATCACTTACCGTAATTTTTTGAATCCGTCAAGACTTCATCCACTTCATAAATCCTAACAAATATTTCAAAGCTAAAACTCTAAAATTCATAAATTCTTAAACCATAGTCTAAATTCAAAATTCTAGTGCTAAATGAAATTTAACATTTCTACTTCAAATGTTGATAATATTAAAATAAATTGGGAGAAAAATAAATGGGGAATATGTAATTTCTTTGAAGATATTTCAAACCTGAAAAGTATATTAATTGAACTGACTAGATAAACTAAATTCAAAAAAATTTTCTTGTCAATATCTTCAAGTTTTCATAATACATAGTAATCAAACTTTTTTTTCATTATTTTCAACACCCTAAAACGGAGTTACTTTTTTAGAAAAATAAGATACGTGTACCTATAATGTGAACCGAAATTTCAGTATGAATAGTTGGATTCTTTTCGGTGAAAATAGCCCCTTCCCCCCCCCCCCTGAAATTTATACCGAAAAAATCTAGCTATTCACACAAAAGTTATTTAGTACACGTAGCCATAGCCAATTTTAAAAATGGTCATTTTCTTCTATTTTCAAACATTACACTATCACTCTCTCACATTTTTTAAAAATAAGTTCACAAGCACTTTAATATAATCACTTTTTATTTTTCAAATATTATTCAATCATCCATTTGGGGGTCGCTGTTGATATCAACTTCAACCCCTGAATCACCATTATCATCACCATCAACATTCTCAGTTTCCACTTTCGAAAAATAAAGGACCCCTGTGATGCCAACAAAGAGCTCAGCTCTTACTCTATTGATCTGCAGAATCATGTGGTCAGATACATCGTCCTCTTCTACGGCCGAAAAACCATAGAGTTTCATGGCAGCCACAATCACACAAAAAGCCCGCACTTCTTGAACTGTGTTTTTCCCAATCCATTGGTCTGGTACCCAGGCGTCTTGTACATGAAATGAATATGAATTATCACTGTCAGCTAGAGGATTCTTTTCGCGGTAGCAACATCATCGTTGGGCACAATGTTTAGGATTCTGAACCAGTATTGACCATTATCCGTGATTAGCTCCGTCGTGATTCCTGCGAATCTCACGATAACTTCATCATTCGGTTAAAGTTCCCCAGTTTGTATTTTATCTTCCTTCATCGCAATCGATGTGAAGAGTACGGCCCTCTACAGCTTCGCTGCCTGCTGGATGTAGCCAATCAGTTAGGAATTTAACATCAGTTATAATGGTTGAGTAACCAGCCATATCTCTGAAACATGTATAGAAAAAAAAAATTTGATTAATTATTTTAAAAAAGATTGAAACATATATTTTTTTAATTCAAAAATTTTAAACAAATATTTCAAATTTGAAAAAATTTAAATACATTAAAGTAAATTTGTTCGTTTGAAAGTAATTTTTTTCAATTCCCTTGAAATGTGTTTCTATACTCACATTATTCTCAAAATCTTCAATGGAAATTGTTGGTCTATGAGAAGTAAATTCTTTTTTCTTGCTTGAGAGCCAGATGATCAGCACTGTGGTCTTCGTAGAGAGCAAATGAAGCTACTTCTTGTGAGAAGGGGCCCTTTATATTTTCGATTTTGTTCATGAAAAGAGGACAGTTAAGAGTTCATAGAATGAGTAACAGAGAAAGAGAATTACTGGTAACGAACTTGGTCATTTGAATTCGGTGGATGTGTAGCGAAATATGATGCTCGTGCCTCTCTTGAAATCGGTGAGAGAGAGGTTTAAAAGAATATTCTACATTTGCAGAGTTTGAAATTTTAGAACCATTTAAAAATAATTATTTATATTATTGAAAAAGTCTTTTAGTTTATAATTTTTTGTAACCCCAAGGCAAAGTATCAGTACTATTTGGAAGAATCATCCTTTTATCAGCCTGCCAGCTGAGAGCTCGCTTCTTCTGTCTTGTAGTATAAACTTCATGTTTTTTACTTCTAATTGAATGCTGTGTTTTGTTTAAATTTAAGAAAAAAGTGACGTCTTAAAGTCATTAAATGTAATTGATCTTAATGCAGAAGCATTTATACCCTTAGCCTTTTTTTTCTCTCTCTCATCACCCATAACTTTCAATGCATATAAATTTGAACGCAGCCCGATAAATTCTGTCATTATTTTACCGTTATTTTTATCTTCCATTAAACCTTCTTTTTTTTTTAATTTGCTAATATTATTCCATGAATATGATTTTCAGGATAATCTAAAGTATCAAATAGTTTTAAATCTCGTTCAATGTACTTATAGAAATCATTTACCTTTAAATGGTAAATTAAACTATCTGTATCAGCGTATAGTAGTTCAGCTTGATCATTAAATTTTTTTTTATATAATCATTTTGTTAAAATTCTAACGTCTTCATGATTTCTAACATTCTCCATAGTTTTACCGAAAACCGAATTGTTCATCAATTTATTAAAAAAATGCTGTGAATTTTAATTAATTTTAATCCTAACTTCAAGTAATGTTTCAAATTTTTATAATGAATTACGTCATTTTTTCTTGACAGTGAATTAGTTTATAACTTTGGTATTTTACATTCTAGAAGGGGAGGTATTGAGTGCTCTGGGCATAAGGGTAGGTCCTTATGGAGATCATGAAGTTCAATTGGGTAATCCAAATCGACCTCAAGTATTCAACCTATGGGTGAATTATTAGATATTTCAAAGACGTAAAATCCTTCAACGTCGTTTACCCATTTAGAATGAGAACATGGTGAAAATTCACTCATTGCAGCACCATATAAATTATTAACATCAAATATGATTCTTCAATTTTTTCATCAAAATCCGCCCCCATAAATCTATTATTTGCTTTCTCATATCTATTAGAGCATTGTGATACACCACGTCGAATCACTTTTTCAATGAATAGTATCATCTCCATATCACTAAAAAATTCAGGTTAAACACCTGTTAATTCTAACATTGCATCGAGGGCTAGACCTGGTGCGGTAAAATAATGTGAAGGACTTGGCATGAATCAGAAAGAATCAATAAAACTAAGACAAATATTTGTTCCATCTACAAATTTTGTGAAAGATATATATTTTTCTTTGTTTATTGGTTAACGTTTAATTGCATCTTCAAAAGTAGTGGCTAAATCTTTGATGAAAAAATGTGCGTCATAGCTTGATAAATTGTGGAATACGACTGGTATTACGTGGGTAATCTGATAATTCAAATTACACCCTTGATGAGCTGCACCCCTACACTCTCCTAAAATGTGATAATGATCGCGATGTTTTATAGCATCTTCGTTAAGAGGTTTTTGACAAATATGACATATTTTGGTTATTATAGATTCCAGTTCTTGATTTAATATTAGAGGTTTTATAGGCACAATATTTTTTAAAATGGAATCTATAAAATTAGATATTTCATGCAATTTTTTCATAAGTCATGCATTTCAGTCTTTTCCTCTGTTACTTTCAAATTTAGAGAGAGACTCATCATAATCACATTTCAAATAGAACGCAACACTGTGAGAAGTATGTTTTAAATAGGCTTCAGTCTCAGAATTTGAATTCTCATTGAGTGGCTCTAATAAGCTTTCAGTATCAGCAAAAATTACAAAAGGAACTTTATCATTGAATTCAAAATTTTTAAATTTCAAAATGTTTTAATTTTTTCTGGGTAAAATCACTTTGCATTTATTTAAATTCATACAATCAATTTTATTCTTTCCGAATTAGTTTTCATACCTGAAATGACATAAACACCGATCATAATGGAACATTCGATTGGAAGCTTTTGAAAATTGTGATTTTACTAAACGTGATAAGTTACGAATAAATGAAAAGTGGAAAACACTATGAGAATTTTCATCTTTTTCTAGATTTAGATTATTATCATAATCATCATCGTCAAAAATATCTTCAGTTTTTTCAGTCAAAAGCAGATGAATTGCGAGTATTTCAAAATTTTGTTTCCTCAAATAAACAGGCACAATTTCTTGCTTATTTTTGATTTCATCTTGCTCCGTACCATGAATATTTATCCTTATTCCGTTCATTGTTTCGAATTTGGGAACATCGTTTAATGTTATTGCAAAGTTTATTCCATTATTTTTCAAATTTGTTTTACTGAAATGGTTTATGATTTCTTTCAATCTCCAGTTTGATTTTTGTTGTTGAAATTCTTCAACTTTAGCTGTGAGCTGAGCCATCACTTTGTCATTAAACCATACTGTAAGTTCTTTTGGAGGTAAAATAATTTCATTATTTGTATGTTATTTACTCAACTATACCCCCGTTTTCTAAGGCAGTAAATTTAACAGCAAGAATGACATTCACTTTAAAATTACCATCCTTTTTAAAAATATTGTTGACTTGATAAATAACTAATGACTTCGCATCCTCGTAAAAATCATTTAAATCTTTGTGCATTAAATTTACAACTGATCCTGTTCTTATTAAATTTTCAAAGGCTGATTCCAAATCTTCCCATTCTATCATCTTTCGTTTTTTATTCAAATCTCCTTGACCTTTCTTTTGAAGTCGCTTCAGTTTCAAATTCAAAATTTTTAAAATGCTCACAGTTTATATTATTTTATTCTTTTCGCCGACTGATGAAGTATCCTCATTTATTTTTAAAATTTTATTCAGAAGGCGTATATTTGAAGTTCCCAATTCTGACCACTTTTCGATTTCGATATTTATTTTAATGTTTGACTTACTTTCTGCTGCTTCCTCATATGATTTCTCCATGATTCGAATAAGTTTTCTGCTGTCCATTGAATTCATTTTGTCCAGTAATTTCACTTACAATTATTGACATGAATAAAAATATCGAACGCGCGCACTTTGAGCCCTTCATTAAGCCCTTTCCTTCTCCTTCAAAATAAGTTTTAAAAAATTAGAGTCTGTTTCACCAAAAGTTTCGATAGAAGTTAAATTTCTAAAAAATTAGGTTCACCGGAAAAGTGTTGCCTGTTTAAACAAAATGATAATTTCAATTTTTAAAAAAGTCACATACTAATTGAAAAAATCCATAAAATTGCTTAGAAATCGGTATAATATGCGGAGTTTAAGTAATTTCAAAATTCTAAAATTTCAAACACTAATAAAAAAAAATTCCGAAAAGTTTTAAAAATCACTATAATATGTGAAGATCGTCCACCTCGATTACTCGTTTGAAAATGAACATTCTCAATTATTCACTGTGCCTTTTATAGCTAATGTTTACGTATGTTAAACGTTTTAAACATTTATGTGGGGCATATAGTTCACGAATTTTATTTCATGAAACCTTTTTTCCTTTGGTAATCTAATTCTTGGATCTCTCAGATTCACACATCCGAATATCACATCGATGGTGACCTTATCTTTTGTCTTGAAATTAATATTAAATATGATTATGAATTATCAAACTTGTTGATAAAATCAAAGACCATCCAATATATGTCTGACGTTTCCTCCGACAAAATTCTTTATAAAAAATTTGATATCAGCTTCCTGTCGGTAAAAATCAAAGGGATAAATTCTAATGAATTTTTTATTACAAAATGTCAAAGAGATGATCGCAGAGGAGTGACGCATAGTTATGGAATGTCTAAACAATCCATTTAAAAAAAAAACAAAGCCTGCCAATTAAATGTCTTACGTTTTCTTCATTGGTATCAGCATAAAGATTTAATTTCTACACGGTCGGTAATGTTGGTAAGGGATCTATCCACAGTTCAAGTTTAGCCTATACACTGAAGAATGTCTTAAAACAATTTAGTAGGTCATTTTGAGGCAATAAACTTTACTTTTGGAGCTTTCATCGTATTTTGCGATGTTCAGCTCTAAATTTGAATTAGCGTGGTTTCGTGAGGAAACTGAATATTTAATTTCTTCAGTTTCATCCTTCATGGCTAAAGTCATGAATATTGTCGATAGAAGGTTGGCTAACGAACTTGTCCTGCCTCTTTGGACGACAAAATAGTGCACCCAAAGAAATTCTGATTAGAATATTCCTACGAAAGTTATCCTGCCGTCAGAAAACAGACAGACAGACCAACAGACAGATGGACAGAAATTACCGTAAGAACTATTTTTTCTGACTCAGGGTGTCTCAAAATATCGAAAATTGATGAAAACCGTGAAGTTCCAAATTCACACAAATCTAATACTTTACATCATGAATGATGAGAGCGTAAGAATTGAAATTTTCGCGCTCAACTATAGATGCTATTAAAAAAACAGTTAACAATTTGGTAGGTCTTTTTAAGGCACTTTCTGGAACTGATTATTTTGTGCTTTCGACTATTTGTCTTATCTAGCGTGGTTTTGTGAGAAAGTTAAATACTTAATTTTTTCAGATTTACTTTTCATACCTAGAATCAGAAATATTGGCGGTAGAAGACTGGCTGACGAACTTGACCTCTCTTGTTGACCGACAAAGAATTTTACTGAAACATGACTATTTATGATTGCCCGTAATCTTATTAAATATTTATTCGAAGAGAATTGATTGATGATACCTCAAATGTTTCTAGATATCCAAACTAATATTTATTTTTATAAATATGTGATAGAACGCTTTTCCAACATATTGCATTCATAACCCACCCGATATGAAAACTATTTCGCATAATTCTATACATGGACGAATTCGAAGGTCTCTCCTTTGCCAATCGTTGACTCTTCACCAATGAATAAATACATCAGTTTCACAAGATACAAGACACGCAGTAACGCTGTTGTATCTATGTCTTTGCAGGAGGTGACTTACTTCGATGGAGATAAAAATAGGTGCCAAAGGAACTTGCATCCAATTTTTCCCTTGATACCATTTACCCACATCCTGACTTTCTAATTGATTCCAGGATATTTGATAGCAGCTTCAAAAGGAGGTGCCTAATGGACAAATAGACCAACACTTGAAAAATGTGCTAACATGCACTGACTCGACTCAGATGACATTTTGATAACAACCTCAACTCCCGATCTTCGATGCGCAATTGAGGCCTTAGCCTATCACAATTTAACTTATGACGTAGTTGTTAACAATTGGGCGGTTCAAACGTCCCTTAACTAGGAATTTCTATTACTCGCGTTACGAGTCTGCTGTGCGAACCCCCACCACTATAAGGCGTATTAATTTACTTAAATTGGTTGCTACAGTAATAAAACAAATTCTCATTAAAATGTTTCTCCGAAAGTTATTGTGCCGTCAGACAACAGGCTCAGGGGGTTTCAAAACGTCGAAAATTTATGAAAACTGGATAGGTCCAAAGTCACATGAATCTAGTACCTCCCTTCATAAATGATGAGAATGTAAAAATTTAAATCTTTCCGCTAAACTATAGGTGCTATTAAAAACTGATTATACACAATTTGGTAGGTCTTTTTGAGGCAATAAATTTGGCTGTTAAAGCTTTAATCGTATTTTGCCTTGTCTAGCTATAAATTTGAATTTCCGATTTTCTTATGGCATTTCGCACATTTAAAAAAAAACGGGTGTAGTTCCGAATAGCCCTCACCTCTGACTTCTTTGAAACTCCGTATATTTATGTATTCTGACGCGCTGATTACGAAAATCGTAATAAAAATCGGCGCTAATTTGATTTTCATTGTGAGAACCATAAAAACCCCATATCATGGTTTTTCACTTTTATCTCGAGAGCGACTGAAAAGTTTAAAGAATAATTTGAACCGAAGTTGTAGACTTAGTCAAAGAACACATTTCTATGTTGCATTAATTTTTTTGTACGAGTGGAATTTTTCGAGATATTTAATGATAAAAATGAAAATTTCTTGCCTGACGGTACTTCAGGAGCAGTTGGTTACGTGCTCTTATTGTTTCTAGGTCGACTGAACTGAAGGGATTATATACTACAAAAGGTGAGTGCAGAGGTTTCGTTCTGAGATTTTTTTTTCTTAGTTTTTCGTTTTTTTGGAGGTTCTAAGCCTACCATTAGAATAAATCAGCAACACAACTCTTTAGTTTGAGTCTCACTTTTTCAAGATCGAGATAAGACACTTCAGTGGTTACGGGATATTGAGTTGATTCCAACGGAACGATTCTGTTGCAAACATAAGAAGAATATGGCTCTCAGCGAATCAAAATTAACCTGCTGTGAATTTTCCTGTCAGAAAAAGGGAAAATAATTTCAGTCTCATGCTGTTGCGGAAAATACTGAAAAACAGGAAAACTATTATATTTCTGCAGCTTCATGTATGTTAATTACATACAGCTTCGCAATGAATTTGAGTTCTGAGGAGACCATCAGAGAGAGCAGCTTTTTGGAAGGTCAGCAAGTTTCTAGAGAAACTATTGCGCATCGCCTTCTTCCCGCAGAGAGGTGTGCAATGTACATGTTTGCTCTTGACGAGAATCTCCAACATGAAGGTCGCGTTGGTGGTGTCGGCGAAGTCGTCGAAATTGACGAATGTAAAATCGGTCGCCGGAAATATGAAAGAGGACGTGTGGTGGAGGGTTCATGGATCCTCAGCATGATCCATAGGGGACATGCCTCCCAGAATCGGTTAGAAATATGTCCCAATAATAAAAGAGATAGAGATACTTTGATTGCTCTGATTGAAAAACATGTAGCTGAGGGAACAGAGATCTACACTGATTGCTGGAAAGGCTACATAAACTTGGCTGAACGCGGTCGTGTTCAAAAAACTGTGAATCATTCCGAGGAATTTGTGAATAGAAAGTCGCCTGCTCACACCCAAAACATCGAGTCCTCCTGGAGATGGATGCGACGATTCCTCTCAAGAGGAGAAGTGCGGAAGAGCAATCTTGCAGACCATCTTTGCGAGTTTTTGTGGCGAAGACGGGTCAGAAAATTGAGTGCGGATCTTTTCACGCAATTAGTTGCTGACATTTAAATTTGCTATCCCATGCACAAAAATTGAGTATATTTTCATTAGGAGTTTAGCTCTTTTGTTTTTCTTTCATTTTTTCCGCCTCTTGAGGCACATTGACCCCTTTTTTAGTTTCTTAGGGCATAAAGCACTCCGGTTTGTGAGGGTTGAGGGAACTCATGATAATAAAGCACCCCGGTTTGTGAGAGGCGAGGGGACTCACGATAAAAAAGCTCCTCTATTTGTGAGAGGCGAGGGGCTCACGATAATGAAGCACCCCGATTTGTGAGAGGCGAGGAGACTCACGATAATAAAGCACGCCGGTTTATGAGAGGCAAGGGAACTCTCATTAATAAAGCACCCCGCTTTGTGAGAGGCGAGGGAACTCACAATAATAATGCACCCTGAAGAAAGGAGTTTAAAATCGTACTGCAACCTCCTCGTGGTGAACTCTGGAAACTATAATTTAGATAGGCTAACTGCAGACGTTTATGGAGGAAATATTACTTATGATGTGTTTAATAACATCACTTACATCAATTACAATGCGGAATGGCACCCCTTTGCCTGGCCACAGAAATAATGTTGATCAAACCCCTTCCCCTTTTCAGCTTCTAGTGGGGGCGGAAAGGCACCCCTTTGTCCATCTCCAGAAATAATTTTGTTCAAACCCCTTCCCCTTTCTAACTTCTGGTAGGGATCGGGAAGGCATTACTTTGTCTGGCCACAGAAATAATGTTGGTCAAACCCCTTTCCCTTTCCAACTTCTCGTGATAGACGGAAAGGCACCCCTTTGTCTAACCACAGAAATAATGTTGATCGAACCCCAACCCCTTTCTAAAGTCTCGTGGGAAGACGTAAATAAAATTAAGTGAAAAAATATATTATTGCAGTGATAGGTCACAGGAATACTCACGTTTTCGGCAGGGGCTAGGTATGAAATTTTCACTTTTATCATCAAATATCTCGAAGAAGTGGATAAATTATAAAATATGTATTTTAACTAGGTCTACGATATCTGTAAAGTTTTTCAAAAATTTTCAATGGTTCTCGAGATAAGCGTGAAAAACCATGATTATTATGGGGTTTTCATGGTTTTTACAATGAAAATTGAATTTGCGCCATTTTCACTATGATTGTTGTAATCAGCGCGTCAATATACATGAGTATACGGAGTTTCGAAAAAATCGAAGGTAAGGGCTATTCGCAACTTTATAAAGAAAAATCTATTATCCCTATTAAATGCCAGTTAGCGGCAGTTTTGTAGAACTCTCTAAAATCAATAATTTTGCTGTCTTGACTAGTTGTCCTGCCTAGCGTACTCTCGTGACAAAGTTGAATATTAAATTTTTTTAGTTTTATTCTTCGTGGCTGTAACCATATAAGATTTCTTGGTGTCAGAAAGTTGACTGACGAACTTTACTTTTCTTTTTGGACAACAAAACAGTATAACAAAAGAAATTTTAATTGGAATATTCCTTCGAAAGTTATCTTGCCGTCAGAAAACAGACAGACAGACCAACAGACAGACAGATAGACAGAAATTATCACAAGAACCATTTTTTCTGACTCAGAGTGTCTCAGAATGCCGAGAATTGATGGAAACTGAAAAGTCCCAAATTCACATGAATCTAATACCTTCCATCATAAATGATGAGGGCGTAAAAATTGACATTTTTGCGCCAAACTATGGGTGCTATTAAAAAAATAGTTAACAATAATTGGTTAGGATGTTTTAAGACAAGAAACTTTGCTGTTGATGCTTCCATGATATTTTTCCAGGTTCAGCTATAAATTCTCGTGCTATAAATTCTCGTGCCATCAGAAAACAGAGAGACAGGCGGACTGGCAGACAGACCGACAAACATTATCGTAAAGACCAATTTTTCTGACTCAGGTGGTCTCAAAACGTCCAGAATTGACGAAAACTGGATATGTACAAATTCACATGATTCTTATACCTCCCATCTTAAATGATAAAAATGGAAAAATAGAATAAAAATGAAAATTTAATAATAAATTATTCAACTTAATTATTTTTAGACTTAAAGTAGTGTGAATGAATTCGTAATCAAAGGTTTTTGCTTTTCCAATACCATTGTTGAGTCCCGAGCGTATTAAAAATAATATATATTTTCCATCCCAAAATTATTTTCATATATCGTTTAGAGCTTACCTGGGCAGGGTTGGGGAAATTTGTTCAAATGATAGATGTTGGCGTCCTCACTATCAAAGCTCTTGCGTTGCTCACGAGATCTTCCACCTCGTGAGCAGCTGAAGAGCATCGGTAGTGGGAACACCAACATGTGTGATTTGAGCGAATCTCCCCCAGCCTGTCCAGGCCTGCTTTAAGAATAAAAATCAAAATACATTAAACTTGATTGCATACTAGTCATCACAACGCTGATGCGTTAAATAATACAAAAATGTAAGTATTAAGAACAAAAATATGTTTTTTTTTGACTTAACTAAAGTGGCCACATTTTGCGCGTGTGACGCCGGAACCAAACTGCCTGTTTGTAACTAGTGATGAATACGCGTGCGCAGTTAAATACGCATACGCGGTACTTCTTCAATATTCCCTTCTAGAGTAATAGAGCTCACGGAGGGAATAATGAAGAAGCACTGCGCATGCATGGAAAAGGAAGCACTTTAGTGGCAACGAGAGTTGCACTTCATTCTTGCTTTAAAACAAGCACACTTTCTTGATTGGCGCCGATTATTTACACCTTTGCAATTGTATTTTTCGAACACCTGACCAGCAGAAAGGGATTGCTTAGCTGCAGCATTTTTTAATGTCAGCTGATTACTTTTATTTATTTCGCCTACGCTAACAATTTCAGCTCCAGATTCGTTAAGGTCAGTTCTCGCAAACCAACCTGGCAGCAAGCCATCCCTTGTCCCACCTTCTTCTTTATTCATAATGTGTCCCCTAAGGGTTTACATGACCTCCATTTCTTACAATACTTCTGCATACATATTTT
>JAUMHM010000023.1:0-11297 GCA_032362435.1 Melikaiella ostensackeni | reverse complement strand
AATTTTTAAATAATTTGAATAAAAATCTTATTTCTAAGATATCTTGAAAAAAGGATCAGATCAGATTTTGGGAGGGTAATTTTCTAGCATCTAGAATTATTGCGAAGAGATCCCCGCAGTTTTTTTTAGCTACATATCAGGCAAACTTTTTTTCCGTTTATAAATACCGTGCCAACAGATTACCAATTTTGCGGCAATCCAATTGTCACACCAGCGGCTTGTCTCCCCAGCTGCTAGCCTCCCTGAGGCATCTCTCCTCAAAGAAAAATTTTAAGTCTCCCTCCAAAGGGGCAAAAGTGCGGTAAATCTCTCGAACCCAACTGCCACTTCTGCGGCTTGTCTCCTCAGCCGCAAGCCTCGCTGCAGCATCAAATTAAAAGTTATACAATGTTTACATTGTCAAAAATAAAGCTTCAGATCAGTTTTCAAATGACGCGACATGCGAAAAAAATGGCAGAGAACAAAATTGTGGCACCGGATTAAAAAAGGGATATACTCGTAGAATCATCTCGCTTTGATTTTTCATATCTCTTGGTTTCTTCCAATTTTCGACATGTGGTTTAAGATACACGCTTTTCAAAATTTTGTTATTAACTTAATTGTAATACGTAAATATTAAATATAATAAAGCATAATGCGTGTAAATATGCGCGAAGACATTCATTTAATTGACATTGACAGAATAATATTGTTAATTATTTAATTATTAATTCAACTGTGATTATTGTATCGTTCCATTAGTGAAATGCGAAAATATAACTAAATGTGCAGATAGTTCGAGAAAATATATTCGCGGTTTTTTATTACTTGGCGGCTATTCCCGACCGCGAATCTTGATAGTTTAAGAAACTATTTTTTGCTTTTTAATAATATTCAATAATAATATTTCTTTTTTTTTTAAATTTCTATAAAGTGTTGTTTGGGAAAGCTGAAAATCTTTTTTTTTCTTTCCAGGCTGGATATTATGTCAAGCCTTTAATCGATCCAAACTTGGCTATAAAGTGGTTTCCTGAAGATCTCTGAATTGCGTAAGAAGAAATTAAAATTCGGCTGAGGACCTGACTTAATCCCAAGATCATTATTCCCGAGTTGCGACCGAATCTGCAATCTGCATATCTCTCATGAAAATCTGAATTTGCCAAATTCACAAATGGAAAACAGATTCGAAGACTGCTTTCCTTAATGAAGTCAGACCACTTGTAATTTGAATTCTAGTTCATTCATAAATAAATTTATCTTCGGAATAAAGCGCCACTATTAAGGCTTCAGTATTACATAATTACGTAGAGACTATACCTACAGTTTGGCCAAGTAAGAAAAAGCGGATTAAGTAAGCTTAAAATGCAACTCGTGTTGGTGCAATACAAGTAAATGTTTAAAGAAAAGATGAAACTTCTCAAGGTTAGTTTTAAAGTATTTAAAGTTTAAAGTTTTAAAGTTTTAAAGTATTAAAACTTATTTTGTTATAAACTTAAAAAATGATTTTTTTCAAATATCATTTTCAGCCAGCGCAGAGGGGTCAAACAATGTTTAGTTTTTAAAAATTACAAATTTTTTTTCTATTGGTGCAAAAGTATTGTGAATTTTTTGCGTGTAGAGTAGAGTTAAGTAAAAATGCTAAAATTAATCCAGTCGTTTGAGCTGAGGAAAAAAATGTGTGGGTTGACATCTGAAAGAGTAGAAAGAAATTTGAAAACGGTTAATATCTTCTGTTCCGTTCTCGGACTTGAAAATTTAAAAAATGTGCTATTGCTCAAGAAAGTATAGCGAATTTTTTGGATGTACAGTTCTTGCTAATGAACAATAATAATAGACAAAGAATTCACGAGAAAAATTCTTTGCCATCTATAATGCATCAAAGTATCTTCTCAAACTATCTAACCCACAGAAAATTGTTAACACTCAACATTCAGCTTTATTATAAATAGTTTAAGTTAACAAATAAAGCATTTTCATCCTTTTTTCGCGGAATTTTTTTTTCATCTTGTGAACTTGCAACCTCCTTTCAAAATTTTTAATTTCGTTTTAGAGTTCTAACATCCTTTTGGATAGTTCTAGAGTTCCTGATAACTTTTAAAAGTAATTCCGGCGTTTCAATGAAAAAAAACTCGATTTTTCAAAATAGGAGGCTAAGTTCACATCTCCCCTTATTTTTCAAAAAGTGAACTTTTTTTAGAGTTCTCAGTAGTTTAGACATAGATCTAAAGTTCCTGATGCTTTTTCAGAAATAGTTCCGTCAAATTTCGGCAAAGAAGAAAAATGAAAAAAATAGTCATCCCCCATTTTTTAGAAATTGGATTTTTTTGGCACATCCTTTAGTTCCGAAAGATTTCTGGAGTTCAATCCAAATATAATTTCGAAAAATTAACAAGCGTAAAAGTTACAAGAAATTCTTAAAATTCCATAATTATGAAAAAATTGTGTCAACAGTTCTAAAAGTTCTGTTTGATGTTTTGCCGCCACTCCGCCCCTCAGAAAAGTTCAATAGAAAACTCGTATAAAACTTTTTGATCAAGCCAAAATCCAGAAAGCTACAGCAGTTTGAAGTGACCCAAAAATTTTGAATTTGTAAATTTTAAGAGTTCCAGTAGATCTGATCAGAGAGATCCGTAACTATTTCTAAAAGTTTCTAGAACTATCCAAAAGGATGTCAGAACTCTAAAAAAAAATTGAAATTTTGAGACTGAGGGTACAAGTTCACATGCATTATATGAGGGGCATTTTTCTCAAGTGTACCCACCCAAAAAATCGATCGGGCTCAAATTTGGCCAAAGTGCAGTCCTACTGGATGGTAGTTTATGTGGAAAAAATTCCGTCACGCAAACCAATTTTTAACGAAGGGAATGGGATGAAATTTTTGGACTTTGTGCGGGCAAGCTTTTTTGCGGTCTATCGAATAGTTATAACCATTTATTCAAAATTTTTCAACTTTACCACTATTTTTCCAAATCAAACAAATTTTGGATTTTTTCAAAGTTCAAAAGGACAAAATGTCCTTTTTCAAGATTTTCTTGGTCATACAAGTTTTATACTTTTATTATTTTCTGGGGTTAATTTAAATTCCACTTATATCAGGAATGCTCTACATAATAATTAATAATAATAAAAGTATAAGATTACAGTTTCCTAAAAATTAAGTTTGCGAAAAAAAATACTCTTTAAGCTCTACTCTAATTTTTAAACATATTAAGAAACTCATTTAAACGAGTTTCTTTTCTTAGTACAGTGATAATAGCATTACATAATTATTGTGATAACTAGTATTCATTTTAACTTGAACTGTTTATTATGTACACATTGTACGCTTATCAGAAAATAGAGCATAGATAATTTAGGTTCAAGTATAAGACTATAATTTTCTTGAATTTTTAATGAAATAGTTTAAATTTTTAATTTGCATTCAACTTAACAAACATTATTAGATTTTTCAACGATTTATAAAAATTATAAGAATAGCGGGAATTAAAATTCAAATCTCTAGAATTAGTTTAGAAGTGACATGTATTGTGTTCATTAAAAATAAGAAAAAATTTAAAAAATTATTTCAAAATAATAAGCGTGTGCGTATAAGATTTCGAAATTGGGAACTGGGTTACCAGAAGTTGTAAATTGGGTACCACGAATATCAAAAGTTTGATAACTGAGAAGAAGGTAAGATACGTATCGTAAAGTTTCTTATTATCTCCAGGTTAATAATTATTAATTAATTATTTCTATTTACAAAATTTCAAACTTTATACCATTTTTTTACTGTTTTCAAGTTTTTTATCAAAGCAAAAATAATTTTTGCGTGAAAGAAAGCTTTCGAGAAAGGTTAAGCAAAACTTTTTTAATGTAATCATTTTTTTAGATCAACTGTAACTAAGTACATACAAAAATTACATTTTTAAGAACCATAAACATTCCAAATTAATGAATCTTTGATTGTAAACCTTAAAAAAGAATGACTATTAAATTGCAAATCGTTAAAATTAAAGAATTTTCAATTTTACTAAGTTTACCTATTCCGAAAGAAAGTTCAAATTTCATACCTTCAAAATGTAAATCCTGAAATTTCAATAATTTGCAATTTTATGTTTTCAGATAACGAAAATTTTCTAACTGTAACTCTTTGAAATTGTAGAACTTTAAATTGTAAATCTTGAAAATTGATTGGAAAATTACAATTAAAAATCATGCAAGTTTCAAGTTTTGCAGTAAAAAATTCTGCACTTTTGATGATTTATGTTCGAAATTTCTTCAATTCGGATGATTATGATTGAAAACATGACTTCTGATTTTGAGAATCATCAAAATTTGAGAACTTTAGATAATACATCTTTAAATTTGAACAGTTTTAAATTGTAAGACTTGAAAATTAAAGAGTTTTAAATTTCAAGTCGTTAATATTTAATAATTATCAGTTTCAATTCTTAAAAATTGAACAGCATTTCCCAAAAAAGCATTCTATATTACATCATTTCAGACTATAAACGTTCAAAATTAATGAATCTTGAATTGTGAATTTTAAAAATTAAGGATTTTTAAATTACAAATCGTTAAAATTGAATAATTTTCAATTGTAGCCCTTCAAAATTGTAGAACTTTGAATTGTAAACATTTCAAATTCAAGAGTTTTTAATTTTAAAAACTTACAATTGAAAAACATGCAAGTTTCAAGTTTTGCAATTAAAAATTTTGTAATTTTGATGATTTAAATTAGAAATTTTTTCAATTCGGATGATTTAAAATTGAAAACGTGACTTCTAATTTGAAAAATCATCAAAATTTCAGAATTTTTTTTTTATACATCTTCAAATTTGAACATTCTTAAATCATAAATCTTGAAAATTGAAGAATTTGAAATTTCGAGTCATTAAAATTGAATAATTATCAGTTTTTAATCTTCAAAATTGAACTGGATTTTCAAACGCGTTCTATATTACATCATTTCAAACTATAAATGTTCCAAATTAATGTATCCTGAATTTTAAATCTCAAAAATTCAGGAATTTTAAATTACAAAGTGTTAAAATTGAAGAGTTTTCAATTGTAAATGTACAAAATTGTATTATTCCAAAAACAGGTTTGAATTAGATAATTTGAAGTATAAATCTTCATAATTGAATGATTTTCAATTCTATATTTTCTAAATTCAAGAATTTTTAATTGTAACTCTTTAAAGTTGTAGAACTTTGATTTGCAAATTTTTAAAATTGAAGAGTTTTTAATTTTGAAAACTTTCACTAAAAAATTATGTAAGTTTTAAGTTTTACAACTAAAAGTGCTGTAATTTTGATGATTTACATTCGAAATTGTTTCAACTTGTAAGATTCAGAATAGAAAACATGACTTTTGATTTTCAAAATCATCAAAATTGAAGAACTTTTTTTCATAAGCCTCTAAAAGATCTGAGAAAAAATATACATTTTTTTCAAAAATGCACTTTTTTTGTAAATTTGTTTGGTGTACTTGATACAGGCAGTGAAGGAGGAAAGGCGGAATTATATGAATCGGATCAATGAATAACCGTGAAGGGGGGGGGGCGATGACAAGGACGAAAGGAATTCAGATTAGGAAGTTTTTTGTACAACGAAAGAGTAGATAAAGAGAGGAAGGCAAGAGGAAAGTACAGGACAACGTTAGAAAGGGAGAGATTGAGGACGAAGAGCGTGGGATCGAACGAGGGATTCATCAAGAGGTAGAGAGGGGTTAGAGAGGGGAGAGAGGAAGCAGTGAGGATAAAGAAGAAATAGGGGCAAGCCTAAAAAACCTGAAAATGATGAGGTTACCCTTGGAAAAATATAGGTTCGTGATGAATGATGAGAAGAATAAGGGGACAAATGAAAACAGAGCTGAGGCTAGAGGTAGATGGAAGACGAATATTTGAAAGAAATGCTCAAAATGATGAAAGAGGTGATCGAGATGAAGGAAAAAAAGGCAGGAGGAAAGAAGAGAAGAAATAAATCAAGAAATTAGATGGAAAATGGCCGAACTTAGGAAGAATATGAGAAAATGGGAAGAAGTCAGGAAAATTTGGAAAAACGGATGCAGAGTTTGGAACGATGCCTAGAAAAGCAAGAAGAGCCTAATAAAAAGGTAGCTGAGCTGGAAATTAGGTTGGAGAAGTCAAACCGGGAGCTTGGAGGGGCGGATGGAGATCGGGAATGAGAATAAATAAAGGTTGAAAAAATAGAGAGAAGAATGAAAAGGAACGGGAGAGAGGAAAGCGAAAAAATATATTGATAAGGGTCCAAGATTAGAGGTGGAAGAATTGAAAGAAAGTGTGGAAGAAATGCTAGATATAGATGTGAAGGTAGAGCTAGAGGAAGTAAAAAGTGTAGGAACGGAAGGGGGAGAGGAGAGCAAGTGGCAATAGTTAAGCCAAAGAAAAAGGAACACAAGGGGGAAGTAATGAAAAAGAGTGCTTTATGAAAGCTCGGAGAGAATAGAGGATTTAACTTGAAAGAAAAGGAATAAGTATAAGTTAAGGGAAAAAGCGGAAGAGAAAAGAAAGAAGGGAAGAAGAACATGATTCAAGTGTGGGAGAATATAGGTAGAATATGTTGGGATTGGACAAAGAGAAGGAAGACTTAGTAAAATGTGAGAGAACCGTGGAATAGGTGAGAAAGGGACGGAAGGAAGAAAAATAGAAGATAGCGGGGAAGGAAAAGTGATAAGAAATTTAAAAAGTGAAGAGTGGAAGATATGCTACTGGAATCTAGCAGGCTTGGAAAGAAAGGATATTTTGTGATAAATTTGAAACAATGGGAAGTCTCGGTGATGGAGATATGGTTAGATGAAGGTGGTGGGAGAGAGTAAGGGAACGGCTACCGAGGAGATACAGGTGTGTGGTAGAAGAGGCGAAGAGAAAAAAAGGGTAGAGCAATGGGAAGAATGGTGATGGGAATAAGGAGAGATTTAATAGGGAAGAGAAAATATGAGAATGGATTAAAGGAACAAAACGAAGGATTTATGAAAGAAGAGATAAGGATGGGAGAAGAGAGGCGAAAGATAGTAGGGGTATATGGAGATATAGAAATATGGAGATATGGAAATATGGAGGAGAAAAGAGAGGAGTTGAGGGAGCTAGGAAGGAAAGGAAGAAGAAGTGAAAATAATTATAGGGGAAGATTTCAATGTAAGAAGAGGAGAAAGAGGAGGAAAAGAATGGGGTGAAGAAGGAGCTGGCAACAGGAAGATATACAATAAATGGTATAAGGTGATAGAAAGAGAAGGATTGTCAAAATATCTGGACAGATAAGGGGAAAAGAGATGGACAAGAATAGCTAGATGGAGACTCGGAAATGAAGTGAAAGAAGAAATATATTGGGAGAAGGGTGAGGAGAGAAAATACAGAGTATGTGAATAAGTAGAGGAGACATAGGAGCATGTATGGGATGGTTTTATTAAAGGAAAGGAGGTTAGGGAGGATGACAAGAGATTGTTAAGAAAATGTTAAGGGAGAAGGGACTGGGAGAAGAATGGATGAATGAGGTAGAAAAAGCTAGAGGAGTTAAAGAAGCAGAATGAGTAAATAATTTCCTTAATAAATAAATGGTGAGAACTAATTATACCCTTTAAAAAGTTGAAATGAGAATTTAACCAGGAACCTATTGTTTATGGATGTTGCTATGTCGATTACTCTCAATTACTATAATGAGAAAAATTTTAACAATTAGATTGTGAAACATTACGAAACATTGTTTACTCAGAAGGTGACGTAAATTTTTCAGAAAACATAAAACGTACACTTTATTGTTGCACAATAGCACTAGATCATACTTTTCATAAATACATTTTTCTAACATAAGTCTCACATTATTGACTAACAACAGAAATATTTCAGTCGTTAATGACAGATCTTCAATAAATATCGACAGAAATAGAAAAATAGTTTATAATTTTTATAATTTAAGGATGAATGAAATATTCATGCAGATTAGTTTGTGATTTAATAAGTCCGTGAAATGTCAGAGCATAGAGAAGAAAAGCAAAAAATGACTGTTCATGTGTGGAGGAGGGATGACAACGCTATGTTGCAGTAAAGTTGTTAAGTAATGGACCTTGACTTTTTGCTCAGTTCACCAGACCAGTCGATAGCAAAATAATCGTAATGTACATCCTGTGTCACTTCATTCTATTTATTCTAATTATAATTTCTATATTTTCTTGGCTTTGCCTCATCAAAAAAAGGGAAAAATCAATATCAAACAAAAAATAAACATGGAAAATTGACCTTTAATAATTATTTTCCTATTAGGGATTTGTATTTTGGGATCTCTTGCACAAATCTGGAATTTACTACAAAACAAAGTCTGCAGCCTTCAATTACTGACCAATTTAGAAGTTTCTTTATTTATTCTGATTCTAAACAATTTTGTTGACTTCACCTCATCAGGGAAAGTGTAAAATCAATATTAAATAATAAGATAGATCCCTAATAGGGATTTTCCAAAAAAGATTTTTGGGATTAATAAGTGTTCAATAAATGATTTCTAAGTGTTTTCAAGTCGAGTTAGTTATAAATTAGGCGAAATTAATTGATAGTTTCTCTAAACTTAGGGGAAAGGGGAGAAGCAAATCAAAATATTGAGTTATCTCAAAAACTGAAACAATGTTCAGGATTTTATATAGGGGGATGGTCCTCGGTCATCTTGAACTAACCCAGTTAAGAGATTTTCAAAATTGAAAAGAAAAAAATCCAAATTTTCAGTTATCTTGAAAACGGCAAGATAAATCAAAACTCGCCAAATTTTTAGGGTCTTATGAAGGGGGTTATTCTCGATTACCTCAAACTAACCCATAAAAATTGTTTCAAACAAAAACAAATTTTCAGTTATCCTGAAAACGGTGATAGATACGAGAAAATTAAAAAAAAATCGGTGTTACTCAAAGCGCCGTTTTATTTATAAGCTAAACAATAATATTTTTTGTATTTGAAAGTGTAAGTAAACCATCTTTCCAAGCATTCTTAAAACCGTACTATTTGACTCCTATTTTATATTATTAGAACATTTTCGTTAGGAAAATGTTATATTTCCATACACGAAATTTGATCAAGAATAATTTATCGACATTTGCAACAAAATTTAAGGGAAAAGAAGAAATTTAAAAATTTTTAAATTTAGTTGGCCAATTTAGCCACACGTGTAGCTAAAACGGCCAAAAACCTGGATCTTATCAGCATAAAAAATGAGAAGCTTACTCGAGCAGGAGAAGCAACCCATGCATTTCACACAGTACGACATCACCAATCCTATAGATCAACTGATTGCTCTACAATTCTTCATAAGACTATTTACAAAGATTCAAAAGTCTCCGAACTGATGTCAAGTGCCAGAACAAAATCTGAAGCCATCGTCAACAATGTGTTAGCACCTGAATCTAAAAAGTTGATTAAAAGAAGATTTGAAGAACATTTCTTATGTACGAGTAGGTGTACAAACCGACGCAAGTAATCATGATGCGATAAAATTGTTTCCAACTTGCATTCAGTATTCTGATTATAAAAATGGGGGAATTCAAACTAAATTCTTGATATCCAAAGTACAAAAAATGAAACATCTGAAACTATTTCAAGCATGATCGTTAAAGTTTTAACCAAGTTCAATCTAAAAGAAAAATGTATAGCTTTCATAGGAGATAATTGTAACACTAATTTCGGTGGTAGAAATAGGAACGGTGAGCAAAATGTGTTCGCTAAGTTAAAAGAAATGTTGACAGAAGCTTTAATCGGCGCAGGTTGCTCTGACCACGTTTTAAACAATACAAAGCACGAAGGCACAGATTCTTTGCCAATTGATCTTGAATCTATCATTGTAAAAGTTTACAAATCTGCTGTCCAACGGAAAAACCTAGTAAATGACATTTGCCATAGAGATTATTTTCCCATGCAGGTATGCCTGAAATTAGTCACTATGGCAAATGTCACTTACTAGGTTTCTCTGTTGGACAGTAGAACTATTTTTCAATGTACACTATAAGAACTGAAGAGCTTGAAGAGTTTTGTGACTTTTCCGAAACTATCTTCCGAGCTTTATCGAAGCATTCGAAATTTCGGTGGCTGTCACTATTTTCAGCAGTTTACAGATTTCTTCAAATGTTTGATCTTTTAAAGTCCTACTTTTTATCTATAGAAAAACCATCAAAAGTTTTGCAATGTTTCTTTGAGAGTCGTTTTGGAGAGTGTTATTCATGGGCGGTGCAGTCGCTAATGGCTATGTTTCATCCGCACATAGAAACTATCGAGAGGGAAAGGAATTCATTGTTGGAAGTAACCGAAATGTTAGCGAAATGCAGAAAGTCATCACAAGATAGAATCTGGCAAAAATTCTTGCCTATGTCTGTTCAACAATTGTTAAGAAAAGCTATGGAAGATGGTTTCGGAAATGAAGCAGAAACTGTCAGAGGCGAAATTTTTAACATGTACATACGTGGTATGCTTCGAGTATTTAGAATCTTAGTTAAAACCTTTTGAAGAATTTAAATGCTTCGAGTGGATGAATGTTGAAGCTGTTCCAGAGTGGAACTAAGTTTCAGTCACACTTGAGTATTTGCAATAAGGGTGTTATGGTCGACGAAACAATGTTCTTCGATCAGTTTTGCAATTTTCAAACGTATGTCAAAGATCTACTGCAGGCAGAAGTAGTAGTAGCAGCAGTAAAATAATTTTCTTTATGTTAACAAGAAAATAATGTTAAGTGCGTATTTTTTTCCGAATTTAGTCAAGTGACCAAAGAGATTAAGTACTATTAAACTTTCCTACTTCACGAAAAATATATATGTGTGCATTTGTGATATTGATTAAAATGCATCAGGGTTCAAAAATAAAAATATAAGATCATAAGCGTTGATAACATTTAATTAAACAGTTTATTTTTAAAAAATGTTTGGAATATTTCTTTTTTATTTAATTCTTTGTATTCTGCTGTACCCTACTTTGTCCTGTTTTCAACTATTTTGTCTTACTTTATACTCTTTTCAAACTTTTCTGTCCTACCTTGTCCTCTCTTTCAAACTTTTCTGTCCTACTTTGACCTCTTTTTCAAACTTATCTGTCCCACTTTGTCCTCTTTTTTGAATGAATTTTCGTCCTACTTTGTCCTCATTTTTCGAAGCTTTTTGTCCTATTTTTCGAAAATCAATTACGGTCACCCTAGACATAACAATCATTTTTATCTGACTTTAGGATAATTTGAAATTTTAGATGCAGTATTGGCAAAGATATAAGACCCTAATAGTACGGAACGTTCCGGGAACTAGCCGCTGGGATTTCGGAACGTTCCAGGCACGTCGCTGGGCCGTGTGAAATGTCC
>JAUMHM010000020.1:11702-28310 GCA_032362435.1 Melikaiella ostensackeni | reverse complement strand
TGGAAAATGTCAGGAATACGTATTCGTAGGATGATAATAATCGTACATAATTTAAATCGTGCATGAATTTAAAAAATACGAATCCTTACTTGGGGGGGGGGGGGAAGAGCATTTCTTACGTAAGTTTCCTCTTTCTAATTATTTTTTGAAAATGATATGTTTATTGAAACCAGTTTTGGCTGTCAAAATTACTTTTTGTACTACTATACACATTATGTCATTATTTGCTTTATTTATTTTTTAGTGTGTAATATTTCATATTACGTACGTCCAATAAATATAGAGTCGAGGAGTTAACAATTTTGAAAATTTGGTGCACACCTTTCATCAAATCTTGTGGAATCACTGAAAATCTTTGCAATCCCTTGAAATCACGTGAAATTTTTTAAAAATTATGTAAATCCCTCAAAAATGTTCAAATTATTTAAAAATTCCTTCAAATCCTCTGAATTCCATGGATATCATGCATAATCTCTTGAGATCTCTCTAAAACGATTGAGCTTCCTGGAAAATTCTCAAAATCTCTAAAAATCGGTTCAAATCCTTAAAATTCCTTGAAATCTTTGAAATCTCTTTAACATTTATTTAAATCTTTTTAACCCGTAAGAATCTTTCCAAATATCTTGAAATTCCTTAAAATATTCTAAAATTCATTGAAATCTTTCAAAAGTCATAAAAGTTTCTCGAAATCCCTTAAAATCCTTCATAATTTTCCGAAATACTTTAGAATTCCATTTAATGCATGTATAAACTTTCAAATATTTTGAAACCGCTCAAAATCCTTTGAAATCCCGTGAAATCATCGAAACTCCCTTAAATCTCTTTATACATAATCTCTAGAAATCCCTTCAAAACGTTTGAGCTCCATGGAAATTCCTTGAAATTCTTAAAAAACTGTAAAAATTCCTTAAAATGTTTTGAGATTTCGTAAAATCTTTTTAAATCCTTGAAATCGCTCATAATCCTTTAAAATCCGTAGAAATTCCTCAAGATCTCTGAAAATCGGTTAATTTTCATAAAATTCCGTGAAATACTTCGAAATGTTACGATATTCCTTGAAATTCATTGAAATCTTTTGAATCCGTGGGAATCTTTCCAAATTTCTTGAAATCCATTAATATGTTTAACAATTCATTAAAATCTTTTAAATTCCGTTTAAATTCGTCGAAACCCCGTAAAATCCTTCACAATATTCAGAAGTCTTTTGAAATTCCGTTAAATCTTTCGAAATCTCACGAAATCCTCTAAAATCTGTGGATATAATTTGGAATTTTTTGGAATCGCCTAAAATCATTTGAAATTCCGTAAAATTATCGAAACGGCTTTAAATCTCTTAAAATCCCTTAAAGTCCTTTGAAATCATAAAATTTCTCCAAATCCCTTCAAATAATCGAAGTTTAATTAAAATCCTCTGACATTCTTCAAAATTCGTGAAAATACTTTAGTATCTCTTGAAACCCTTTAAAATCCTCTGAAATACCTTGAGATGCCGTCAAATTCTTCGAAAATTATTTAAATCCCTCAAAAATGTTCAAATTATGTAAAAATTCCTTTAAATCCTCTGAATTCCATGGTATCATACATAATCTCTTGAGATCTCTCTAAAACGTTTGAGCTTCCTGGAAAATTCTTAAAATCTCTAAAAATCGGTTCAAATCCTTGAAATTCCTCGAAATCTTTGAAATCTCTTTAAAATTTATTTAAATCTTTTAAACCCGTAAGAATATTTCCAAATATCTTGAAATCCCTTGAAATATTTTGAAATTCATTGAAATCTTTTAAAAGTCAAAAAAGTTTCTCGAAATCCCTTGAAATCCTTTATAATATTCCGAAGTCCTTTAGAATTCCGTTTTATCTCTTGAAATCTTACGAAATCTTCTAAAGGCGTGTATAAACTCTTGAATCTTTTGAAATCGCTTAAGATCCTTTGAAATCCCGCGAAATCATCGAAACCCCTTTAAGTCGCTTTAAATTATACATGATCTCTAGAAACCCCTTAAAAACGTTTGAGCGCCATGGAAATCCCTTTAAATCCTTTAAACACTGTAAAAATCCTTAAAATTTTGTTGAGATCCGTGAAATCTTTTCAAATCCTTGAAGTCGGTTAAAGTCCCCAAAATTCCATGAAATATTTAGAAATATTACGAGGTTCTTTGAAATTCATTGAAATTTGATAGATTCGTGGGAATCTTTACAAATCTCTTGAAATCCATTAAAATGTTTAAAAATCCATTAGCATATTTTAAATGTCTTTTAAAATCGCCGAAATCCCTTCAAATCCTTTACAATATTCGGAAATCCTTCAAAGTTTCGTTGAATCTTTCGAAATCTTACAAAATCCTTTAAAATCCGTCAATCATTTAAAATTCCGTGAAGTTATCGAAACGGCTTTAAATGTCTTAAAATCCGTTGAAATCTCTCAATGTCTTTTACAATCGTTACAAATCTTTTGAAATCATAAAATTTCTTCAAATCCCTTCAAATTTTCGAAGTTTAATTAAAATCCCTTGACATCCTTCAAAATTCGTGAAAATACTTTGGTATCACTTGAAACCCTTTAAAATCCTTGGAAATTCCGTGATTTCTCTTATCACATTCAGAAATTTCTGAAGATCCCCTAAAATGTCCTAAAATTCTTTTTGATCCGCGGAAATTGTTCTTAATTCCTTGAAATCCCTTACAATTCTTCGGTATCTCCTAAAATCCCGCGAAATCTCTTGAAATATGATTAAAATCCTCGAAGTCCCTTAAAATCTTGTAAAATCCCTTGAGAAAATTATGACTCTCTCTGAAAGTGTACTAAGTAATTCCTTTAAATTCTTCAAATCTTTTAAAAATCACTTAAAATCTGTGAAACCTCTAGTAATTCTTTGGAATCGTTTGAAATACCCTGAAACTTTTGTAATCTCTTGAAATATTCGGAGATCTCGTTAAAAGTGAAAAAATTGATATATTAAGTAAAAATATAAAATTTTACGAAAGAAGGGAGGGGGTCACATAAATCTAACAAATCCTTGCAGAAGAGGAGGAAGGGGTCTAAAATTTATAAAATCATCCTTGCCTAATTAATGGACGTTTCCTAACTGGACTCAAAAATGTTATGTTGAATCACAGCCCTTCAAGGGCCCACGTTGTTTCTTTCCTCCTGTTTTGTTAATCATATTTTTATATATTTTATGTTTATATTTTTGTTCCTTATGTGACTCATGAATGACTCATCACAAAATTTAATTAATTTAATTTTTAGCTTCAAGTTTTCATTTAAAGTTGAAGAAATTTATTGGTTGTATCACTATAAAGAAAAGCAAAGAATTTACGAATTTTGTATAATAATAAAACAATAACTATCGTTTAAAAAATGTCTCAATAATGTTTGTACTATAATTTTTTCAGAAAGATATTAACTCGATTTTTAGCGCCTTGTTTTTACTAAAAATGTTTTTTTATTTCCTGTCGTACATGTTTTTAGAAATACTTTTGACAAGTGTAGCAATTACTTGCAATTCCTTCATAGAAACGTACTAAATATACAAAAAAAAGAACTTATTTCTTTCACTAACTTAAGATTGTTTCTGAGATTTCAAATAATAAAAAATTATTTTACCTCCATTTATTTAGAATGATACTGGTGACTTTTAATAAGGAAATGCTCATTTCGGATTCTAACCTATAGTCTGTGAAACTTTTTACTGAAAGCAAGTATGCAATTACTACTGTAAGAAACTTACATGCTATTGTCATAATTTATTATCATTATTATTTATTGACTGTAGAGCGATAAGAATATCTAAATGACGTACCGTATTTTTAAAAACGATTACACGTTCACATTTATCAATTCTTTTTCACAATTAGAGACTGTACATTATCTCGATTCATTATTTTAAACGATGTATATATTATTGCCTTCTTAAATTTGAAAATATGTAAGTTGCATAATTTATATTCAAAAAGTTATATCCATTCAAAAATATAAAATAATAATACTTAGTATTTCAAAGAATGGATTATTTCGGGGCTAAAAATATTTTTTACTCAATTCGTGTATTACTTCTGATGGTTTTCTAAATGTTTCTACATTTTTCTAAACATTTTTTGATTCTTTGGTGATTTTAATTACGATGCACAACTAGGAATTTCCGTTTATGGGAAAATGAAAGTTGACATCAAGACTATAAAAATAAAACATCGTCCAAAGGAAACACGTGTTGCAGTGGAAAAACTGCACGCTTGAATACCAGTTGGGCAGGTAAGGTAATCGACATGCAGACAACTGCAAACGATCATATCAAATAAGGTAGATGAGCTTCTAGGTCAATTAGAAAGAAAATTAAAAATTCTCATATTGGATGCCAAAAAAATTCAAACTTTGGAATCACGTTATCACAAATAATTCTCTGATAAACAAATTGAATTTGCAGCCTTCTTCTAGCTCCTGAACATGTTTGAAGTTTTTATACCGTTTTATCACTCTTTTTCCTATTCCTCTTTTCAAATATATTATCCTTTTTCATCACGTTTCATAAATTTTTATCTTGTTTTTTATATTTTCGAAAATTCTATTATTTTCCATCACGCTTTATCATTTTTGTTCCAACTAATCTTTTCAATAGTTCTATACACTTCTATCATTTTTATCATTTTCTTTTTTTCCAGAATTCTACCGTTTTCTATCCTATTTTATAATTTCATTCGTTTCTTGTTTTTAACAATCATCAATTCTATCCTCTTGCAATCAGTTTTTCCATTCTATTTCTGTTTCAAATAATTTGTCCCTTTTTATTTTCTACGATTTTTGACCTAACGAAAATTAGTAATAATTTATACCTTAGAATGATAATTGAAAATTAATTTTGATATATTTTATTCGATTTAGCAAGAAAAGCAGATTAAAGTACATTTCTGAAAATGGAATACCAGAGGTCTTTTTAATCTCTGTATGTTGGAGCAGTTATCAATTAAAGGGAATTTTTAAATAACTCGGACATTTTTCTGAGACTAAACATTTCCTTAGTATGTATACGTAACGAAATTTTTGGCAATATATTAATACACAAAACAATAACGTAAACAAAATTGAAATTTACTAGTATACACCAGAGAGACCACGAATCTTAAAACGAAGAAAGTTTATACAATTATGTAAACAAATGTATTTGGTTTGAAAAACTCGAAAAACGAGGAGCATTTATTGTTCCTTAATTAATCCATGAATAATCTATTAACGACAGTGACTTTCTGGTGTTAAATTCTGCAGATCATGCACGATGATCATTTCACATAGTCGCATTTTCCCTGTCCAATTATTCAGATGAATCATATTCTATTTCAATATTACTGAAGACAGAAATTGAAAAAAACACACACACACACAACCTCATAACTTTTAACGTTCAGAAAATATGGTATATCTGTTAGAAGATATACTGTTAGAAATGTTTATGATTTGACAATACCTTACGAAACAAATAGTGATGTAAAATTGCAAGCACCGTATTGTAAAGCAAAATTGAAACAAATTTATTGTAAAATTACAATACAAGTAGTGTGATTTCCGAATATATTTTGCTTCGAATAGAATTCAAACATTTTATGGATTATAACTGAAGTAACGTGAATTAAAAAATCGTGAAATACTATTTGCTTAATATGCTGATTGTATCAAGAGTCTTTATTAGTAGACAAATAATTATGAAATTAAATAAATTACATACATAACTTGAAAATAATTTATCATGTACGAAATTTCCATCTTTAGAATGCATTTTTAGGTATTGTTCACCTATACATACATACTTAATTCTTGATTTACGAATCATCAAACTCTAAGACCAGCGATTTTTTATTTTTAATGAAAATATAACGCAAACTATATATGCAGGAAACTTTCATTTTTCTTATCATTCGGGGCACAAAACATATGTTATAAAATTACATTACGTTTTGGTAATGAACTTCCAGTAAATTTATTGTAAAATTAGAACAGAAATTTTGAACAGTCTATACATTTATACATGTCTCTTCACACTCAAAAATGAAATGAATAAAATGAAAAGAAACAAATCTCTACCGGAAATTATTTTCTGTAACATAAATGATTTTGAATACTAAAAGTGAAATATCTCAGTCAGTTTATGGGATATCTTAACCAAACTTGATGGATACGTGAAACCCACCAAAGTACAAAGATTCTGTAAGTTTGGAATATATTAATTCAAAACTGAAGGAATGCGCTATATTCCAATTTAAAAAAAAAACGCTTAACAAGAAGGCGTCTGCAGGCTATAATTTTATTCCTGTTATTACAAGAATTTGAAAATCACGTCTCATTTAACGATTCTATATATTAATAAGGACGAATTAGATTCGCATTTGCATCCGTTTAGAAAAGAAGAGTTAAAAACGTCATTCTTTAAATGCAGACAAAGGTACAGCTTAGACGCTTTTACCAAATGAACTTGAACTTTTTCTCAAAAGGAGTCTTCATATTCTAAATGCAGTTTTAACGAATTTGGGATACATTGATTTATAATTAAAAATTTCCCATTTTTTAGTCATTTGCACTCAATTTTTTACGATTTCCAACATGCAAATGCACTTGCAGCCAAAACCAATCGATCGATTTCGATGAAACTTTGCATAGATACAGTAAATAAGGAGTACATATGTCGCTTTTTCAGGAGAAGGTGATCCACAAACATATCATAGAGTTAAATTTGAATTTATCAAATAATTTACAATTTTTAATATGCAGACTCATCGACAGCCAAAACCGGTCAATCGATTTTGATGAAACTTTGCAGAAACATAGTAAATAAGATATATACATATGCCACTTTTTCAGGAGAAAGTGATAAATCAACATACCATGGAGTTAGATTTGAATTTAAAAAATAATTTACAATTTTTAATATACAGGCGCACCGGCGGCCAAAACGAGTCAATCGATTTTGATGGAACTTTGCATAAACATATTAAATAACGTGTACATATGCCGTTTTTTCAAGAGGAAGTGATAAATCAACATACCATGAAGTTAGATGTGAATTTAAAAAATAATTTACAATTTTTATTATGCAGGCGCACCGGCGGCCAAAACGAGTCAATCGATTTTGATGGAACTTTGCATAAACACATTAAATAACGTGTACATATGCCGTTTTTTCAAGAGGAAGTGATAAATCAACATACCATGAAGTTAGATTTCAATTTATCCACACATTTATTTTTATTAATATGTAGATGCACCGACAGCCAAAACCGGTCAATTGATTTTGATGAAATTTTGCAGAAACATAGGAAATAACATGTACATATGCCGCTTTTTCAGGAGAAAGTGATAAATCAACATAACATAAAGTTAGATTTTCATTTATCAAAAAATTTGCTATTTTAAATATGCAGATGCTTCAAAAACCAAAACTAATCAATCGATTTCGTTGAAACTTTGCAGAAACATAGTAAATAATATGTACATATGCCGCTTTTTCAGGAAAGAGTGATAGATCAACATACCGTAAAGTTACATTTTAATTTATAAAAGTTTTACTATTTTTAACATGAAGACTCATCGACAGCCAAAACCGGTCAATCGATTTTGATGAAACTTTGCAGAAACATAGTAAATAAGATGTATACATATGCCTCATTTTCAGGAGAAAGTGATAAATCAACATACCATGAAGTTATATTTTAATTTATCAAAAAATTTGCTATTTTAAATATGTAGATGCTCCGACAGCCAAAACGAATCGATCAATTTTTTTTTCATGCAAAATTTTCGTTGACTGAATAATATACCGCTTCATAAAAAATGCCATCGTGGTTCAGAAAATATTAATAATTGAAGATTGTGTTTATTTATAGTTAACCCAAAACTTTTACCCAAAACCGTTGTAAAACTCTTGAAATTAATAAGCACATTGAAGTTGAAATTTTCAAATTTGCTATGTTTGCTTCCTTTAAAAACCTCTAATTTATAATTAAGCTATCCGAATGTGACAAAAAAATGTCTAAAACATCAATATTTGGATTCATGAATCTGTATTCAATCTTAAGTAACAAAAATACAGATACAAACCTATCATCGGCTAAGTTATACTGATTTTATACCAGATTCTTAGAGAAAATGGTTCACAATAATTATTCTATAAGTTTGAATGATATTAATTGAAAATTTAAGAAATCCGTTGACCCTAAAATTAAAAAGAACTTAAGAAAAAGTCGACTGTAGATCACAATTTTATTCCAATGTTGTCAGAAAGATGTATTGCTCTATATGGATTGTTATTATTGCAAAAGTTGAATAAAATCCCCCCAAAAACACTGCGTGTGAAAAAAATCCGCCAAGTACATGAATATTAATATTTTATTTATTCATGGTAAAGGTAATCGAAGTTGTGAATTCAGAAAATGAAGCCAAGTACGAATAGTAGAAAATTTATAAATAGAAGTGTTTTTTAATAAAAAGAATTATTTCAGTGAACTAGTTTTTTAAACAATTTTTTTGTTTTATAAAAAAATAAGTTGATGGTTCGGAGGAATAAAAAAAATTTGGCGGCCCTATTATTGTCGTTAGGTAATAAACATAAGTGTGCCAATATAACAACAATAATAATCCTAAGAATAATAATAAATAATGTATTATATTACAGGCCTGCCAAATGTTTTTTTTTATTCCTGTGAACTATCAATTTATTTTCGTTGATAAAATAATCCATTGATTAATTCCTTTTATTAAAATAACAATTATATTTATAAATTTTCTACTATTCGTGCTTGGCTTCAATAGTCATGTTCTTGGCGAATTTTTTTCATACGTAGTGTTTTTAATGGGTAATAATCAAAATGACTTTAGAGTTATGAAAATCGCTTCGCACATTGCAATATTTGGAAGAAAACTGAAAAGTTTGGGGTTTTTCAATTGGGATAAATAAAAATAAAAAAATAAAAAAATTAAAGAAATAAAAAAAGATGCATGTTCATAAAGAATCGACAGTAACGTCAAAATTACACAACTATAAACTGTCCCTGATTTGTCATCGCGTCTCAATTCAATACGCAGTGTCCTATGTTATCTTGAATTTTCCCGAAACTAGGTACACATTTTCTGTTTTTTTTTTTATTTCACAAAAACAGTTTAGAAGTATTAAAATTTTCCATTCAAATATATTGCTATCGGAAATTATGGACTTAATTTTTATGATAATGATAAAATCACTTTTTCTCAATAATAGCGCAAAATTTATATAAAATTCTACGTCTAAAAAGCCCAAGCTCAACCCAAAATTTTAATGTCATGAAAAGATATTGCAAGAAAACTTTAAATTTCGATGTTTCGGAAAAATGTCAAAAGCTCCGAAAATAACGAAGACTTTTTAATATTCTTTGTCTTGTTTTAAAGGTAAGTTCCCATAGTATTTTACTAAATTGTTAAAATATTTTTGTATTTTTTTTTGTAGATTCTCTCCCAAGGTCAAACTTGGTACGAAAGAGTAGTAAAATTTCCAAAATTTGTAACTACTCACAAGAATTTAAAAAAAAATAAAAAATATATATATCATATATTTCAATAAAATTTTGTAAAATTTAAAAAAAATTACCTAATATTTTAAGACTTTTTTGTACCAAGTTTGAACCTAGGATAGAATCTAGGTAAAAAGTTATGAAAATATCTTTATATATTTTTTACATACATACAGTTTTTGCTAGCAAACAGTAATAAAAAATGACAAATTGAACAATAAATTTTCATTTCAATATAGAATTTTTTGAATATGTGCAAAAAACATGATTTTTTTGATTGAGTTAGATGCACACTTTTTTGGAAGAAGTTAAATATGTCGAACCTGAAATTTCTTCAGCTTGAATCGAAGAAACACGCTATTATTTTTCTTTTATGGGAAATAATTTTTTCAATGTGTTTAAAGCATTCCAAAATCGTGAAAAATGGTCAAATTCATGATTTTGGTACAAAGAATTTTTTTTCCAGAATAGCAAAATAATAGCAAATTTCTTCGATTCAAGCTAAAGAAATTTAAGGTTCGACATATGCAACTTTTTCTGAAAAAGTATGCATTTAACTCATTCCAAAAAACATGTTTTTCGCACATTTTCAAAAGTTCTAAATTAAACAAAAAATTTATTTTTTAATTTAAAATTTCCCATTACAGTTTGATCATTCTTACTCCACACTACCATGGAGACATAGTTTTAAAATGAGACCAAGAACATTAAAGAATGTTAATTATCTTAAGAGTTGTTGACATTTTTCAAAAGCATTGAAATTTAACACTTTTCTCAATGCATCTTTATAAAATTAAAATTTCGTTTTCAACTTTGGCGTATTAGACTCACCAATTTATTTATTTTAGAGACAAAATTTTCAATTTATTATTATGAAAATTAAGGCACTTTAGCAACAGCTGAAAAATAGTCCTTTTCATTATTTCTACGGTAATGTAAATTGCATTTTTTTTATTTAATGCCAATTTATTCTGATGAAGAAAATTTCGTTTTATTTGAAGGTTAGATGGTCGATAATAAGCCGAACCTTTTTTGTATACTTATTAACACGTACGTTACATAATTCACATATATGTCTTTTCCTCATATGATAACATGGAGATCCATAAAAAAATAAAAGTGTGATGTTGTAACTTGTTATGAAAGTATAGGTGTCAATTTTATAACTTGGAAGGGTAAACAGTAAGAAGAATTTTACAAACTTAGAGTGTAAGAATCACTCTCTCTTTCTCTTTGGTGCCTTAACCCAGATAAAATATTTTTTATAGTGCATTAATTGGAGCAACCTCTTTTTGGTTGTATATCAGTATAGAACCATATTACTTTTCTCAGGTATATAAATCCACATGATATAATATGATTACATAACATTTTGGTATTTTTATTTTAGAAGTAGCTTTACAATATTTCCACTTTCAGCAAATTGAAAAAGGTTTTGATTCATAGAAATTAGAGTATTCATTTTTTATTAAAATCCAAAAATGTTCTCTCAATATCAATAACTCGAATAGCTCTGCCTGAGAAATCAGCAACAACCACTACCTGTATGTATATCGAATATTCTTGAATGAATCAAAATACTATTTCGTTTTAAAATTTCTATTAGTTATTCAACGTACACTCATTTATGTGTTTTTCGTAAATTTTTAAAGTCTTTCAAATTGTAACCGTTGTGTTATTTTTGAATTTTAGCACAAAACTGTTCTAAATGGGTGTATGTTCTAATGGGTGATAAATTTTCAGCGAAAGTTTTGAGTTTCAAAGTTAAAAAGTCGAATGTTTCGAAAAACAATTAACTTTTAAACCCGGAAATATGAATTTTGAACCAAGAAAGATGATGTTTTAACTAAATATTTGAACTTTCAATAAACAAACAAATTAATTTTGAACCAAACAGTTGCATTTACAACCAAATAGTTGAATTTTCAAGTCAAAAAGACAAATTTTTTAGAATGCAACTGAATTTTTAATTCAGTGAAAGAAATTCTCAATTCAATGAAGGTAAATTTTCCATCCAAAGAGACGAATTTTCAACAAAGGAATGGAATTTTCAACAAAGTAATTAATTTGTCAGCAAAATATTTGAAGTTCTAAACTTGAAATTATGAATTTTTAATCAAGAAAAATGAATTTTCTGCCAGATAGTTGAACTTTCAACAACAAAAAATTAATTATCAACCAAACAGTTGCATTCACAACCAAGTAGTTGAATTTGTAACAAAATAATTCAATGTTCAACAAAATAGTTGACTTTTCGAATAAAGTGATGAATTATTACCAAAAAAATGAATTTTTAACAAAGAAGTTCAAATTTGAATCAACTAGTTGAATTTTCAACCGAAAAAGATTAATTTTCTCCCAAAAGAGATGAATTCTCAACGAAAGAGTTGAGTTTCAAAGCTAAAAAGTCGAATGTTTTAAAAAACAGTTGAGTTTTAAACCCGAAAATATGAATTTCGAACCAAGAAAGATGATTTTTCAACTAAATAGTGGAATTCTCATCAAACAAACGAATAAATTTTGAACCAAACAGTTGCATTTACAACTAAATAGTTGAATTTTTAAGCCAAAAAGACGAATTTTTTAGAAGACCGTTAGAGTTTTAATTCAGAGGAAGAATTTTCAATCCAAATAAGATGAATTTTCCATTCAAAAAGACAAAATTTCAAAAACGGAGTTGAATTTTCGAACAAAAAGGATGATTTTTTAACAGTATAATTGAATTTTCAACAAAGCAATTAAACTTTCAACAAAATGATTCAAGTTTTGAGCCCGGAAATATGAATTTTCAATCAAGAAAGATGAATTTTTTACCGAATAGTTGAATTTTCAACAATAACAAATTAATTATCAAACAAAAAGTTGCATTTGCAACCAACTAGTTGAACTTTCGAGCAAAAGGGACGAATTTTACACAAAATAGTTCCATTTTTAACCAAATAGATTGAATTTTTAACAAAATAATTCAATGATCAACAAAATAGTCAAATTTTCAACTGAAGTGATGAATCTTCAACAAAAAAATGAATTTTTAACAAAGAAGTTCAACTTTCAAATAAGTAGTTGAATTTTGAATCCAAAAAGATTAATTCTCAACGAAAAATATAAATGTGGAATTTCAAAGCAAAAAAGCGAATTCTCTAGAAAACGATTGAATTTTCAACCCACAAATATGAATTTTCAATCGAAAAGTTAATCTTCAACCAAATAGTTGAATTGTCTACGAGAATAATAGAATTTTCTACCCAAAAATACGAATTCTCAACAAAATAGTTAAATATATAACCAATGAAATGAATTTTTAACAGAGTAGTCCAACTTTCAACTAAGTTTCAACCAAACTTTCAACCAAAGAAGATGATTCTTTGATGAAAAATTTATTATTAGGTTTTTCAACTAAAAACGATCAACTTTCAATCAAAATAGAATAGTTAAATTTTCATTTGAAAAAATCAATTTTCAACAAAAAAAAACATTTTTAAGAAACAGGCTATTTTCCTTACTTTTTCTTTGAAACTAGGCAGGGTGGAGAAGGATTTGGCCAATGACGATCCGTTTTTGAAAAAATCGACTTTCAAAAAAAAAATTATTGATTGAAATGTTTATCTGTTGAATTCTCATGTAAATTTATGTAAATATTACATTTCCTACACTTGTTCTTAATACAAAAGTCACTAGCCTCTTACAATTTCATTCAAAATTTGCTTTTTTCTCGAATTCTCAACTGTTGAAAATCAAAGAAAATGGCACATTGAATTTTAAACAGTTGAAAATGAAAGAAAATCGAAAATTAAATTTCCAACAGTTCAATCTCGTCTTTTTTCTTGAATTTTTAACTATTGAAAGTCGAGGAAAGTGGAAAATTTATCGGTTTTGAATTCAATTTTTAATTTTCTTCAATTCTCAACAGTTGAAAATTGATGAAAAAACTAAGATAGATGAAAATGCTGATGATGAAACTGCTTTTGAAAACAAAAATTATTCGCCGGAGGAGCATCAAAAAATGATTATTTGTCATATTTACAATGCGAAAAATAAGAAAAAAATATTTTAAAAATGTCGACGAAAAGATTTGAACCAGCGGCAGCGTGGTTGCTAGGCAGTCGCTTGACCGCTGCACTGGCGGCGCTTGGTGAAAGAAACCGCGTGCGACTCAGTAGACCTTCGGCAGCCGCAGCGACCGTGATTTGCAAACGCTCATAATTCTTAAACAAGGGCCCTCCCATAAAGAAGCCAGGACACATATCTAATTATTTTTCACGTACTATCGATTGATGGTAGTCTCATCAAAAAGTCAATGTCGCAGAGGAGGCCGTCCCCTTGTTAGTATAATTTTTTTTTGAAGCAACAGTTTGAGATAAAATAAAAAAACCGGGGGTGGGGGGGGTCAATAGTGTGACAAAGGGAAAGGGGGGTTTAAAAATTCACCAAAAAAACGTGACGTCATTCATCGTTGACGTCCTATCTCAGCTTATGTAAAAAAAGAAGCAATTTCCATAATGTCTCAAAATGTTCGTTGGAATAAAAGATATTTAACAAAGTCAACAGTAAGAAATTTGCATGTTAATTTCAGAATGAAATGCTAGTTTTTCGGTCAATATTTCATATTTCAAGGTGGAATTTTGTTTTCAACTACTTCCATGTGTCTACTTTGAAATGAAATACTTCAATTGCTTGCATTACATTATTGACTTTTGGCCAGTTTTTTTAGCTCCTGTCCCACTGAGTTTCGCTGTGTAGAGTTTAATTGTACATAATCGCTATCACCTCATTACTGAGTCCATTTAAAATATTTTAATTTATTCCAGCAGGTTCCAAATTTGCGAATACAATTGTGAATACAATGTTGTGCACTTAATGAAAGGTGATTAACAATCCCTCTTTTTTCTTTTTGTTGTACATTTAGTGTACATTTGTCTCTAATGAGCCGGAAAATCGGGTATTCTTGAAGTCTATTTCCGATTTGTGAACTTTTTGAGTGTTTTTTCTTAGAACACAAACAAATTTTTCATAAGAAAGTAGATGTCATTTCGATCCTTAAGAAATTTTTAAAGAGAGACATTAGGTAAAGATTTGTTCCAGTCTGCAGGGTTGTCTATGAACACTATTAAGATTTATTTTAATTGAGGTATTGATGATCAACTCAATTTACGTAAAGATATCTATATTCATTTAAATATAGTATACGTAAGGTAGCAATTTTCAGAAATGTCTTATTGGTTTGGATTCTTACCTTTCTCTCTTTGAAAAATGGAATAATCTGAATAGATTGGTTCTAAATCAACTGACAAAATTTGATCTTAGCACTATGATCTATTTCCTTTATTTCCCATGTTCTGTGTACATAAATCTTGTGATAATTCTTTCGGGTTCTCTCAATTTTACGACTAATTAAAATCTTAACCTGGTAATTATTATAAAGTAAGGTTGCCAAAAGGTTTTACATACAATTTTCATTTCTACAAACATAAGTCTTGTAACAATTTTATGAGGTTCTTTCATTTTGACAACTAATTAAAATGTTAATCTGGCACTTATCATGAATATGATTGCCAATTTTCAGAAATGTGTTATTGTTTTTGATCATTACCTTTTTGTTTTTTGAAAAATGGAATAATCTGAATAGAGTGGTTCTAAATCAACCCACAAAATTTGATCTTGGCACTATGATCTATTTTCTTCATTTCCTATGTATTGTTCACATAAATCTTGTAATAATTTTTTCAGGTTTTTTCATTCTTATAACTAATTAAAATTTCCACCTGGTACTTATTAAAAAATAAGGTCGCCAAAAGGTTTTACATACATTCAGGTAAAAAAAATGATATCCTCGTTGCCTATAAAAAATGTTATTCAGAGGAAGATGCCATATACACAATATGTGCATTCTGTTGCTATGTACTATTGAGTACTTTATATATTTTTCTCTTATATTATGATTTTTACAGATGTTCTTGCTTATAAAGTACATTTAATTTTTTTTCAGTCTCCTAAACATTTTTTTCAAAAATAATACTAATATTATTAAAATGTCATCTTGGTACTTATTATAAATAAAATATGTTTGTGATTTTATGATGGATGTTAGTGGAAGATTGTTGAAAAGTATCAAAGAATTTTATTCAATTAGTAATAACTTAGATTGAATGCAATACAGAGGGAATTATTGATAAAATGCAAAATTCCTGGGTTTTTCCAAAAAAATGTTTAATATGAACAAGATAATATGTAATGAAAATTTTCATAAGAGAGTAACCTTTTTTTTTATATCAAAACTTTTTCGTTTTAATAAGAAAATGTAAAGATTGAGCAAACTACACAAAATAAATTAGTGTGACGTAAAAACTCTGCAGTCGGAAAACTTGGGCCTTAAACTTCAAACGGCTTCGACCAGTCGCGCTTGGTTTCTTCTGGTAATGAGCATTCACCCACCATTCATTATACCTGTCAAGTAATTTCTGCCATTCGTCGACAGTCACGTACTTGCGGTATACTGTGTGACAATTGTTTTTCCTCATTCGTTTGATAAAAGTGAGTCAGTTGCTTTTACTCAAATCGTTCTGCCTCGACTGGCTCAAGAAAGAATTGGGAACACTGGTTTTAGAAAAAAGTGCACGACTTTCCAGAGAGTTTGGATTGGATCCTTAAAATATAGAAAAAAAAAGATTACACTAGCTTGTCTAGCGATGCAAATAAAAAAACTATTCGAGGTTACTTTGTGTGGTGTAGATTAAGTGAAAAGGTGGAAAATATGATTGAAGTTTGATGGAGTTTTGTGAATCTGGTTTCAGTGGAACCCCAAATGAACGCCAGTGGTGGATTTGTTTCAACCAGCCAGATGTCCAACATCTATAATAGTTCCGTGGTTCGGTTCTACGATCATGTTTTCACAGATTTATCCGGTGAGTTTCCAAAATAATTTCTTAATTAGAAAAATTTCATTTTTTATTTTTGCTTAAAGCAAATTAATTTTTCGGATATTTTGAATATTTCTAAAGGGTTCACACGTTGGGCCTCGACTGACTTCAACCCAGAAGGCTTACATATCCCGGTTTTCTTCTGATTGAACTTCCGGGATGTCCC
>JAUMHM010000020.1:0-11692 GCA_032362435.1 Melikaiella ostensackeni | reverse complement strand
CGCTTGAGCCCTTTTTGAGGAAACTCCATTTTTGATTTTATTAAAGAGGTTAATCAATATATTTTCATGAAAATAAGTTAAAAGTGGAATTTCATTAACTTAAACCATTTAGTGTATGTGGGTTGATTTGCAACCAATCTATTTAGATTATTGAATTCTTCGAAAAAGAAAAAGGTAATAGTCCAAACCAATAATACATTTTTAAAAAATTGCTAAGTTTCTCAAATTTGTAAACTATATTTAAGTAAAATAGATATCTTTTGGTGAATTGAGTTAACCATTAACATCTCAATTAAAAGAAATCTTAAGTATTCATAGGCAACCCTGCAGATTGAAACAGATCCTTGCTTAATGTCTCTCCTTTAAAATTTCTTAAATATCGAAATAAAATCTATTTCCTTATGAAGATTTTTTGTGTACTCAAAAAGGAACACCCAATAAGTTCACAAATCAAACTAGACTTCGAAACTACCCGCTTTTCCGGCTCATTAGAGACAAATGTACAATAAATATACAACCCAAAAAGAAAAAAGAGGGAGAAAAAGAAAAGAGTCAACCAAAAACAACCTCACACTCTTTCTTTTTTCCGCCTTTTTTATACTAGTGGGGACCAACATGTTTCGAAGCAAATGTAGACGTCCTCATCAGAGGTAAATTATAGGATAACTACAGTTATAGATAATGAAACATGTATTGATTGCGTATATGTGCATGGCAGCCTGTTTCAACCAAATTCAAATAGATTTATTGAATTTATTGATATTCTCATTGAAAGTTTCTTTGTTATCTTTTTTTTGTTGAAGTCAAAACATATTTTCTTGTTGATAAGAAAATTGAACTTTTTGTGTGTTCTTTTTTAAGTACATAAAAAATCTTTATAAGAAAGTATATTTCATTTCGATCTTTGAGAAATTTTAGAAGAGACATTGAGCAAGGATTTGTTCCAATCTGCAGGTTAGCCTATGAATACTTAAGATTTCTTTTAATTGAGGTGTTAATGGTTAACTCAATTAACCAAAAGATATCTATTTTACTTAGATATAGTTTACAAATTTCAGGAAGTCATCAATTTTTCAGAAATGTGTTATTGGTGTGGATTATCACCTTTTTCTTTTTTTGAAAAATGTAAGAATCTGAATAGATTGGATCTAAATCAACCCATAAAATTTGATCTTGGCACTATGATCAGTTTCTTTCGTGTCCTATGTTCTGTGTACAAGAATTTTGTAATAATTTTTGTAGCTTCTTTCAATTTTACAACTAATTAAAATGCTAACCTGGTACTTATCATAAAATGAAGTTGCCAAAAGGTTTAACATACAATTTTCATTTTTAGAAACATAAATCTTGTAATAACTTTCTCAGGTTCTTTCAATTTTACAAATAATTAAAATGCTAACTTATCATAAAATAAGGTTGCCAAAAGGTTCTACATTCAATTTTTATTTTTCCAACTAATTAAAATGTTAACCTGGTACTTATCAAAAAATAAGGTTGCGAAAAGATTTTGCATACATTCGGGTAAAAGAAATGATACCTTCGTTGCCTAAAAAAAATTGTACTCAGAGGAAGATGCCATAAACACAATATGTGCATTATGTTATTATGTACCACTGAGTACTTTATTTATTTATTTTTTTCTAATCTTATGATTTTTACAGATGGTTTTGATTGCAAATATATTTAATATACTTTGAGTCTAATATACATTTTTTTAAAGTATACTGTTAATATAATTAAAATGTCATCCTCGTACTTATTATAAATATAATAAGGTTGTCAGAAGGATGCACATAATTTGGGGTATGATAATTGAATACAATTAAAATTAGATTTCATAATTGAATGCAAAAATATTTTACTATCTTATTATTGTCTCTTGGACTCAATTTTGAATCTTGATATTTGGGGTAAGACTTTCTGTACAGTTTCCTATGATCTATTAGCATTCTTCGAACAGATGATGTTTACGAGGGTTTGGGTTTTTTTCTTGAAAAAATGGTGAAATGATCGTTTGTCTAAGGGTCTACAGTGTCGTGCAAAGTTCCCTTAATTTCAATTATGCCAGAGCTAAAAAAGTTTCTCTTCAAGGGATTAAATGCTCTCAAAATTATGTATAGAGTGAGCCCAGGATGAAGCTAATTTGTCTATATTTTAAGTAGATATTGCAAAAATAGTGTAAATTTCAATGTTTTCTTGAATTTTGAATGACTTCCGTAATAATCAATAGTTTTCAATGTTCTTGGGCTCACTTTACAGCTATTTTTCCAGAGTATCGCAGCAGCTTATGAGCGTAAATCTGAGAAAGTTTTCTATCACAGTGTAAGAACTTAAAGTTCTAACAAAAAAGTTGGAAAATTTTCAATATTCTTTGTGGTAAAAACAATATTTTTGTAAATGTGTGAAACGTGTAACCATGAAGTTTCTGTAAAAATTCGTTAAAAATGTACATTTATATAATTTTCATTTTTATTTGCATACAGATAAGATGTTTTTAAATTTTTCAAACTTTTTTGTTACAACTTTAAGTCCTTGCACTGTAACAGGAATATTCTTTAGATTAATGCCCATAAGCTTTTGCAATACTATGGAAAAATAACTTCAAAATGAGCCCGAGAACACTGAAAAATGTTGATTATTGCGGCTGTTATTGAAAATTTAAAAAAACATTGAAATGAACACTATTTTTGCAATATCTACTTGAAAAATAGACAAATTGGCTTCATCCTTGGCTCGCTTCATACACAATTTTGAGAGCATCCGACCCCTTGAAGAGAAATTTTTTTAGCTCTCTTATAATTAAAATTAGGAGAACTTAATCAGTCATTAAAAAAGAGGTCGGCGGGAACTTTTGCACGGCAGTGTATATAGACGGTCAGTCGTCGACCATCTCTCGTTTGCTACACTTCGTTTTTTTTGAATTTTTTTTCCGGTGAAGAATTTTTCTCATAATTTGAAAAATTTATGTTGAAAAAGTCGAATGTTGTTTCGCACTTTAAAAAGAAAAATAAAATAAAAAAAATATTCAAAAAAAAAAAATAATTGAAATGTTCGTTCATTAGTGTTGTGGTGAAGTGTTTGCAAAACATAGGATTACAATTTTTTGGATTTTATACGCAGGTAGTTATATAAATATTACTTTATCTATTCTTGTTTTTCTTTTTTGTCAATATAGTTTTTAGTGTAATTGATAAAAAATTTTTGTAGAATGTGATTTTATGATAGATGTTACTGAGAGTCCGGTATAGGGGTATTAGAGAATTTATTCAATTGGTGAAAACTTAGATTACATGAATTACAGAAGGAATTATTGATAGAATGCAAGTTTCATGGGTTTTTTCCAAAAAAGATATTTCATATTCACGAGAAAATATGTTTTGACTTCAACAAAAAAAGATGACAAAGAAACTTTTAATGAGAATATCAAATAATTTAATACATCTATTTGAATTTAGTTGAAAAAGGCTGTTATTCATATATACACAATTAATATATGTTTCATTGTTTATAACTGTAGTTTTTGTGAAATAACTCAGTTCTTATGCATCTCTGGTAACAAGCGTCACTAAATTAATTAAATAAGACTCATTTTTTAGTAGATCTAAAAAAACATTGCTCTAGCTCAAAAAGCACTGAAACTATGGCCTTCTGAATATGACCCTTGTTATGAAATTTTATGTAACATTAATTTTTTAAATACAATTTTTCGTTTTCCAAAATAACTCATCCCTGAGCATTTCAGGTGGATTTTGCCACCAAATAAATTAAAGAGGACTCAATTTTCTTCGTCTCATGCCAACAAACATGTATCTTTGAGACATACTTAGGAAATGATTTATTTTGGAAAACGAGAAATTTTATTTTAAAAATTGATGTTAGAAAGAATTTCATAAAAATGGTTCATATTCAGAAGGCCATAACTTTGGGGCAAGTAGTGATAGAGCAATATTATTTTTCAAGGTCTATCCAAAATCGAGCCTCCTTTAACTGATTTGTCAGCAATCTTCACCTGTAAAGCTCAGAAAATGAATTATTTTGGAAAACGAGAAATGCCATTTGAAAAATTGATGTTATACAAAATTTTATTGAAAGAGGGTCATATTCAGAAGGACCTAATTTTGGTTCCATTAGAGCTAGAGCAACGTTTTTCTTTGATATACTCGAAAACTGAGCCTCTTTAAAATGATTTAGCAGGAATTTTTACTAGAGATACATAGGAAATGTGTTATTCCACAAAAACTAGATTTTATTTTGATTAAACAATTTGCTCAAAATCAACTTCTGGGGGCCATAACTCTGAAACTTTTAGAGATAGAACATTCGATTTTTCATTATTATACAGAAAATTTTACATACCTTAATTCGCGTACAGCTACTTAGAACTGGGAATAAACTGTGAAGAAACAATTTCCAAAAAACTAATTTTTTCTCACTTTTTTTGCAATTTTTCAGAAATATTGAAATTTCTCATAACATATTCAGCTTTTGCAGCACTATTTTAATGATAAACAAAATGGTTAAAGCCAAGAAAAATCCACTCTTAACTTATTTTCATAAAAATATGTCGATTAACCTCTTTAAAAAATCACGAATAGAGTTTTTTTAAAAAGGGCTCGAATGTTTTTTTTTTCTTTTTGAGCTCAGAATGATCGTGGGACATCCCAAAAGTAAAATTAGAAGAAAACCGGGATATGCAAGCCCTTTTGGTTTGAAGGCAATTGAGACCTAGCATGTTTATTTATATTCATGATGTATATATATTTTTTTCATGCATGTTTATTTATTCATTCACAGAGAGAGGACGAGCCCAGTCTGAAGTTGCGCACCGAGCCTAGGCTCGGCTCCCTCGTTGCGGAGAGCCCTTGAACCGAGCAAGCGAACATGCGCGCGCACTCAGTGCTGTCCTCTAATCACAGTCACTGACATTCAAATGCTCGCGCGTGATCTCCTACTACTTCCCCCATGCGGCTGTTCTCCGCAACGAGGGAGCCGAGCCTGGGCTCGGTGCACAACTTCAGACTGAGCTCGTCCGCTCTCTGTTCATTTATAAAGAGGTGGATTCCACGCCGGACTCACACAAATCAGGCCCTCACATCATCGATTTTCTTAAAACTTTGTCTACTTACTTGTTTGGTAGAGAAGAAAAAGATTGCCAAAGATTTCAGCCGAAAAAACAAATTTTGTTGCAACTTATTGCACTTTTTTATTTTGGACACCTTTTGAGTTTCTAAAACACGGATTGCACGACTTCACTGAAGGCTGTACCGCTTAGCTCGGTTTTGATCAAATTAGGTTAAACTCTTTCTTTTAGTGGAAAAACTCCCCGGGAATCCCAATTTTTGGGTCCCTATTGATTTAAAGTGCTCCTTCATGATTTTTTTTCATGTTTTTCAAACAATAATTTTGATTTTTTTAAAAACTAGACTCCCAAAAAATTCCTGCCCTGATTGTCTTTATACTTCCTTGTTTCATACTTCAAAACGTCCTTTTAAGGAAAAAATCAAAAGAACTTTGTGCTTTACAAAAATTTTCTCAAAAAAAAATCGTTTGGCAAAAAAATGAAATTTTTTAAAAGTTTTTGCTTAAAATGTCATTTTTACTATTTCAGTCCATTTTTTTCTTTAAGTAGCAAAAATGAGTTTTTAGTATCTTCCTATTGCTTACAAAAAAAAATTTTAATTAATCATGTCGGTTTTATAATTCATTTGACAGATTTTCGATAATATCGTTAATTAAGGAATTTTAAATGAGTCTAGGCTCTATTAGTTTGATAAGAATGATTTTTTTCCGTATTTTGTCACATTATCCAGCAAACTTTTATATAAAGATAATCTAGAATAATCATTTATGATACACTTTAGAGGAAAAATAATTTTATAATATCTCCTTATTAATACGACCATAAGCGAATTTTTTAAAAAAATTTTCGCGCCTAAAATATCAGTTTATTCGAGAAGCAGATTTTCTAACTATAATAAAACTGTCGAATGGTTCGAAGAACTGTGTGTTGCTAAGGATGATTCATTTTATAAGTAAAAAAAATTATTTTCGAAACTGAATACGTATGCTAGCCTAACTTGTACAACTTTATCCAGCCTTCCTCAACAAATTTAAAAAAAAAAAAATGCAAAATCAGATATGATACAGAGGTCTTCTGTTTGATTTTTGTCTTTTCATTTATTTTTTGTTGTTCTTCTTTTCTTCATGCTTGAAAATACATGTATTAAATTTGCATACGTATAGAATTATCCCTCTTTACATTACCATCATTGTACATAATTTAATTACAATTTTGAAACTCATTTTTAAGGAAAATAATAATTTTGTGTTACTTGTTTCACACATTCTATGATAAGCAACTTTTTTAAATTGACTTTTTGTATTTTGTAATTGGCACACCGCATATCAAATTCTTATATAAAAATGTGAAACAAGTATGACAAAATTATAAATCTCTATAAAAATGAGTTTGTAATTGTTATTGAATTATATATACAATGATGGTAATGTAAAAAGAGATCATTCTGTAGGTATAAAAATTGAATACATGCATTTTCAAGACATTGAGAAAATGAAAACAAAAAAAATCAAAAACAGACCAAATTCAAACTGAGGATCTCTAAATCATGTCCGATTCTGACTTTTCGAAAATTTGTTGATTAAAAAGGTACAATTTCGGCTAGTGTGCGTATTCAGTTTCAAAGACAATTCTTTTGCCTATAAAATAAATCATCCTAAGCAAAAATTAAAAAGTAATCCTTTTATAGTTGTATTAATGGAGATTAAACTTATTTAAATGACCCTTAATTAGCGATATTTCGAAAATCTATCAAATCAATTTGTAAAACCAATATAATCTTTTTTTTTGTTTACAATAGGATGATTTTAAAACTTATTTCCGATACTAAAAGGAAAAAAATAAACTTAATTAGTAAATAAATTGACATTCTAAGGAAAATTTTTTTTAAAAATCGAGAGAATTTATGTAAAGCACAGAGGTTTTCTAATTTGTTATCTAAAAGTACATTTTAAAGTATAAAATAAAGTAGTGTAAAGAAAAGCAGGGTAAGCATTTTTTTGGTATCGAGTTTTTAAAAAGTCATAATATTTGTTCAAAAAACATGAAGAATAAGCATGAAGGAGCTGTTAGAATCAATTTGGACCTCAAAATTTGGATTTCACGGGTTTTTTCACAATAAAAAAAAGTTTCAGTTAATTTGATTAAAACCGAGCTAAGCGGTACAGCCTTTAGTGAACTGGAGTAATTCGTATTTCAGAGACTCTAAAAGTGTCCAAAATAGAAAAAGTGCAATAACTTACAACAAAGTTTTTTTGAGTGAAATCTTTGGCAATCTATTTTTTTGCTACCACAAAAATAAGTAGCCAATGTTTTAAAAAAATCTACGACGTGAAGGCCTGGCCTGTGTGAGTCCGGCATGGAATCCACCTGCAGCAGATTAAAAATCAATTTTGGAAAGTCACAAACATTTCGCAAGATTGGGAAGGTTTCGGAAAATTTTGATAGAATTTGAACAATTTAAAAGGATGTGATGTTATTGTGATGATGATTTCAGAAGACTTGAATAGATTTAACCAATTTAATAATAGGAAAAATCAGTTTAAAGGATATTAAGGCTGTATCTAGTCGTCCCAAAATTTCGGGACGAATGGCCAAATTTTCGGAGAAAATTTGACTACTCAACCCGAATTTCGGGACTAAGAACTTTTTTTGTTCTTTGATAGCTGATCAGCGCCAATTCTGGGCCAGACTAGACCTTCCAGACCGAACTTAGAATTTTTTGTTTTTGTCTAACTGATCAGCCCCAAACCTGGCACAGACCAGAATGTCAAAGTGATAAGAAACAAAATATTATATTGACAGTGTGAATTTTTCATTTTGTGTCACTTTAGACCCCTATAACTGTTTTGAAATATATCAACGAAAAAATTGTTGATCGTCCTAAGAACTTTTTTTGTTCTTGAAAAGCTGATCAGCGCCAGTCCTGGATCATACTAGACCTTCCAGACCGTACTTAGAATTTGTTGTTCTTGGATAGCTGATCAGCCCCAGTCCTGGGTCAGACTAGACCTTCCAGACTGAATTTAGAATTTTTGGTTTTTCACTAGCTGATCAGCGCCAAACCTGGCCCAGACGAAAATGTCAAAGTGATAAGAAACAATCTCTTGTTTTGATAGTGTGAATTTTTTCATTTTGTCTCATTTCAGACCCCCTGTAACTTTTTCAAAATATGTCGAGGAAAAATTTATTGATTGAACTAAGAACTCTTTTGTTCTGGAATAGCTGATCAGCGCCAGTCTTGGCCAGACCGGAATGTCAAAGTGATAAGAAACAAAATATTATTTTGATGGTGAAAATTTTCCATTTTGTGTCATTTTAGACCCATATAACTTTTTTGAAATATATCAACGAAAAAATTGTTGATCGTCCTAAGAACTTTTTTTGTCCTTGGATAGCTGATCAGCGCCAGTCCGGGTCCAGACTAGACCTTCCAGACCGAACTTCGAATTTGTTGTTCTTGGATAGCTGATCAGCCCCAGTCCTGGGTCAGACTAGACCTTCCAGACTAAATTTAGAATTTTTTCTTCTTGACTAGCTGATCAGGGCCAAACCTGGTCCAGACGAGAATGTCAAAGTGATAAGAAACAAAATCTTGTTTTGATAGTGTGAATTTTTTATTTTGTCTCATTTCAGACCCCCTGTAACTCTTTCAAAATATGTCAAGGACAAATTTATTGATCGAACTAAGAACTTTTTGTCCTGGAATAGCTGATCAGCGCCAGACCTGAACCAGATCATAACTTCCAGACTAGACTGTCTAGATAAAGCCAGACTTGGGCCAGACCTGACAGCAGACTGCTATAAAATTTTTCCACACTGTAGGGTAGTCTAAAATCATACTTGTTGAAATTTTTTTTCAGTAGAAGGCTTGCCACCCTCTCTCCCCTACCATTTCGTGAGGATCTCAAAAAATAAAAATTTTCTCCAAGTTTGAGCCAAATTGGTTAATATTAAAACGTTCCGCAATGGTCCGGAAAATCCCATAAGATTAACATGGGAAAATTTTTGGTTCCGGAAAAATGAGATTCATGTTTTTGGGTTTGAAAGTAGCTTGTGAGAGATTATTAGAATTTGTTGAGGAGTCACCAACGAATAATTTCTGTTAAATGACTTTAAATTTTGACGCCCCCTACATCCTCTTATGAAACCCCAAAAATGCCCCAAAAAACTGAAATTGACAATCTTGCGCGGAATTGACACATATGAGCTTTTTTTCCCTTTTTTTTGATTAAGTATTGAATAATAGTTTAAACAGAAAATGTTGCTCTTAACAATAACAAATTACCGCATTAATTACGGAATAAGATAAATTTCAAACATTTATTTCAGAACAAAAAGATTATTTAAACGAATACGAATTTATTACAGAATGGGGTAGTAATATCTGAATGACATAGATATTTAATAATTGTCCATAATGCTAAGCATTTTTCTCAATAAAGTAGAATCTTATACCTTCTCATAAGAAGAAGTAACTTGTTAATAATAATTAATTGTTTGAAAAATTGTGAGTGGTTGAAGAAAAGATCAGTCTTCCTGGCAATGACTAATTGTCCGATTAAACGTAAAAAAAGTACCCTGCAATGAGTTAGTAGGAAATAAAAATTAGGCAAATTGAAAATTTTTAAACAATTGCAAATTAGTTTGAAAAATTGCTAAAAACATTTCACTTGTTGAATAAAAAAAATTTACGGCAAGAAAGGGAAATAAAAAGCTCATCTGCGCTAATTTTGGGCAAAATTGACAATTTCAGTTTTTTTGGGGCATTTTTATGGCTTCATAAAGCAGCGTGTGGGCGTCAAAATTCAAAGTGATTCAGCGAAAATTATTCATTGGAGACTCCCCAACAAATTCTGATAATCTCCCGCAAGCTAAGTCCAAACCCAAAAACGTGAATGTCATTTTTCCAAAAATAAAAATTTTCCCATGTTAAATCTGATAGGATTTTTCCAGCCTTTGCGGCACCGTTAATATTAACCGATTTGGTTCGTACTTGGAGGGATCTCTTTTTTGAGAACCTCACATTATGTGGGGGGATGCCCTTTATTCGAAAGTCAATTTTTTTCAACCATCCTATGGTACAAATATTTCAATAAATTTTAATGAATTCAAAAAGATTTTCAATTATGTGAAAATTGTTCCAGAAGATTTTTTTAGAGTCCGAAAGATTTTACAAAATTTGAATAGGATCGGAAAGATTTCGTATTTTATAAAAATTAAAATAGTAGCTTCACTAATGGAATGGAAATTCAATGAAGCAATAATTCATTTGCATTTTTTAAATTTACTTATATACAGTCATACACGTTTACAATGAGAACTTGTACTTTTATTGAAAAATTGCTTAAAAATTGTTATTTCATACTACTCTATTCTTTTTCATTTGAAGGCTTTGATATTTTTATTCTAATCTCAAGACCTTGGAATTTATCGCTTCCAGTTTCAAGGTATTTCACATTATTACAGTATTGTTTTAATTAAGAATTTTTTGTTTGAATTAAAGGCTTCAAAGTTATTAATTTTGCCCTTTTAAGTTTGAATGTCCTTCAATTTGCATTTATTTCTTTATATTGCATAAAAATGCAAAAGATTAAATACTCAGGTGCTTTAAATTCGACTACTTTCAAAGTAAAATGATTTGTGGGATTATTAATTCACTGGTTCGGATTTGAACTTTTCGAAATGAAAACAAAACTTACAAGTATGAAAGATTTAGAATTGAATCGTTTTGATTTTTTTTACGCCCTGGTAGTGCAGGAAATGTATAACATTTTCCTGTAAGTGTCAAATATTACCCATGGTCATTGTTATTTAAGGGTAAATATCACCGTGAAGAAAGGAGCCTTATAGAATCAATTTAGTGCTAATTGCTTCTGTATTACGTCTAACAACATATAACATAACAACAACAGCATAACATTTTTCCATAAGCGTCAAATATCATCAGTAGTCATTATCATTTAAGGTTAAATATCACCAAGAGGAAATGAGCTTTATAGAATCAATTTTGTGCTTATTACTTTTGTAGTAAGTCCAACAACATATAAAATAACAACAACAGCGTAACATTTTTCATACGTGTCAAATGTCATCAATAGTCATTGTCATTCAAGGTTAAATATCACCGAAAGGAAATGAGTCTTATAGAATCAATTTAATGCTTATGACTTTTGTAGTAAGTCTAACAACATATAAAATAACAACAACAGCGTAACATTTTTCGTACGTGTCAAACGTCATCAATAGTCATTGTCATTTAAGGGCAAATATCACCAAGAGGAAATAAGCCTTATAGAATGAATTTATTGCTTATTACTTTTGTAGTAAGTCTAACAACATATAACGTAACAACAACAGCGTAACATTTTTCGTACGTGTCAAACGTCATCAATAGTCATTGTCATTTAAGGGTAAATATCACCGAGAAGAAAGGAGCCTTATAGAATGAATTTATTGCTTATTACTTTTGTAGTAAGTCTGACAACATATAAAATAACAACAACAGCGTAGCATTTTTCGTACGTGTCAAACGTCGTCAATAGTCATTGTCATTTAAGGGCAAATATCACCAAGAGGAAATAAGCCTTATAGAATGAATTTATTGCTTATTAC
>JAUMHM010000018.1:0-21775 GCA_032362435.1 Melikaiella ostensackeni | reverse complement strand
TATATATTAATAGTTATTTGATATATTATTAATTTTACACGTATTTCGATTCAATATACTGTGTGCTTTTTTTTATCTCATGATAAATATCTGGAAAAATACATTTTTTAATTTGGGGAAGTCCATGCCGGATTTACGAAAGTTCACTCATCTTCACTCATGAAAAAAGTTCACATTTTTCATAATAATAACTTGTACCGTTTGGCTTTGATTTAATCAAATTAATTGAAACTAAACAGTCTCATTCATGTAAAATATACCGAGGAATCCGAATTTTTGTGTCTCAAGCACTTTAAATAATGCTTTCATCGTTCATTTGAATGTTTTTACGAATTTAAAAAAAAAAAATTTTTTTCGATTTTTTTCCTATATATCTTTTTCTGTTACTGGAAAAACTTTGAGAAACAAATTTCAAAATAAGTAGGCTCTTGCGTAATTTTGGAAATTATTTATTTGAAAATTCAAAAAAATGTTTTTGTTATTTCTATATGTTTAAAGCATAATCGCCGTTTTAAAATTAATGAAAAGATACCAGAAACTTCTTTTTCTGTTTTCACATTTATTGGCGTCAGTTTCACAGCGGGGCTTACACAGCACAAAGGGAGGTGTAACAATTAACTGGTGCGTTGCGAATGCCCGAATCGCATCGAAAACGCACGATCCTAACCGATGGGCTCAAGAGCGTAACAAGGAAATGCGCACAGCTTCCACACCAATACTAATGTTGAAAAAATCGCAAACATACCGGCCACCGTGCGAGCTTAGCAAAAGATCGCAATAACATGCTCCAAACAATCTATGATTCGTTTGAAATAGGCAAAAGAACTAATTATGAGATTGGGCAAACAAACTCAGATTGCGCAGTCTTTACATGAACAACTCGAACTGAACCATCTTGTCCTGAAATACATTGAGTAACACGTGCCAATTCCCCCTAAGCGGGGGGAAGATAGCCGTTTTTTATCAATACAAGATCTCCAGCTTTAAGGTTTGGGCGATGTGAAAACCACTTGATTCGCTGTTGCAATTATTGATGATAATTACGCGACCATAGGCGCCAAAAATGCTCTAAAATCCTTCGACAAAACTGTCGGTGAGTCAGGAGGTTTTCATTTACATTGAATACAGAAACTGCAGGTACAATTCCTAAAGCGGATCTACTTAAAAAATGGCCAGGAGTGAGCGCTTTGTAGCTCTTCGAATCATCATTGACAGGCACGAGGGGGCGAGAATTCAAACAACATTCAATCTGACACAAAAGCATTTTGAATTCTTCAACAGTCGAAGTAGAATTCGACAATAATTTGCGCAGGTGAAGTTTAACAATTTTGACCCCATAACCCACCAAAATGTGGTGCGATAGGAGAGATAAAATGCCGAATCGTGCCATCTAAGGCTAAATGAGAAGCTAAATTTGAATCATTCTGCAGAGTCCGGGAGGCTGGCGAAAGCTCTCGATCTGTACTGCGAAAATATGGGCCATTATCGCTGTACACATCAGTAGGAATTCCTCGGCGCGGGGTAAAACGTCTGAAAGCGGCTATAAAAGAGGCGGTACTATAATCGTGTACTAATTCGAGATGTATCGCCTTTGTAGAGAAGCAGGCGAAAATTGAGATCCAAGCCTTGTGCGACTTTATTCCACGACCTGAACTTGAGCGAATGAGATAAGGACCTGCATAATCAATTCCAGTGTGAGAAAAAGGACGTGATGAAGTGACTCTTGAAGTTGAAAGATCACCCGTAAGTTGAGTTTCCGTTTTCGCTTTATCGCTTACACACACAACACAATGATGGACAATTGTCGTAATCTGATTTCGTAGACCATTAATCCAATATTGGGTGCGGGCCATATAAAGGGTTAGCTGAATCCCGGCGGGTAACAAATTGCGATGAAGTTGCTCTAGTATGAGAGTTGATACACTATGTTCAGGCAAAACTGCGGGAGAATCTTGACGAGCAAATAGCTTTGATTGACGCGACTGGCCATCAAGATGAACAGTGCCATCACGATCAAGAAAAGGATTGAGCATTTCAAAGGAGATTTAGTTGTTAGTTTTTTACCTGTCTTTAAAGAAGCAAAATCACGATGAAAAATCTTTTGTTTGAACATATCGTACCCAAAATATAGAAGCTTCAGGAATCTCATTAGCAGATAAAAATCTAGGCAAGACAACTCTTCCTTTAAAAGTCTTGACCGCACGCAAGACGTAAACGGTAACGAGGAGTAAGTGAGCCCAGTATGATTCTCGTGGAAGCAGCCTGGATTGTCAGTCATTCTCTTCTCAGCGGTATTAGCCTCAGTGGTAGCTGCGTGAGCAAGGACCAAATTTTCTGACTCCGGTCCGAGAGTTTGGTTTTTGGGCTGAGACCAAGTTTCCCAAGAGCTGGAAAGCCACGTTGGACCTTTCCACCAAAGAGAAAAATTGACTAATTCATCCGCTGTAAGGCCACGCGATGCGCAATTAGCTGGTTTTGTTTAGATGAAATATGATTTCAGGAAGCAGGAGGCAAAATAGTTTGAATGGTAGAAACTTGGTTTGCGATAAACACTGGCGACGTAAGTGGCTGTCTCTGCAGCCAATCAAGAACTATGATAGAATCCGTCCAGCAGAAAATAGGCACATCAACTAATCGAAGAGACGCAACAACAAACGGTATAAGTTTCGTCAGAAGAGCAGCAGCACATAACTCAAGGTTCGGAATACTTATTTTATTAATTGGAGCAACCTTCGTTTTAGCCATAAGAAGTTTAACTCAGATCTGACCTGATTCTGAAACAATACGCAAGTAGACAATAGCAGAATAAGCTAATCGAGATGCGTCGGAAAAGCCTTGCAGTTCAATAAACTCATTATCGTCCCCTTGGGACGTCCATCTGGGAATTGAATCGTGTGACGATGCAGGCAATTCGAACAAAACTCATGCCATTCCTGAACAAGGTCTGGGGGAAGTGGTTGATCCCAGTCAATCTTCTGTAACCAAAGTTTCTGAAGCAAAATCTTAGCAATTATCACAATTGGAGCCAACCAACCCATAGGGTCATACAGTTTGGAAACTTCTGATAGAAACGACCATTTAGTACAGGCTTCTTCAGGAAATTCCGAAATTTGAAAGTGAAATGCATCCTTTGAAGGAGTCCATAACATCCCAAGAACTTTGAATCCTGAATGATCATCAAAAGGAATTGCCATTGCTAAACCGTGTTCCGATTGATTCAACCCGATAAGCAAGTCAGAACAATTGCTAAACCACTTACGTGAGCGAAAACCGCCTGATGAGGCCAATCGAATGAGTTGATCTCTCAACATAATAGTAGAAGGCTTATCTACTCTCCCAAAGAATAAATCATCCACATAAGTCTCATTCGCAAAAACTGGAGCTGCTAAAGGGAACTTAGTTTTTTTTATCTTCAGCCAGTTGAAGTATGACATGAATTGCGAGATATGGGGAACAAGACATCCTATATGTAACAGTGTTGAGTTCAAAAATCTTGATATGTTCATCCAGTGTCTCACGCCGGAGAATACACTGAAATTTTCGATGAGCAGGATGGACCAAAATTTTTCGAAACATGTGAGCAACATCCGCGCACAAAACATATGGATGTTGACGCCAGCGTAGTAGAATAGAACATATTTCATTTCGGAGTTTTGGACCTATGTGCAAACAATCTTTTATAGAAACGTTAGTAGATGTAGGCCTAGATGCATTAAAGACAACTCCCAGCTTCATGGTTTGACTATAGTCACGGATAACAGGATGATGCGGAATAAAGACTTTGAAAGAATCATCATCTGCAATTTGACCAACACAGGACACATGACCGCCGATTCGTAATCTCATAGAAAATCACGATACTTATCAGCAAGATCATGATTACACGCGAACCGGTTTTCTAAACGAAATAAAGAAGTACGTGCGATGTTGAGAGTTTCCCAACTGCGTTGGAGGCTGAATAAACGGAGGCCTAACTACGTATCGGCCACTTGAATCTCTTGTGTGATTCTTGGCGAAGTGAACTTCGCATTCAAGTTCCTGTTTTGTTAGCAAATTCTTTGTAGGAACCTCTTTCAACTCCCAAAATCTACGGAGAGTTTAATCAATAGGAATCTTCGCTGAATGATGCACATGAATGTGAAACGATTGAACGGTAGGATTTTGAAGACGACCGGAAATTATCCATCCAAAATAGTGTTTTGCGTAGTAAGATTCCTTGATTCATTAGGACGAACTCCATCCTGTAACATTCGACTAAATAGATCTACACTTATAAGTAAATCGATACGTTCATTAGACTCTAGACTTGGATCTGCAAGATCTAGCTTGCGTAGAACATAAGAAGTAATTTGTGAAACCACGAATGCTTGCGCCCAAATCGTAACCGCACATGACTTGGGACTTTAATCATAATTGATACAGAATGACTAACGTGGTCATAAAGTTTAGCTCCTACACCCGAAACAGTGATATCATGCTTTTTGTTTGGTAGGCGTAACAATTGCGCTACTGATTCAGAAACAAAGGTAGATTCGGACCCTTGATCTATCACTGCACGAATATGAACGCGGCGTCTATAAGGCGCTTCTAGTATTACCCGAGCTATCGATAAAAAAAAAGCTGGGCTCTTTTTCCCGTTGCATTTAGATGAGAAGAATTCGTATTTTTATCTTCCAATTTAATTTTCCTTGAATCAGATACACTTTCTAACAATCTTGCTTCATTCAAATGAGAAACGGAATTGTCCTGGTCCCGATGCAAAAGAGAGTGGTGGGATTTCTTACAATTAACACAAATCCTTTTACTTCGACATACACGTCGAAGGTGGATTCCCAAACAAAACAACGAGAATTCGGACGAATATATTCGTTGCGGTCCTCTACGGATTTACTTTTAAATACAGGGCACATATAAAGATTGTGCTCCTCTTTGCATAGAGGACAATTCAATTTTGATAAGCTTTGATGCGCGTTAATTTTTTACCGAGACGACGACGAAGGACCAACAATTTTACCGTCAGGCCATTTTTTAACATTTTCCGTAGCTTCAAGAGTACAAATGCGTGAATCGAGAAATGTGTTTAATTAATCGAGAGAGGGAGGATCTTTAGTATAAGCCATTGACATCTCTTAGCGATCCTTCGAAGTTTTATGCAATTTATTAGTCAAAAGAAAAACGAACAAATCGTTCCCCTCATCGTTCGGGCGATTCAAATTTCTTAAAGCAGTCGTTACGGTCATAATAACATTACGCATTTTCTTTAGGATATTCAACCAATCTGAAGTTATATCAGGCATTTCAACAATTTTTTCAAATAATCATTAATTAAAGATTTACAATTACTATAACGCGTTTCTAAATATGCCAAATTGTTTGAAAGTTATCAGCTGTACCTGGTCGATTTTGTGCAACAACTTTTGCGTCTCCTGTGAGACTTGCCTGTAAATAGTGAAAACGCTCTGCGTCCGACAAAGAATCATTTTCGATTACGAGCGAAGTAAATAAATCGCGAAACGCAAGCCACTCACTATACATACCAGAAAAAGTCGAAATCGAAGTCGTTGGAAGTTCAGGGCGTCGAGTGACGTCCGGCTTTTCCTCGTTACCTTGAGGTGTTCCACTGTGTGACTCATCAGGAAGATGCGATAAAATATAATCCATGACTTTTTCGTAACTTTTTTCCATCCCAGAAAACGAATCGAGATCGTAAACATTAAATTAATCATCTTGGTCATCAGCAGGCGGGGGGCCACTAGCCTGCAGAAGATATGATTTTGTCTACACCTTTCCCACAAATCTTCAAGATTCGACAGGCGTCCAAGTAGGAACTGTCGAGGCGGATTTTCATTCGCCATAAGGCGATCAGAAATGCGGTTGATAGACGCATAAAGCGTCTCTTGTTCCTTGAGAACTCGGAGATAATTAAACTCCTCCATTGTAGCGGTTAAGCGTCCAAACTCAAACTTCGTTTTTGTTCAAATCACAATTAATAGAAAAGATGTCTATTCCTCGACAAAAAAGGGGGTATGTCGCCAGCGCCCATGTATAGTCAAAAAGGAATTGCGTAATATCGCAACACTCGAAGGCATGCTTACACAAAGAGCGTACGATGCAAAAAAGTCAAGTCTTATCCTTGTACTTACACACGACACTTCTCTTTCTTTTCAGCGCTTCGGCTCGTAAGGACCATGTTTGAAGCGTAATCGCCATTTTCAAATTAATGAAAAGATACTAGAAACTCCTTCTTTTTTCACATTATTTGGTGTCAGTTTTACAGTGGGTTTTACACAGTACGAAGAAAGGTATAACAATGAACTCTGGTGCGTTGCGAACGCCCGAATCACATCGGAAACGCACGATCCTGGCCGATGGGTCCAAGAGCGTAACAAGGAAATGCGCGCAGCTTCCACACCAATTATAATGTTGAAAAAATCACTAACACTACAGTAAAAATATACACTTCTTAATTTTTTAAATAAATTATTAACATCTGTTTTGACGAGGAAAAAATTTTTCCAAAATGAATGAGAGTTGAAAGAAATTATAAAACCAATTTATCCTCTACTTTTCACAATTAATGTATTCAATGAAGCAAATTGAATTGGTCAGTTTTGAGAAATTGAATTTAAAGAATGTCGTGAAAAACATCCAAAAAGAACAATCAAGGTGTTATTAAAAGTGATTGGGAACCCAAAATTCCGATTCCTTAGTAAATTTTACATCAAATGATTACACAGGTCACATATTATAAAAAGATTTCACCGCCGTCGCTGCTGTTTCAGGAATTCAGGAATCGAAGATGTTTTTAGAAAAAATAGTACAATATTGTACTGAATATACCAGCCTAACCAAAAACAGACCCAATTTGAGGATGTTTTTGGAGAGGATAGTGCATTATTTTTCTAAAGATACTACCTTAACAAAAACATAGACCCTATGTGTCACATCATCCCATGTGTCATATTACCCTCAAGTTCTATAATACCCTGTGTGTCATATTTGCCCGTTTTCCATATTACTCCAAATATACTACACTAACCAAAAACATAGACGCGGTGTGCGACATTACCCCAAGTGCAACATTACCCTATGTGCCAAATTATCATATGTGTCAAATTACCCTATGTGCCATATTACCTCATGTGACATACTGCCTCATGTGACATATTGCCCGCTGTGCCATTTTATCCCATATGTCATATTACCCGATATTGCACTCAATATACTGACCCAACTGAAAACATACAGAACCCTTAGAGCCTCCATCAAGGGCCTCCATAACCTCATGCTCAAACCTTCAGAGACTCACACGAGGGCTTCCAGAGCTTATGAGGGCCTCCAGAGTTTCTCATGAGGGTCTCCAGAGCTTCTCCTCTTCATCAATTCATTTTTCATTTCTCCCTATCTATGTCTGCATATTGTAATCTTCATTTCTATCAATCCCATGGGCTTGGATGAAAACTCGGAGTTCGAGATATATTGTATTGAAAAAGATCTCACCACCGACGTTTCAAAAATCGAGACCCTCCTTGACGGTATCTTAATTAATTTATTTTATTCCGATTCAATCCATTTCAGATACCTTACTATATCTTTTTAGAATATTAGATATAATTGGCATAAAAAAAATACATTAACCTTCCTTACACCCGTTACCCCTTAACCCATGCCAGCCCCCTGCATCTATCCAGTGCTTGAGAAAAAAGTGTCACGAGAGTTGACTGACACCGAAGGCGGCGCTGATTGATCATGGGGCGCAAATTTGCTTCCAACTTCTGGCGAAAGGTTCAAATAAATATGCTGTTATTTACACATAAATATTGATACTAATATTTATTGTCATTATCTCTCTATATTATGAAAAGATCTCGCCGCCGCCGCTGTTGCAGGAATTCAGGAATCGAGTAAGTTTTGGAAAAGATATTACAATATTGTACTTAATATACTATCTTAACTAAAAACATAGACCCAATTTAAGGATGTTTTTCGAAAAGATAATACAATATTGTGCTGAAAATACTACCCTAACGGAAAACATTATACTACTACATTATATTATTTATTATATTTATTTATATTTTTTATTATATATATATATATTTATATTTATATTGTATCATACCAGTCATAACCACATGTGCGAAAAGGAAGCTTTTATGCGCCATCTATTGTCTTCTCACTCGCACTCACGTTTCCCTCTGACTGGGATGAAAATGTCCTTCGTGAGGATATGTCAGAGGATTCTGACCTCTGGGCCATTGATTGTTCCGTTTATGGTGCGGCGAGAGCTTTGGCTGATTCAAATCGAAGGCTAAAACCGACGATGGATCAAAAGACCAAAAAGCGCTTACATCAACTGAACAAGAAGATTGGCTGGGCAAGACAGAATGCGTCCCGTGTTCAATGTGTGATTGACTACATAACATCTGGTAGGCCGTTTACGGAAAGGGTCCGAAAGTTCGCTCACGAACTTAGGACCTACCATCACACACTGAACAAGTCAAAGCTGCTGACAATCAAGCAGCACATTGTTGACAAAATACGGATGTTATCTGATGCACGGAGGAGAATACGGAAGAGGGAGGGGTGGGTCAGGGAGAATCAACAGTTTCTCGCTGACCCATGACGCCTCTTCAGCGATCTCCCTGTTTCTGTCAAGAATCCACCTAAGCCCGACGAGGTGGAGACTTTCTGGCAAGATGTTTACAAGATCTCACCAAAGGAATCAAAGGAAGGCACTGAGAATATCATGCGCTTCAAGAAGCTTTGCAACATCCTCATAACATCCGAGGAGGAATGCTCATCAGGCACTGCCGAAGAGATGAAGAAAGCATTTAGGGGCACGAAGAACTTCTCAGCTGCAGGACCAGATCGTATCAAGAACTTCTGGTGGAAGTTTACTTCTACATACCAACATCTGGCCCGCATCTTCACCTTATATTTGAAGTCGGAGATGCCCATTCCGCAGTATTTGGTGTTAGGACGCACTAGCCTCCTACCAAAGAAAGTCGACTTGCCCAATCCAGCCAATGACGGACCAATAACTTGTCTAAATATGCTGTATAGGATCTTGACAGCTATCCTGAACGATAGGATTGTTCGGAGAATTACGCCTGTATGGACAGAAATGTACGAACAACGTGGCTCAAAAAAAAGCGTAGCACGATGTCAGGAGAACCTGCTCATTGATAGATGCATCTGCAAAGATGCAACAGAATACCAATACACCCTATCAGTGGCCTGGATTGACTACTGGAAGGCTTTTGATTCAACCTCTCATAGACTTATCATCTGTCTGTTGCAAAGCTTGAAGGTTCATCCACACATAGCGAGGTGCATAGAGAGATTAATGCCTCTTTGGAAAACCAGATTTATAATCTCATCTGGAAATTATCGTGTGAAAACGAACAGCGTCACCTACCAGAGGGGCGTCATTCAGCGCGATACCATGAGCCCCCTCCTCTTTTGCACCACACTTCTGCCACTATCTCTCGCACTACGCAATTCCCCTGGATACCTCTGCGGCAAAACTGATCATCGCGAGCATAAGGCTACTTATATATTTTATATGGATGACATAAAGATCTATGCTAAAGGCGAAATCCAACTTCAAAGTACTCTAGATGTCGTCGAGGAGTACACGAAAGAGATTGGTATAGACTTTGGACTGGACAAGTGTGCCAAGATTTATCTAAAGCGAGGACGAATTAATGGCCTTCCTGAGGATCATGAGCACGTAGATACTAATGTTATTAGAAACCTGGACATTGAAAAGACCTATCCGTACCTGGGCGTGCCCCAGAGCCGCATTCAGTATGCAACATCAGTAAAAGAATCTCTCCAAAAGAGATACAAAAATCTCTTTCGACGGATTCGGTCTTTCAATCTGTCAAGGTGGACGCGGAATTCTCAACGTCTAGAGTCTTTATAACCAAATTATCGTGGGTACAAGCTGCAAAGTTGCAAATGAAAGAGATTCTCTCCTACAAATGTTCAGGCAACATGAGATGATTGGAAATTGAGCGTTCCTTTACAAAGCCGCGGAGCAGGCAACAGGGTCCCTTGGCCTGAATCTTAACATAAAAAATGAAGAAAGTGCGTTAATCCATCTAGATGCCGCGCTTCCACAAGTCCAGGTGAAGGAAGCAGAGGTTATATACTTCCGCCAAAAACTTCTCGATAAAATATCGCATGGAAACTTCTACAGAAATGTAGAAGGTCAGCACTTGTCAAAGGAGCTAACTTTTGCTTTCTTCAGAACATCAGGACTTAATTCAGGTACAACGGGTTTCATTTTCGCGTGTCAAGACGGTGTCATTTTCACCTTCGTATACCGTAACCGCATTTCACGTCAAGAAGTTCCAAATGAAATGTGCAGAGCCTGCCATACACGAGTTGAGCACCTCGAACACATACATCTTCCTCACTCAAACATTCCTATTCACTTTGATTTAGAGGCAGCTCTGCCAACCCCTAATTTGGACCCGTGTGCGCAAGCCTTATGGTTAGGAATAAAATTCGTTTTTTCACATCCTTCCAACGCTGGGCAGTCCAGTCGACACTGTCAGACCGACGCTGTCCCCGTCAATTTTCTTAGACTCGTAGTCCGATCTCGGCATCGCCAGATCGATGCTTCTCTCATCAATTTCCCTAGATTCGAAGTCCGATCTCGGCATCGCCAGATCGACGCTACTCTCATCAATTTCCCCAGACTCGTAGTCCGATCTCGACAACGCCAGATCAACGCTCATCAACTTCCCTAGACTCGTAGTCCGATCTCGGCATCGCCAGATTGACGCTACCCTCATAAATTAACTCCCTCCCATCTCTATTTTCAGAATCCACTGAAAACCTCGCGATCTTTCCTTTATTGATCGCCACAAGGGGGTTCACCAACCATCTCTTTTGGCTCCGACCTCGGTAGTCCCTCTCTTCTAGATCACCCCCTTGGGCATTAGCCTGATTGACCTCCTCCGAAGACCCAGGCCGAATGACCACACCAATTCTGGCGTCAACTTGCAGCCCCTCGGCACCCACACTTGTGCCGGTTTTTCATTTTCACTTTCTTCGTATCCACACTAGAGCCATCACCAATCCTGGCGAGACCCTCCTCATTTACAGATGAAAACAAGAAAAACCTTCTCGCTGGATACTCATGATTCCAAACTTTATTCCCTGGTCCCGGCACGACAAAGCGCGAGTACTCCCTCAACGCACCGTTCCTCATCCTCAGGGACTTCCGAGTCAATTGTCATATTATCATCCCTTACTAAATCAACTACTGGATTCCGTGATAATGCATCTGCATTGGAATTTACTCTTCCCGGTTTATGTTGAACTTCAAACTCGTACTCCCTCAATTTTACTTTCCATCTTGCCGAAAATGGGCAACAGCAAAAATAACTGCCAGCAACTCTATTTCCGTAACGTTATATTTCAATTGAGCTTCCTGTAAGGAGCGCGAAGCATAAGCTATGGGCAAATCCTTGCCGACAGGACCATGACTCAAAACAGACCCTAAGGCATATTCCGGATCATCGGTGGTTACTATAAACGGTCGCGTAAAATCAGGATACTGTAATAGTGGTTCTGAGCAAAGGATATCCTTTAACCTATCAAAAGCCTCCTGGACGTCAGATGTCCAATTAAAAGCAACCCCCTTCTTTAGAATATTATTTAGAGGTTTTGCAATAATACCAAATTCTGCAACAAAACGCCTATAATATCCATCGAAGTCTGAGAACTGCTTGACATTTTTTCGGCACTTAGGTTAAGGAAATCACCTGACAGCCTCTAATTTTTTGGGATCTGTCTTTACACCCTCCTGAAATGTTACATGTCCTAAATATCTCATCTCTTTTCGGAGAAACTTACACTTCTCTGGCTGCAAGACGAGATTTGCAGTTTTAAGTCGTCCTAACAGTTTTTCTAACTTCTCGTTATGTTCTTCTAACGATTTTGCATACATCACAATGTCGTCCATATAAACGAATAACTCTATCCCTTGCAATCCAGACAGGACCCTATCCATAAAACCTCTGGAATATTGCAGGTGCATTTTTCATCCGGAAAGGCATTTGATTGAATTAATAGTGACCAAACGGGGTGGAAAATACTGTTCTGTACCTATTAGCGGATTCGACATCGATCTGATGGAATCTTTTCGCGAGGTCAAGGACTGTAAAATATTTGGCAACCCCTAGCTGATCAAGAATATTCATAATACTGGGAAGGGGATAGGCATCCCCAATTGTTTTTTCATTCAAGGCCCTATAATCTATTACCATGCGCCACCTTTTATTCCCCTGAGGATCCGGTTTGTTGGACACCGCCCAAACAGGAGAATTATATGGAGAATCTGAGGGTGAAATTGACACATTTTCAAGCAGATATTTAGACTCTTTAGATACCACCTCTCTATGATCAGATGGATGCCGGTATCCCTTCTTAAATACGGGCACATCGTCAGTTAGAATTATACGATGTTTTATAGCATTGGTACTTCCTGAATGGTCCCCTTCTAAATAAAATTGCTTAGGGTATTTTGAAATTGTACTGGTTAGCACACCCCTTTCTCTCCTATTCAAATCTGATAAAGCTAAAGCGTCAACTATCCGGCTTAATCGGTTCTCCTCTGAATTTTGTTTACCCCTGGAGTTCTTATTAGATATTTTTAATGAAATTTTTGGGAGGTCATATTTCTTCATGGTTACTTGCGGCAGGGTGAGCAGTGCATATCTAGTGGAGGTGCTGATACAAAATAAAGTAATTTTATTCTCATTCAATTTCAATAATACTTCACCTATGTATACCCCAGGTCCCAGGTAGACTAACAAGTTGCTTAGTTCTAGCTTTTCCTTCTAAATTCATATTTTTAGAACTAGGTAAAAAATCTGAAAGTGCCTAATGGATTTCCAATTTGTTTTTCTCACAGTAGGATAGAGGCATCCTTAAGGAATGGCATTTCTCGTCCCATCAATAACAATGTTGGGAATTAAATCATTACATAATTCACCACCTCATTTTCAACCAACGGATTTTCCTGACTTCTTCCTCCCATAACAGCACCCTTTTCCTGATTATCAGACATTGTGATTGTTTATAATTTAACAACTGCAAAATATAAATTTTACACCACTCACAAAAGCAAATAATAGAAAGAGAGAGATTGGTCATTAATTACATAACGTTTAGGTGAACCGACTTACCAGTTAGAAGTTCTAGATGATTAACTAGCTTTTTTTATTTCGGAACTTCACTATTCTGCCTTATAGCAGTTACTAGATTTTTGAAAAAAGTAAACACTACACACACAATTATCCAATCACTCCTAGCTAGTTTCTTCGGTTCCGGTTCTCCTGGTCCCAAAGAGAAGATTCCGCTTCCTTTTCGTCCTGCCTGCGGTGATAGCGAGGTATTATTTTCGAGGTCTCGAGCAACCACCGACTACGAGTCCCCGTGCAGGTGTGCGCGGCGCCGTTAGATTCTCGGTTTAAAAACCACGACAAAAACCGTGCAAGAGGTACTCGAGGCAATTATCTTCCTGCATGGTCCTTGTCGTCCTACTCTTGATCCATCCTTGCTTCCTTCCTTCGGGCTGCGTCCGATTTCCACCCAAAATCCCACGCTGATTCAAATAATCCGAATTCGTCTTCTACCTTCGGGTTACATTCAATTTCCACCCGAAATCCCTAGATGTCCTTCCGATCCCACGTCCTAAGAATCTCCTCCCAGTGCTTAACTGCTGACAATTTTCCAAGGTTTTAAAATGTCAATTCTGTTCGGAGATTTTAGTACTCAATAAAAGTTTCAAAGTTTCTTGTCCCCGTAGACCATCACTACAATCACGTAAAGTCTTATTATATTTTCGTTTCGTTTCTCTCTTCCGTTTTTGGTCCACCGGTAGTCTTAAAAGAGTCTTGAGTTTGTAATAAAACCCAAAATTTAAGTTTATATTTTAATTTTGAATTGTTGTTAATATTTTAATTTTGAATAAAAAATTCATTAACACACTCAAATTTTCTACTGGCGCAAAAGGACTTTAACAATTGTTTAATTTGAATCAACCACGAGTCATTTTAAGAAGGTCATCACTGTTAATTTTCACTTTCAAAAATTGTCACAAATTCACTGTTTTTTTTTTTTTTTAGTCACTGAATCTCTTATTAGAGTTTGAAAAATTGGAATTCCACCACGACGAATTTGTGGAATCCCACTTCTGACACCAAAATAATTATCCTGTGACGTGTGCTACTGTTTTACGCGGGAAAATTCACTTGAATTCAAATTTTCAAACATAATGCGCCAATGGTCAGTGGGTTCTTTCCCACAAAGGAGTGAAGATTCCTTTCGCCGCACTCTCCGACTTCGACGAAACCAACGGTGAATGTTGCTGTCCAATTCTGACGACGTCATTCACACTCCTTTTAACTGGGGTAGTGAACTGAGTAAAATTTTAAACAGGAAAATAAAATGCATATAGATTCACTTTACGTTTTAACGATTTCAGGAAAAAAAGTATAAACACAAAAGGAACACAAAAAAATTTATTTGAGCACTGATGTATTTACTCGTACCCAACTACATGGGAAATATTGTGAGCCCAACTTGTCAGAAAAATCAAGTAACGGAGGAACAAAGATTCCGCGTCGCGAGTCGATAATAATCTGCTCTCAAAATTCGACGTCGCTCGCGGGCTCCCAGGTCACGCAGCGATCCATGGATCTCCCGCGCAATCCTACTCTCAGTCACAATTATACGCTCAACCAATTATAGCTCGACTCTTCACCCCATCCTAGCTAGATTATGATCTAAACCCTACGTCAACCCGTAATGCAAATTCGACTTAGTTTATTGCTCAAAAAAACACCATTAAACACGTTTCCCCCATTTAGGCCCAAAACCCCATTACATACTTCACTATCAAAAACGTCAAATAAATAACAGCAATAAAATGAAAATTAAATTTTAGAACTTTCCTCTGCATAAAAACCCACTCCAAATTCTAAAGCAGATTCACGCTAAACAGTGCATTCTTTATTCAGTTAACAACCAAACCAACGATCTAATGTAATTATATTTGGAAATTCTAAATATCCCTCTTTAAAACCCTTATTGCGTACATTCACATTTACACTTCCTCGCAGACCATCTAACATTCCATTCCATTACTGAAAACAGAGAACATATTATATTAAAGTTACGTCAATGAAACACAGTGGAACTCAATGTTCCCACTTTTGCGACGTAAAAGTCGATTCACCTTTTTGATTACCCAATCTCTCTTAAAATTTTATATATTCTATTGTTCTATAAGACAACCACCCGGTATCTTTTAGCAAACCTACGGATTTCGAATATTTAACTCCAATTTAAATTATCTCTGAATCGCCCAGCATCATGTCCAGGAGGTGCTGCCCCTAGCGGAGATTCAGAAAATCAACAATCATCCGTGGATTGTTACAAGTCTAAGTTAGTGGCCACCATAGTGCTATATTATGAAGTACAATTTATGTATTTTTGGTACCGGTACTCAAGTGGTCAGAGGGCCTTCTGTGAGTACAAACTCAATTTTGTTTCTATTTCGGCAACGGGCAACTATGATTAAAATTATATGCGCAATAATAAGTGTCATGTTTGACATTGAGACTGAGTGTATGTTTAATACGACTTGTGTTTAGGACTGTGTAAATAAATGTATTCAATGTTGGTAAGTTATGATTCATTTTCTTAATATTAATGTTAAGATTTATGTATTTACTTTTGATTATAATGATTAGAGCTGATTATAGATAATATGTAATTACATAACCTGAAAGTGAGTAAGCAATGCATGTTAAAGTTAATGACCATTTAAACTAATTTCAGAAAATGTCAATTATAATAGAAAAATAACAATGCATAAGAAATAATTGTACCTAAAATACGTACGATACATCATTAATAAATAGCACAGTTGCTTATTTGTTTTGAGGTTATGTCATTGATTATTGGCCATATAATCTCTATAATGAAAGTTTATGTATGTATAAAATGCCTATATTATAATCATAGAATTTTTAAAAATATTTGTGATGTTGGATACCGAGTATCTGAATTCAATTTTCAAAAGTTTAAGTACACTAGAGCTTCCATATAAGCGCATCCGCTTTAAGAATTTCTAAAACTGCTGGCCTACGCAGTTTCTCAGCGGACAGGGAGTGTCAACAATGAGTCGCCACCAGTAGTGGAGCGATGAAAGCGGGCAGTACGCGCAGTGGATAATTCCATCAGCTGTCAGCATATGCATCAGGTCGTTTTCAGTGTTTAGCGAGTTCATGCGGCCCTGACTGTTTACGTTTCGAGGGTACCGGTTTGGGACCAAGGCCACTGCTAAGCAAGTCCCAAGCTGTTCTAATATGGGAGCTCTAGTGTACATAAGTTTTCTATTGAAATTTACATTTTTTGGAATTAGTTTAAAAGTTTATTAATGAATCATATTTTTATAAATAAAAGTTAAAATTGAAAGAATATAAAGTGAAAATTATCTGAACGTTTCAATGAAAATAATAGTTTATTCTGTTTTATGTTGTGAAGTGAGTATCGGATCGGAATATATAATTTATAATATTATACGTACAAATGTTTGAATGATTTAGCAATGTATTTTGATGCGCTGATTGACAAACATATCTATAAAAGTACTCGCAAATGTCATTGTAAACAAATTGATTTTTTTCGCAATATTAAATAACAAAGATTGAATTTTGATTTTTATTTATCAAGTAACGTAAATTGCTCATTTATTTCAAGGTTACGTGATTAAATATTGGCTGTAGTTTGTATGATGAAAATATATTTATGCCTAAAATACCTATATTACAATTATGGGATTTTCATTTTTGATGTTTAAATATATTATAATGAATATATTATATATTGAAATATACATAACCTAAAAGCAATGTGCTTGAATAATTTAGCTCTGTATTTTGATGTGCTGATTATAAATATAGTAATGATGTGGCGTATGTAAGAAAAATAATTTTTTCAAGCATTAAATTAAATAACCTTAAAGTAAAGAAGCAACATGTTTGAATGATTTAGCAATGTATTTTGATGGACTGATTATAAATATGGTAATGATGTATCGTATGTATCTGAGGTTCCATGATTTATTTTGTGGATATTTTCATGGCTATATTTGTACCAATAATCCCCCCCCCCCTTTCATCGTAATACGTGATATTCCTTAAACCTACATTTTAAAATTATGGGATAAATTTTCAACGATATATTATGTGCATTCAAATCTATTATTGTATCAATTATTATTTATATTTGTTCCCAGATTCATTAAATTGGACAAGCCTTCTCAGGGAATCTCTTGCCGAATTAAAAAATGCGTATAATGCTTTGAGTCATCATTAGAAATTTGTAATTGAATTGAAGGATAAAAACCCTGCGCATTATTTTGAGATAACTGTTTTTAAACACTAATTCTGGAACTCGGAATTCTAATGAACATTGAATTATAGTTCCAATGTAATTTAATTGAAATTCATCGTTGCTTAATATTTGAGTTAATTCAGGTTTAAATTATCTATATTCTAGTCAAATACTTATATTAAAATTTTTAATCAAGATTGTGTTAATAATTGTCTGCATTAATACTTTTTTTCACAGACATTCCTGCCACGTTGTTTCATAATATTTATAAGCACATTTATTATATGCACCTTATTAATGTTATTATAATCATTATGTATTTCGAGAATCAATAAATTGATAATGAATAGTATTGATTTTGGTTATTGATTATTATTCTTCAGCACTTATAAATATTTGTATAATTATTCAAATTTGCTGTCACAATTAAACGTTTTACAGTATTACATTAAAAAACTTATATTCAATAAATTTTAGTAGAAAACTAAAATGCAATAATATATTACTAATCATTAAAAAAATTAATTGTAAACAAAATTTGTAATACTGTTACAATCTCTTTAATTTCCTAAATAAACTTCAATTGAATCAAATGATTGAATTGAATCACTCAAAGTTCTTTCCATTATTTCTAATGCATACTTAGGAGCCATTGGTGCTTCATCTCAAATAAATACATTAACATTTTTAAGATATAATCCTTGTTTGAATTTCACTTTTATACACGATGATGAATCACTACACAATGGCACTGGTAAGTCCAAGACTGTGTACAGTTTTCCCTTCTGGAAGTAGAATTGCCGCTATTTCTGTGAATGTCATATTACATACATTTCTTCCTCTACTTCTTAATAAATGCCAAAGAGTTTCGAATATAAAGGTTTTACCTGAACCTCCTAGGCAATCATCAAAAAATACATTTGCAGTATTCTTTGCTAGAGTCTCCAACTGCTTTCAAAGCACTATTAATTACATTCTTTTGTTCAAAATTTATTAAATCATAATTTTTCTTTCCAAAATCTAGTTCCTCTTCAATATTAACCGGTTCGATAGATAATGGTTCATCATTATCATTTTTGATATTAGTGAAACTAGAGAAATCAGTTTAATTAAAACCTTCATTAGATAACATTTTTCAAAATGTTTTTGTTAGCTTTATTTTGGGCTTTCTTATTTTTGAATTTTCTACTGTAATCTTCTGACATTTGTTCCTTAAATTCTTCCCAAAGTTCACTTGGATGTATTGATCGGCGATGTATTAATATTCTAACAAACAATTTACGAAGACTTTGTGGCGTCATCCACAAAATAGCTTCTTCTATTGCTCTTTTCCACTCATCATCATCTGCAATTAGCCCTAATGACAAGCAAGTTGATGTAAATGTATCATGACTTATTCCATTAACGCACTTCAAATCTTAAAATTATGTTTTGCCCTTCACTATTAATAATAGTGATCGTGAATGAAATAATTCCACGTTACATGGATTCACTAAATACATTCTGCCTATAGTATTTTCTGTACACTTTCGTTTTTGTTATTGACTTGTTTTTCTATTCTATGTTTAGTGCTCTGGAATTTCAGCATAATAATATTTACGTGCATCAGGGTCACGAGAATTTAATTCAAAGTAGTTTGATAAGTTTTTTTCAATTCAAATTGAATGACGTTGAATCATTGAGATTTTTTTCTTGAATAACAATATTTTGTTCATCAGGTAAACGTATATGTAAACTATTTATACTAAGACTGTATTCACTCAACGGTTTACATAATATTCTCCATACTGCTTCAACTGAATCGACATATCTATTTTCCTCGTAGTGACAAGTTTCTTTGTGACGTACAGATGTTTCGCCATTATCGTTTGCTATAATTATGGACGTTGCGTCATATCCTTTGTAAATGTATTTATATAAATATTCTACCGACTTAATACTTGAAACAACTTCCACATTTGAATGATTGTAATTCAGGAATTCCTTTATTACTTTGTCTTGCTACTTCTTTCTCTATTTCAGTAACTTCTAACATCATTCTATATGATTTACCATAAGCATTTTCTGATCTCATTATATTTTCTTTTGCTTCTTTATATATCTTCATCAAAACGTTCACATTGATTCGATCGATATTGAATTGAATCGTTGAGATCATACATAAAAAGTTGTCCAAAGCATGGATCATCACCCTCTTTTGGATATAAAGCATAATTTATTTGATAATAAATTTTTCCCTGAATTTTATAACAAAACGGTCCTCGCCTTCTTCCATTTGAATTGACTATATTTGCATTCAATGAAACAAAAGAAAAAGAATATGAAACCTTATATTTTCTTTGAAGTGACGCGATTTATTATGTGATCCATCAAACAATGCTTGCAATTCGATAGGGAATGGTTTGGAAGAATTTAATTTCACACACCATGGCTACAACAATCATTAGAGAATTTGTCAAATTATTAACTTTTTTATCATAAAAATGCTTTGCTTCACAATACATGCAAAATGAGTTCATTTCATCAGTACAATCGTCTGAGACGTCATCATCCATCTCCATAGGATCTTCTAATAAACGATCATCTTGGAATGCCGTTGATTTTTCTTCTACTCCTTTTTTTAATTCATCAATTGTTCATTATTTTCATATTTCTTCCACTTCAATTTTTTAAAACAATAATGTAATTATTCTTTCTCATTTCTTTCGCGAAAACATCTTTGATACCTACTCTTGCGTTTCAATGTCTCTGGGTCTTTTTTTCTTTGACTAAGTTTATTTTATCAAAATAATCTCCTAAAACTTCATTATCAATCTTCATTGGATCGTCTAATGAAACATCATATATTAATGACGTTGATTTTTTATTTATTTCTCTTTTTAATTTATTCATTTGTTCATTATTTTTATATGTTTTTTTACTTCAATTTTTTCAATACAATTATGCAATTTTTCATTTTTCTTTTTTTTCACGAAAACGTCTTTGATTCTAATTTTCACGCTTTAATTTTTCTGGGCTTAATTTAAAAAAAAATTAAGTTCAATTTATGAAGATAATCTTCTGAGACTTAATTATCAATCTCCATCATATTTTCGAATAAACTATTATGTTGTAATGACATTGATTTTTCATTTATTTTTATGTTCAATTTATCAATTTGTTCATTATTTTCATACGTATCTTCCATTTCAATTCTTTTAATACAATTATGTAATTTTTCTTTTCTCTTCTTCACGAAAAACGTCTTCGATACTCGTTCTTACGTTTCAATTTCTCTGTGTCTGATATTTTTCCAAAAGTTATTTTCTCAGAATTAGATGAATACGTCCGATGTTCATCATTTTTGATGTTTTGAGAAGTACCATTACTGTAAAAATTTTCAATTTTTTCCTCAACAGTTTTTTAATAACTGAAGAGAATTTTAAAAGACGCTTACCATTAAAAATATTCAATAAGTGTGACCTCATTTTTTAATGATTGTAAGTTACTGTATTTGGAAGAATTCCGAGAGCCAAAGTTGTAGCAAAAGCAATAGCATAAACAGCACAATCGCAGTTATTTGGTTGTTGCTGAACAACTTCAAATTTAATTTCTGGATTAAAAGGAAATGACCGGTTAATGTACCTTTGTACGTCTGATTTTATAAACATGGCAGTTACACAGACATAGATATGTACCAATCCTGTATCATAATATATACAAAGCCAATGTCCTTTTTCCAAACCCTTCTTGCAATTTACCTCTCCTGTAAATAAAATTTGAATGTGTTTCTGATCTTGAGGTTAACATTTTATAAAATCGGATGAATCTCTCAGTGCAGCATTTAGAAACCACAATTTTCATAACTCAATGTACGTGTACAATGCACATTTTGTGAAGATTTGGACTCACGATTAGAATTTCAAAAACGCAGCAGTTGAAAATGGGAGAGAAGTATATGTTTCTTAAAGTATTAGATGTATAAATATTGTTAACCCTTTGGGGATGGTATAGGTTCTACGGCGCGCTGAATAAGTGGGGAAAATGCGCACAGTGATACGTATAGTAAATATGTACGGCAACCGTCCGCAAAGGGTTAACTTATATATACTTACATATTCGTGTCTTGTTACGTAGGTGTATTGATACATTCAGCAACTGAGCAATCACAAAGAGGAATACAGATTACAGAGTTTTTTTTTTACAATGACAGTGTCCTGATGAACAGTTATTTTTACATGTGCACGGTCGAATCAAGTCATCAGGAGCGTATTTCCTACGCACAGGGCCGCATTAACAAGTAGGCAGAATAGGCAGTTGCCTGGGGCCCCCGATTTCAGGGGGCCCCCGAAAAATGAAAAAGACTTCT
>JAUMHM010000016.1:46062511-46072851 GCA_032362435.1 Melikaiella ostensackeni | reverse complement strand
GGGTGGGAGACGGCACTAAATTCTTGAGCGGTAAGGATTTCATTTATCCTTGTCGCTTAAGAATCAGTGCTTTACCAACAAGATCAAGAACGTCTAGAGGCAGTACAACTAATAGAAGATGCCGGAGTGGCTGCGACGCAACGGAAACCTTAGATCACGTGATTCGAAAGTGCTTTCGATCAAAACTTACGAGGATTAAACAACATGATGCAGTTACAAAGTACGTTGCCAATAAGCTGCGAAGAAATGGGTTTAATATCCACTTGGAGCCGCATATCAAGACGCCCATTGGACTCAGGAAGCCAGACATCATCGCCACCAAGAACGATCTTGCCCTAGTGATCGATGTTCATGTCATTACAGAGCAATTCGATCTCAGAAAGCCTATAACAATAAGAGGCGATACTATGAGTCGAGTATAGGCATACGTATTTATATGACGAGTAACCTCGAAATGCCCAATGCTGGGATCAAGTTTACTGCCATAACTCTAAGCTGGAAAGGAGTCTGGTCGAGGAAGTCAGCTGAAGATCTCCAAGAGTGAGGATTTGTAAAAAATGATTTAAAAACCATCTCTTCACGGGTGCTTATCGGTGGATTCGCAGCGTTCAGGATGTTCAACGAAACAACAGCCGTTGAAAGATACAACCGACAAGGAGTTGGTTAACATCAGCAAACTCCCAACTTCACCACGACATCGCGAAGGATGAAGATCGCGATCACATTGTCATCTCTCAGTTTGGTGACGCCTTCCGGTCCTGAGGCGTTATAAGAAGGAGTTCGTTTAGTGGGTAAGGCTTCGGCTAGTCCCACGTTCACTTTCGTTTCTCAGGGATTGTAAATATTTATGGTCCCTAAGGTTCGAAGGTGGTTAGTGCATAAAGCATTTATTCAATTCTCCTTTTCAAAAAAAAAGCAAAATGCCTCGTCATCTAATTAGTGACGCGCATGAATGGATTAACGAGATTCCTACTGTTCCTATCTACTATCTAGCGAAACCACTACCAAGGGAATGGGCATGGAAGAATTAGCCGAGATGAAAATCCTCGGCGCACGCCCTCCGCCTAATTGAGTACGTAAAGAAAGAAAATTTAAATATTAAGGAGAATGAATTTGTTTTGAAGTCATTTTTGCCCACTAGCATTATAATAATTATATGAAATGACCGCTCAACATTTCTTTCTCGGAATACATAATAAATATAGCATTTCATCTGCGGTAGGAAGAGAATAACCCCTATAATTAATGAAGTTAAAAAGTTTATATCTGGTGACAAAAAAATATAAATTTTAAAAAAGTTCAAAAATACACAATTATTGTAGTGTATGGATACATATAGAGTAATTCAAAAGTTATTTTTAATCATTATTTAACTTTAACCGGAAAATGAGAGACAATTGCTGTGATTTGGGTCAAAATACGTTAATAAAATAATGAAAAACTTAAACATTATAATTAAATTAAATGTGAATTTTTATTGAACCTTTTCAGATAAAAATTACAGCTGAGTTGTAATAAAATTATGCGAGAAAACATGATAAGATTTCAATAATCAAACGCAACAAAAATTAAATGAAAAATATAAATTGTCAATTGAACTAAATGAAAAAACATTTCAGGATTTTAAAATATATGTAGCAGAAATTGATACCAAAGTATTTAAATTTTTAATTTACTTAATGTCAATTGACGCAGGCTCATAAAAATAAATTCCAGTGCACTATCCTTGTATGACTTATGTTTCAAGCTGTCAGAAGTCAGAACGCTCCTGTTTTATCGGTGGTTGAAGAAAATCAGCATACGGGTTCGTAGTACGATGAGAGGACAGAAGCTTTCAACAGCCTAAAACTCGGCGTCTATATATATCGTTCCCTCGCTGATTGATCATTAGGCCGAGATTCAATCAAATGAATGGGAAAAACGGCAAAAAATTTGATTTTCTCCAAATGAAAACTATTTGATTGCATTTTATTTTACGTGACATTGATCTAGAAACATTTTTTTATTTTTTGAAACAATTTGTACTAGCGAACAAGATGAAAGGCTTTTTTTTTGAAAATACGCCTCCAACTTGTGGCGGGAAGTTGAAATAAATATTCCGTTATCTCCACATAAATATTAATATTTATTGTCATTATTAAATTTAAATATTATATTAATATTATCATCAATTATTAATAATAAATTTAGATCACAAACAAACTTTTTAAAATATCTTTTTAAATTAAAATTTAAAAAGAAACTAAAATATAAATTCACACATAGACTCAATTAACTATTACTAGTAATGTGATATAATTGTTTTTATTTGGAGAAAATTAAATTTTCACGTTTTGCCCCTGCATTTGATTGAATGAATTACCAAAGAGCAGTTAGCGCCACGGTGATAGTTAGTTTTGAATTTAATAATTTTAGATTTGAATATTCTAAATGTTTGGTTTCAATGTTTGTCAGTTTTAAATTTAATAATTTTACATTCAAATATTCTAAATTGTTGGTTTCAATTTTAAATGTAGAAAATTGTCTGGTTTTTTGAATTCTTTGAAATCATGTAGGATTTAAAATAGAAAGGCTTGACAGTTGCACAATTTTCAGTGTAAAGGATTTTAGCTGAACAATTTTGAATGCAATTGCTTCCTAAATCATTTCAAAACAATGAAAAATTAGGAAAATAATTTGTCAAATTCAAGTCTTAGAAATGAGAAGATGCTAGAACAAGGCATTGAGAATTGACTTATTTTTTAATTGAAAATGCTCCAAAATATTAAACGAATTGAAAGGTTTAAAATTGTGCAATTTCAAGAATTGGATTCAAAGCGATCTTGTTTTGTTTAAATTGTTAATTCTCAATGTAATATTTTATAATTTCCGATTTTTAATTGAATATTTTAAAAAATGAATCAATTAAAATTGAAAAATATTTGATTCGAAGATTTCAAGAATGAATAATAATCCCGAATGAAGTGATAAAAATGAAACGATTCGAATTTAAGAAGTTGGAAATTGTGTTGTTTGAAAAAAAAAATAGATACAAGCTGAACTGTCTGAAATTCTTACCTCAGTAATTGAATAATTTCTTTAATTTTGAATGGTTACAATTTTAGAGTTCGGAATTATCATTTCAAACGCTGAATTTTCATTTTTTCCCTTTCATAACTTTTAATTTTGCAATTAAAATTGTTGAAATTGTTGAGTTTGAAACATATGGAAAGAAGGGATAGTGGTACCAATAGTAAAAAAAAGAAAAGATGAGGGGTTTAAAGATTATAGGGAAATGACGTTGATGCCAACAAAAGCATAATAAACAATTTATAAATTGTTAATTTTTAAGCGATTTAAATTTGCATAAGATAATTGAAAATTTCAAAGTCTGGAGATTAGAGTATAAAAAATATTTAATATCATAATTCTTGGTAATTTAAAAACTTTTCAAGTTTTAAATAAAGTTCGGATTTTTTAATTTTCAACGTTCCGTAGAAGAAAATTTTTAATTTTACCCATTTAAAATTACTTCATTTTGAACGTTTGTTTAGACTAATTCAATGTGGAATTTGGTTCAGAATGGACAATTTTTCAATTATAATTGCAATTGAATATTTTCTCATTTTGAACAGTGAAAATGACGGTGAATTTATTTTTTGATGTTAGAAAAATTTGGCAAATCAATTTTGATGTTAAATAAGAATTTTTCGAATGTAATAACAATTTTAAAGTCTAGAATTTTAGAAGCTTTAACTTTGAATTATTTATATTAATTTACAAATTTCAATAGCCAATTTTATCATGTAAAAACAAACTTGAGTAAGCTTGCCTCTCTAAAACACGATAGTCAAATGCGTCATATTTCCCTCATGAAAGGAGGCTAGCCAATCAAAAGGCTACACATGACCAACACGAAACTGAAAAAAACGACAACAAAGTAGTTATATCATATAATTTGATGCCTTGACAGACATATAAAAAAATGCAGCATATGGGCATATGACTCAAACCTTTCACTTTTATGTCCCTTAAAAATATTGAAGTAATTTTGGAACAGGAGCCATGTATAAATTACGTAACATATTTTTTCCAATTTTTTACCCCTACCCTATCCCATGTAACAAGTCATGTCTTATTAAATACAATTTAGTTATTTACTACTCGAGACATTAAAATTACCAATTAATTCGAAGTAATTAAAATCGAAATAAAGAAAATTAAAATAATATGGAATATGCAACACTAGAACTATTCACTCCTCGAAAAGTGAAATGTTTAAAAAGCTGTTTCATCTGGTACAAATATATCCATGGAAAACTTCATTTTTTACATTTTTATTAATGACTCGTACATATCTCCAATTATTTTATATTTAGTTTTAAGTTGTAATTAAATATACTCTAGATATCTAGATAAGTTTTGAAATATTTTGGTACTCAAGTTCTTCAGCATTTAAAAAACCTTTTGGAATATTCTACAATATTTCTTAAATTAAGTTACGTTTTTGTTATATTTAAAGCGTGTATCACTTTCTATCAACTTAACGCTCCTTAATGGAAGACTGAAATTGCAACAAATTAAGTTAAGACAAATTTGAAAATCAGAAATTGTAGACTTGACACTAGAGATTTTCAAATCATAGATTTACAATTTCAGCACAAATTATAATATTTCTTATGCGTCCCATTTTATATTTATCCGATTCCTACCTTACCGATATTTTTTTGCAACAAATCACGTCCACACGAATTGATATATCGAGTTGAAAATCTTAAAAATTATATAAAAGGCACTAAGTTATGTTTTTAATGGTCCTAAATTTCTCGAAATCCAAACAAAAATTTCCAAAAACTTTCTGAAATCAATTTTTTTTTTGTAGTTTCAGAAATTTAAAACCATAAGTACAGCATGGCCAAGCTGATATTTGAAAAAAATTAATTTCAAAAGCTTTAATATTATTTTCGTAACCTCAGGTGCTTCAAATGCGTAATTCGTGAATTTCTTAGACCTGTAAGTTCAAAATCTTTTATTTTGAGCCTGTAATTCAATTTTGAACAATGAATTTTGATATTCTTGTAATTTTTATATTTCAGTTAGGAATGATCAAATTTGCAATTATTTCATAAAAAATCGTAAGATTAAAAAAAATCTATATTGAACTCTTCAATATTGGCACTCTTTACTTTGGAAGTCTCAATTTGTATTTTTTTAACTGTTAGAACAGTTTCATTTTATACGCATTTTTAAAAATAAATTTTCAAAATATAATGTTGTACATCAGCCGATTTCAGTTTCAAATACATTTTTTTTAATCTTCAAATTAAGGTTGTATGTACAATTGAAAATACTGAAAATTTTGATTTGATGAATTAGAAATGCTTTAAATTTCAAGTATTTCATTTCTTTTGGCTAGATATTTTTATATTTTTTATTTCATAACTCATAATATTCGAGAAGAGATCAAATTTTCCTGGTTGTTATTTCATTGTTCAATTTTGCGCAGTTCCAATAAGAAATTGTTGAATTTTTCATTTATTTTATTTAAAACTGTTCAATTTTAAAAGCTTATAAAATGATCATTAATATTTATTCAATTTTCAGGCTTCATAATTTTTCTGTCAATTCTATGGCACAAAATTTTTATTTTTTCAATATCAAACTTGAATGAAAATGTAAATATAGTTGTTGTATTCTGAAGGCCTCTTTGTATGTGAAATTGGGCTTCTCAAAAATCAAATATTTTTTCAATCATTATTTGACGAAATTGTGTGCAATTTCCATTATTTTAATTTTATTCACTCAAATTTTGAAATTTTTAGCACTGATCGCTTTCAAATTGAAATTCTTCCTCTTTAAAAGGTGAAGTTTAAAATTGTATAATGTTTAGCCATTAAAATTGGTCCTTACTCATTTTTTAAAATTAAAATTTAAGATTGTTCAATTCTCCATTTTTTAAATTCAACAAGTTTTTTGGAAACATTTAGAAAGTAGTTCAAGATTTGCAAAATTATAAGACGATGGTATCGCTTGAAAGATGAAAGATTATTTTTCATATAAAAACATTTGAACCACACACAAAGAACCACATTTTTTACAACTTGACCTCATCCAAATTTTCAAAAAATAAATTCTTTAATGGCTGCAATCATCAAAAAATTATTTCATAACAATAAATTTATCAAGCCATAACTTTGCATGATAATAATTTATTTAATTTCGAAAATTGTATTAGGCGGCCATCAAGTTTTGAAGAATGTTTCTCCCGAGAAAATAAGCCATCATTCATTAAAATTCGCTCGTTTTTAAAAATTTGGTAATAAGCTATAAGAAAGAAAGTTAAGTCAAAATTATAAACTTTTCAAATAAATAATGTTTTGTATGTTAAAAAATTTTTCTTGAATTATTATAATCCTAATCATATTGCAACTCTTAAAAGCATAAATATTTTTTCCTCAGACCTTTTTCTTTCGTTGTAAAAAATAGAGTTTTTTTTTCATATTTGAAACGTCAGACTGCATGATTTGGATTTTCATTTCGATCAGCTTTGATGGTATATGTGCTTCGTGTTTTAATATTTAAGTGAAGTAGATAAAAGAGCAAAGAAAAAAGATAAAGAATTTACGAATAATAAGTTTATTGCTTTGTTGTGACATAGTGTTTGTGCGCACATGAGTCAAATTCTTAATATTTAAAAATTTAAAAATTTAAAATCAAGAGCCCTGAAAATTGGAAAATTTCAGACTAAAATTTTGAAAATTGGACAACTTCATTAGAAAGAAATCAAAATATTATCACTTCTAATTCAAAGCGTTCAAAATTGAACAATTTTAATTTGAATTGAAGAATCTTGAAATTGAATGATTTCAGATTAATATTTGGAAAATAGGACAATTTCAAAACGTTCAAAGTTGAATAATTTCATATTAGAATTTTGGAAACTGGGTCGTGTAAAATTTTAAATTGTATTATTCCTAATTAAAAGAGTTGAAAATTGAATAATTTAAAATTGGAAACTTTTGAATTTAAAATTTTAATTTTCAAATGATCCAATTTTCAACATTCTAATATGAAATTATTTATCTTTGAACGTTTTGAAATTGTCCTATTTTCGACATTTTAATCTGAAATCATTCAATTTCGAGATTCATCAATTCAAAATAAAATTGTTCAATTGTGAACGCTTTAAATTAAAAGTGATACTATTTCAGTTTCTTTGTAACGAAGTTGTCACATTTTCAAAATTTCAGCCTGAAATTTTTCAATTCTAATATTTTAAAAGAAGTTGACTCATGTGCACATAAACACTATGTCACAACAAAACAAGAAAGTTATTATTCGTAAATTCTTTCTTATCTTGTTTCTTTGCTTTTTTATCTACTTTAACTAAATATTCAAATACGAGGCACATACGAGTATACCATCAAAGTTGATATATTCCTCACAACGAAAAAGAAGGTCTGAGGATAAAGTATTTATGCTTTCAAGAGTTGCAATATTATTAAGATTATAATATTTGAAGAAAAATTTTTAAACATACAAAACATTATTTGTTTAAAACTTCTATAATTTTGACTTAATTTTCTTTCTTATAGCTCATTACCAAATTTTCAAAAAAGAGCGGATTTTAATGAAGGATAGCTTTTTTTCTCGGGAAAAAGATTCTCTACAATCTGATGGCCGCCTAATACAATTTTTGAAAATAAAGAAATTATTATTATACAAAGTTATATCTTTATAATTTTTTTGTTAAGAAATTATTTGTTAATGATTTCAGCCATTAAAGAATTTATTTTCCAAACTTGGATGAGGTCAAGTTGCAAAAAATGTTCTTCTTTTTTTGTGATTTAAATGTTTTTATGAAGAATAATTTGCCATCTTTCAAGTGATACCATCGTTTAATAATTTTTTAAATCGTGAACTATTTTATAAACGTTGCCAGAGAAAAATGGAAAAAAAATTGTTTAATGGAAAAACTGAACAATCTAAATTTCAAATGTAAAAAAGTGGCCAAGAATCAATTTTAAAGGCTAAAAACCATACAATTTTAAATTTCAACTTTTCAAAAGAAACAATTTAATTTTGGAAGCGATCAATGATATCAAATGTCAAATTCTTAGCTCATAAAATTGAAACATTGAAAAGCGTACACAATTTGAAAAATAGACAATCTTAAATTTGAAATGTTAAAAAGTGACCAAGAACTGAAGCCTAAAAATTATACCAATTTCAATTTTAGCTTTTGAAGAGAAACAATTTCAATTTGGAAGCGATGCTACAATTGCTTATTAATGCTACAAAATTTCAAATTTTGAGCGCACAAAACTGAAACAATGGAAATTGCACACAATTTCATTACAGAATAATTGAAAAATTATTGAATTTTGGAAAGCAGTACAATTTTACGCATAAAGAGGCCCTCATAATACAACATTTATATTTACATTTACATTCAAAGATACTGAAAAACTAAAAATTGTATGCCATAGAATTGACAGAAAAATTATAAAGAACGAAAAATGAATAATTATTAATTTTTATTTTATAAATTGAACAGTTTTGAATGAGAGAAATGGAAAAATTAAAAATTTCTTATTGAAACCGCATAAAATTCAATAATAAAATAACAACCATGAAAATTTGAGAGCTTCTGGAATATTATGAGTTAGAAAACAAAAAATAAAAAAAAATATCTAGCCGATAAACAATGAAATATTTGTAAATATAAAGCATTTGTAATTTATAAAATAAAAATTTTCAATATTTTCAATGTTAAAAAAAAGTTTAAAACTGGAATCGCTTGATATACAAAAACATGTTTTGAGAATTTATTTTTTAAAATGCTCACAAAATAAAATTGTCTTAAAAGTTAAAAAATTAAAAATTGAGAGCTTCAAAGTAAAAAATGCCAGTATTGAAGATTTCAATATAGATTTTTTTTTAAATTACACGATTTCTTATGTAATCATGAAAAAAGGGCATAGCAGGATGAACACGTATGTGCTGCCCCCGCTAGGATAACTCATATAAAAATGTCTTCTCAAATATAATTTTTTGGGAAATTTAATCTTTCATCAATGTCTGTTTATTCTTAAAATCTCAACTAGGTCCTAGCGGGGGCAGCACATACATGCTTATCCTACTATTTTGATCATTTTTAAATGAAATATAAAAATTACAAGTACACTAAAAGTCCCATATAAGTCCGACTTTGGTTCATGTCTAAAATGGCCTTGGACATATAGCGGACCGACTCCAATGTCAACAATCAGGTCCGTCTGAACCATTTCTATGTGATTTTCGTTCGCAGTAAAAAATATTTATTAAATTTCTTTAAATGTTTGTTTGTTTTCAAGGATAAACGCTGCCTCTTGTTTTCCTGCGGCATTTTTGTAAAACATAACGTAAACACTGTAAGCAAATGAAGCGAAGCGCGGACCTTGCGAATTGACGAAATTATGCGCTTGCGTGGCACCGCCCGCATTGTTAGTGCGGTACTGGACGAGTATGCTGGCTTTAGGCTGCCGCTCTCTGCACACCTTGCACCCCTGATCCTTAAACGAAATTCTCGGAATAACATATTGCGGACTGACTTACTAGGAACTTTCAGTGTATATTAAAATTCACTGTTCAAAATTGAACTACAGGTTCAAAATAAAATATTTTAAACTCACAGGTCTCAAAGTTGACGAATTACATATTTGAAGCACCCGAGGTCACGAAAATAATATTGAAGCTCAAAATTTTTTTTTAATGTAATGTAAGCATTTAAGGTTGATTTTAAAATGGGACACATAAAAAATGTTATAAATTGTGCTGAAATTATAAATCTATCATTTGAAAATCTCTAATGTCAAGTCTACAATTTCTGATATTCGAATTTTTCAAAACTTGATTTGTTGTAATTTCAGTCTTTCATCAAAAAGCGTTAAGTTGATAGAAAATATTACACATTTTAAATATAACAAAAACGTAATTAACTTTCAGGAATATTGTAGAATATTCCAAAAGGTTTTTTAAATGTTCAAGAACTTGAGTACCAAAATATTTCAAAACTTATCTAGAGTATATTTAATTACAATTTAAAACTTAATATTAAGTGATTGGAGATATATACGAGTAATTAATAAAAATGGTAAAAAATCAAGTTTTCTATGGATATTTTTAGACCAGGTGGCACAGCTTTTTATACATTTTAATTTTCGAGGAGCGTATCTGTAGTTCCTGTTTTGCATGTTCCATATTGTTTTAATTTTCCTTATTTTTATTTTTATTACTTCTAATTAATTGGTATGTTAAGAACAATGCAAAACGTATCACGCGGGGGGGGGGGGGGAAGTTACCTTAAAATTGTATTACGT
>JAUMHM010000016.1:46015657-46044710 GCA_032362435.1 Melikaiella ostensackeni | reverse complement strand
AACCACCAGAACCTCGGTAAAAGTACATGGAAAAATTTCCAGAGGTACCGGCTCAGGAATCGAACCCCGGACCTCTAGTAGGAAGTCCGAGCGCTTAACCGTCTGAGCCACCGATATAATATAATAATATATATAATATTATTATTATTATTATGCGGCCTGAATATGTATATTGTGAAAGTTACTATTTGTAACCAGAAATAATTTTGAAAAATGTTTGCAGAAAAAGTAAAACATACTTTTCTTGTGTTTAAGGTGTTACATCGAACAGTTTACATCCTGGTGTGGTCAGAACGGAAATATATAAAAACTTTAATTCCGTGGCCAGATATTTCTTAAATAAAACCTGTGACCTATTTTTTAAGGTGAAATAGTACTACTTATTTTGAAAAAACAGACAAGAAAAATTTAAACAAATATATATTTAATTTAATTATGGAATTTTTCAGACACCGGAGCAAGGTGCACAAACAACAATCTATTTAGCAGTTAGTGATGACGTTGCCAATTTATCAGGAAGATATTTCAAAAATTGCAAGGTAAAAATATATTTGTTAACTAATCAAAATTTCCAGTCTGCTAATTTTCGGCTATAATTAATTACAATTGATGTGTGTAATTAAAAATGATTGATTTAGGAGGACAGGCCAGCATCTATCGCACAAGACAGAGAAGTTGGCGAAATTTTTTGGGAAAAATGCTGTGAGATTTTGAGCATGAAGCCTATAGAGAGGTTCATTTGATTTTTGTAACTTAATCTGCAAATATACTATAAATTTTCCATGAATATTAAGTTGTGTATTTAACACTTCCACGTCCTAATAACCTGATCCATCTTAAGGCCATGTAAAACTTACCCGATTTCTACCTTACCGACATTTCTTTTCGGAACTTATGGCCGCATGAAATGAGCTCTCGATTTAATAATTTTGGAAATTACATAGAAGGCACTAAGGAATGTTTTTATGGTCTAAAATTTTTAAAATTACAAAAAAAATTGTTTCCAACATACATTTTTTTCAATTCTAAAAATTTAGGACTATACGAATTACAAGCGTTTCTTAGTTTCTTTTCTGAGTTTAAAAAAATTTGTTGCCAGCATAATTTTTTTGTAATTCTTCTGATTTAGGACCATATAAACGTTCTTCAGTGCCCTTAATTTAATTTCTTAATTTTGCCACTTGATATCTCATTTTATGTGAACGTAAGTCGTTTCAAACAAAATATCGGCAATGTAGGAATCGGGTAAATTTGATATGGCGTCAATCTTAATTCTGTAAACAAAACGGAATTGAGATTTCAATGAAATTTCAATAAACAAAACTTGATGAATCCACTTGAGTTCATTTTTATATATTTAAGAATATATGTATTGTAGCTTGAAATCCATTTATCAAAAGGAAATTAAAAATGGGCTATTATAATCATTTAGGCTGTTAAATAAGTGAAATGCAAAAAATGTTTTTAAAACAAATTGAAAATGAATTTATTCACTTTAAGTTTATCAAATGCATATTTCGCAGATTATTCATGTTCTAGTGATATACATAAATTCACATTTGCTTATTTACATAGAAAATCAGAAGGTAATTTTATAAATGGTTGCTATATTTTCAATTTTAGAAATAAAGTTTCCAAGTTTTGTAAAATCGGAAATTAAGGTTTTTTCAAGGAGTTCATTTTATCTTATGGACAGACGTTAAAACCGAGAAGAGAAAAAAATGTCAACTTCATCTTTGTAAACGAATTGATGATATTCCAAATATACAGGAACAGTCATTGTCTCAATTTTTTCTAAAAATGGATTCATCATGTTTCTTTCAAATCACTCCTATATTCAGCCTACTTTTTGGCTTAAAGCAAGATTCAATTCCATTTTTTGTCTCAAAACTAGTATTTTTGGTCTTAAAATAAGACCCTATTTTTTAAACGAAATCCTCTCTTCTGTGTGCAAATTGAAACAATTTTCGGGCCCTTTTTGAAAGAAGACTATTGTTTTGTTTGCATAATTGAATGATATGAAAAAAAGCATGCCCTCTAACAATATTAGTAAATATTGGTTAACATTTTCATTCGAAGATTTTTTTTGGAATGTGGTTGTCTGTCACCCCATTAACGTTTTTTTCGAAAAAAACTCGATTTTTGTATTTAATAACTAAGAAATGAAGACATTTTCTTCAGATTACTGGTAAATATCGGTTCACATTTTTTAGAATGGATTTTCTAATTAAATGTGGTAGTCTGTCACCCCACAAATATTTTAAGATGAAAATGAGAATATTTTCCATACAGTCTTATGAAAATTTCTGTATTTCTTAGTAATTAAATACAAAAATCAAGTGTTTTCTGAAAACTCCCCTCCTATTATTTTCATTTTTATTTTTAAATGTTCCTGGAGTGATAGGCAACCACACTCAATGAAAAAGTCTATTACGAAAAATACCAACCAATATTTACCATATAATCTTATGAAAAATTCTTTATTTCATAGAAATATTAAACACAAAAATCCGGGTTTTCCAAAAAACATATCTTCCATTATTTTCATTTTCATCAATGTTCGTGGGGGCAACATACAACCACATTCAATAAAATAATATATTTCAAAAAATGTTAACCAATATTTACCATATAATCTTATGGAAATTTCTTAATTTCCTAATAAGTAAATACAAAAATCGAGTTTTTTCAAAATACAGCCCTCCGATTACTTTAATTTCTACCCTAAAATGTTCGTGGGGTGACGGATAACCACATTCAATAGAAAAATCTTTAAAAAAATGTTAACCAATACTTACCATATAATATTACGGAAAACTTCTTCATTTCTCAGTTATTAAATACAAAAATCGACTTTCTTCAAAAAGAACCCAAACGATTATTTTCATTTTCATCTTAAAATGTTCGTGGGATGCCATATTACCATAAACAACCAGAAAATCCCATTGACCCGGAACTTTCCTTTCAACTTGGTTCAGCCTAACCGTGTCTATTGATCAATATTAATTAAACATAAAAAATCGACATTTTTCAAAAAGGACCAGGAAATTTTTTCATTCCGGATTAATTACACTTTTGATTTTTGCGTAAACTTCATAAGAAAATGAGTTGCAACATGAAACTTCTTTCCGTATTGAAATTAAATGTTATATATCAGCAGGTCTCGCAAGAAATGCAGACATCATTAAAATTGTACTAATATACTTAAGGCACGTAAAAGTACTTTCTAAACTTCAGTTTAATAAACACATTTTCTAATGAACGAAACCACTATTAAATTATTTTTTAAGGTACATATTAGAATCAGCAAAAAGAATCATCAAATTGTATTTTGTCTTCCGGTCAAATTGGGTAAAAGTTCGGATTTATGATGTTTCCGTGATGCTTAAATCAAAAGTCGTAATGAGCCAATTTCACCGAATGGTCCTTTCCATAAATTTCTTATGGAATCCTCTCAAAAGTTCTTTCTTGCATTAAAAAAAATGAAAACTTAAATCAGACATTTACAACTTTCGAATTTTAATAATGAATATTTATGCACTTATATTGACATTATCTCTTTCTTAAAAATATAGATTTAAACCTCTCGCGATCAAAATGATTACGCGTGGATTCAGCCTAAGAAGAATTGTCCTGAAAGTTAATTTTAAAAATTGTTCAAAATTTAATTTTAGTGACTGATGTTTGTAGAAAATTTCAAGGCGCATCTTTTTTTCCTCTTGCGAAAGTTTTAAAGTTTTGTAGTTTTTGAAATGATTGATAAGAAGTAGATTTTTCGAAAATAAAAAATTTCAATCTTTTTACACTTCAACTCGAGCCAACTTAGTCTATTTTCAGATTTTTTTTCATTTTATCAATATTCAATTACGTGTTTAAGTCTTCTGAAACTATTCAAGAAAAACGCAAATATTTTAAGAAACAAAAAAATTGCTAATTTTTGTTGAGACTTTGCAAAAATAATGAATTTCAACCTTGAAACGCTTCGTTTATCGAGCGAATTTTAAGCAACGGAAAACTTTCAGTAAGAAAATTTTTGACTCAGGTTCAAAGAAATTTTCTGAAAAGTTTTAGCTCAATCGGGATTATGGTTTAAAAATTATGAATGTTTAAAATTGCAAGCGGCAATCTTGACGCTGCCCTATGCACGTGCCTCCTCGGCTACGACCGTGTTGCAGCGGACGATATGAAGGTTATGTCGGATACCAAAATAATACTTGAGATGTTTTCATTGAAATAAGTTATTCATTAGATATTTTGAACAATAAGTTATTAAAATAATACTTCATTAAAAACTATTTTCAATCATTCTTTGGCATCTGACCTCTGAGTTGTTACTATAATAAAATAATTTTCGGAAAATTCTTTTTCTTCAGCGCCCAAATAATTGTAGAGATTTCTTACATCCTTTACTTTGGTCGCTTTGAATCCAATTCAAGGTGGAGGATTTTTTGAAATTTTTTCTAGTTCGCGTAGGGTTAAAGAAGAAAGAGGTTGGATTTTGCAATTCGTAATTGCCATAAACATCCACTTATGCATCGAGAAAAAAATTCGGAACGAACGCTTTACTGATTAAGAAGTTTTCTGGCTTTCGCATTTTGCCTTCGAAACTTTTTTCAAAATTCTGCAGAAAATTTCATTTCTCGACCGTTGTGAATAAAGAAGAACGAGATTTGCGACTAATTTCCACATATTCAGCTTTAGTTTCAATTTGATCTAATCTTTTTAATTTTTGCGAATATATGCCAAACTTCAAAATTGAAGAAAAAAAACGCAAATATTTTAATCAACAGAAAAATTGTTAATTTTTGGTGAGAATTTTTAAAAATCATGAATCAAAGCCTCTAAGCGCTTCATTTATGGATCGAATTTCAAGCAACGAAAAACTTCCAGTGGGAAAGTTGTTGACTAGGGTTCAAAGAAGTTTACTGGAAAGTTGTAACTCAATCGAATTAATGGTTTAAAAATTATGAATGTTTAAAATTGCAAGCGGCAATCTTGACGCTACCTCATGCACGTGCCTCCTCAGCTACGAACATGTTGTAGCGGACGATATGAAGATCAAGTCGGGTATCAAAATGATACTTAAAATATTATTATTAAAATAAGTTATTTATTAGACATTTTGAACACTGAATTGGTGAAATAAAAAAGGTTGAAGTTTTTTGTTTTCGAAAAATCTACTTCTTACCAATTACTTCAAAGCTACAAAACCTACAAGTTTTTGCAAAGGGGAAAGAAGATGCACCTTGAAATTTTCTACAAGTATCAGTCCTCAAAATTAAAATTAGAACGATTTATAAATTGACTTTCTGGACAATACTTCTCAGGCTGAATCCATGCGCATATCCTTTTGATCGCGAGAGGTTCATCTGAGGTTATTCACTCTGCAATTTACAATTTTTGAACTTTGAACAAAAATTTCTTTCCGGGTAACACACGTGACTCGCCGTAGAAATCTGCCGGTTCAACGTCAAGGTTCCGACAATTTAGTTCATGAACTTCTCACGAGTGGTGGAGGGGAATAAATACCTGTTGCTTGACAGGATGGTACCGCTAAGTCCAGTCGTGAACCGGCCGCTCGGATAGAAGTGGCATCCAATTCAGACACAACGTAAGTAATTTTTCATTTTTTCACTTTTTATGTCTGAATTTAATTCCAGAACTGCAGTAATCATATTTTCAAAATTGATTCACATCATACAAATGTTTTTTTATGAAAAATGGTAAATAGTAACGTTCCCTCGAATATTTATATAATATAAGCCCTCAGTATAATGCATTTTTAATTGACTAATTAATTCTGTATACTGACAAAAATTAAATATTTTCTCAATATCACAAAATCGCTTCAAAAATTCAAGTTGCACAGTCAACAGAATTGATTTTCAAATACATAGTCGCTGTGGTACACTTAAAATATACTCAAATTGTTAAGAAGGCATGAAACATGGTATATGATTAATTTTTGGCCTGAAAACGAATTTTTAAGATAGGGTGCTAAAAAATTTTTGATTTTTTCTTTCAAAGAAAAAGCGGGCATTTATATTTTAAAAATTCGTTTTTTCAAAATAATTTAGATAATCGACTTTTTATTTGTTATTATTGTGGGAGGTTCCTTAAGTCTTCCAAATCTAGACAAAAAATTTTACATCTCAAAAATCAACAACATGGCGGCTATTTTTCTAAAAATAAAAAATTTGTGTTTTTTCAAAATATGTTAGACACAGAAAAAAATTCAAAGTGAAAATTGTTTTCCTTGAAGAGACCCACAGAAAGTTTCTTTTCTGTTTTTCAATATTTTGAATCGTTTTTTGAGTACATGTTTGAGTAAAAACAGATTTTTGAAGATACTCTAAAAACAGTTCAAAATATCGAAGAATGAAAAGAGAACTTTTTGTAGGCCTCTTCAAGGAGGTTGATTTCTATGCAGAACTTTTTTCCGTACCTTACATATTTTTCGAAAAAAACCAAATGTTTGATTTTCAGAAAAATAGCAGCCATTTTTTAACTTTTTACTTTTTCTCAATTTTTTCTGGATTTTGGAAGTTTAGGGAACCCTTCACAATAGTAATGCCAATCCGAAAAGAATTTTTTTAAAAACTTAAAAATTATTAAAATGGTGGCTATTTTTCTTCAAATAAAAAATTTGGGTTTTTTTTTTGAAAAATATGCTAGATACAGAAAGAAGTTTGGAGTAAAAATTGTTCTCCATAAAGAGATCTACAAAAAGTTCCGTTTCCATTTTTCGATATTTTGAATCGTTTTTTGAGTACGGTTTTTGAGTACGTTTTTTTGAGTAAAAATAGAGATTTTTGAAAGTACTCAAAAAACATTTCAAAATATCGAAAAATAGATGGAGGACAAAATGTAGGTCTTTGCAAGGAAAATGATTTCTACGCAGAACTTTTTTCTGTATCTCGCATATTTTTCGAAAAAAAAAACAAATGTTTGATTTCCAGAAAAATAGTCGTCATTTGGTTAACTTTTCAGTTTTTTTCTCTGGATTTGGAAAATTTAGGAAACCCTTCACAATAATAATACCAATCCAGAAAAAAAAATTGGAAAAACTAGAAAATTAATTAAACGGCGGCTCTTTTTCATAAAATGAAAAATTTGTGTTTTTTCGAAAAATATGCTAAATACAGAAAAAAGTTCGAAGTAAAAATTGTTCTCCATAAAGAAACCTACAAATTTTTTCCTTCCATTTTTGGATATTTCGAATCGTTTTTTAATTACGGTTTTTAAGTATGTTTTTTGAGTAAAAACAGAGATTTTTGAAGGTACTCAAAAAATGATCCAAAATTTCGAAAAATAGAAGAAGGACTTTTTGTTGGTCTTTTCAAGGAGAATGATTTCTACGCAGAATTTTCTCCCATATCTCGCATATTTTTCCAAAAAAAAACAAATGTTTGATTTTCAGAAAAATAGCCGCCTTTTGGTTAACTTTATAGTTTTTTTTTCTGGATTTGGAAAATTTCGAAAACCCTTCACAATAATAATACCAATCCGGAAAATAAATTTGGAAATACTTTGAAATTAATAAAATGGCAGCCATTTTTTTTAAATAAGAAATTTGTGTTTTGTTCGAAAAATATACTAGATACTAAAAAATGTTTGAAGTAAAAATTGTTCCCTATAAAGCGGCCTATTGAAGGTTATGTTTCCATTTTTCGATATTTTTAATCGTTTTTTAAGTACGGTTTTTGAGTACGTTTTTCGAGTAAAAATAAAGATTTTTGAAAGTACGCAAAAAACGATTCAAAATATCGAAAAATAGAAGCAGGACTTCTTGTAGGTCATTTCTAGGAGAATGATTTCTACGTGGAATTTTTTTTCGAATCTCGCATATTTTTCGAAAAAAAACCAAATGTTTGATTTTCATAAAAAAGCCGCCATTTTGTTAATTGTTTTGTTTTCTTTCAATTTTTTTCTGGATTTTTAAATTAATAAAATGGCGGCTATTTTTCTTAAAATGAAAAATTTGGGTTTTTTTCTCAAAAAATATGGTAGATACAGAAAAAAGTTCAAATTAAAAATTGTTCTCCATAAAGAGACCTACAAAAAGTTCCTTTTCCATTTTTCGATATTTCAAATCGTTTTTTGAGTACGTTTTTTTCGAGTAAAAATAGAGATTTTTGAAGGTACTCAAAAAACAATTCAAAATAGCAAAAAATAGAATAAGACTAATTGTATGTCTCTTTCAAGGAGAGCAATTTTTACTTAGAAGTTTCTCCCGTATCTGGCATATTTTTCAAAAAAAAAACTTAAGTTTTTTATTTTCAGAAAAATGGCCACCATTTTGTTAATTCTTGAGATTTTAAAAAAAATTTTCCGAATTTCAAAAATTTAGAGAAACCTTCACAATAATAAAAAAAGAAAAAGTCAGTTGGCTTCAATGTTTTGAAAAATGGCGGATTTTCGGATAAAAAAGCCCGTTTTTTGGGAAATTTTTTGACACAGTATCCTGAAACTTTTTCTCGGTGAAAAAGAGCACATATACCAAGTTTCATGCCTTCTTCACAATTTGAGCCTATTTTGGATAATTTTCGTTATACCGCACCGACAAACATACTTCAAATTCACATCTTTTGGCATAATATGACACACTTTTAACTCGATTATTTATACTTTAATTATTAAGTTACGAATTTTTCGAATATATTATAATGATTATGTAATTTTTTTAAATTTGAAATCGTAATGATATTAAAATTTAAGTGAATTGATAATATTAATACTAAGCTTTGCTTATTTCTTTATACTTGTACAAATAATTTTATAGCCAGCAAATTTTTTGAATTACAAAAATTTATCATTAAATACTTGTTCGAGTAAAAAAAGTCCTTCATTCCAATAAACTCAATGGAAAATAACTGTTTTCGTTTCAAAAAAATTCTCTTTGATTTCAAGAAGCATTTTTCTGAGTGGAGACACAAATATAAAAAACGATTTTCTTAAGGCAAAATTATACTTATCCACTTTTAGAAATCTTTTATGTATTTTCTACCAGTTTTGGCAAAAACAAGTTAAATATAAGTAAAACCAGTTGTATCAGAGATCATAACTTGTGAGTTTATTCCTTAAATTCTCAATATTCAATGAATAAGAAAACATCTATAAATATTACCTACTCAAAATTGTAATACTTTATTGATATAAAAGTGCCAAAATTTTTTTCAAAATTGATTGCACTTCTTAATCACTAATTCTTGTTTATTGAAGCTCCTTCCTTTTCATATCATCAAGCCTAAAAATGGACTTTCAAAAACAATTAGATTCTTAACATAAAGACGACTATATTTAATCCGAGCAATCCCGTACAAGAATTTATACATATAAATTTCCTTGAACAAAATACAATGCAATTGTACTATATACATTGATATTCAGTGCATCGTCCAACAAATTGTCCTGTTCTTATTTCTGATAATTTCACTTCCTGCATGAATTAAAACCGGTTCGCCTTGGTACCTATATTGCAAATAAATTACACATCCTTGACAATTGAAGTAAGGATGAAAATGAATTATTCTTAAATGAAAAAGATATGAACGTCATTAGAATCGAAAAAAACTTTCATCAGGAAAATGAGAAACGGGTTGTGAAATTAACGCATTTAAAAGACGCAGTAGAATATTCTTATAAAACTTCTTCATTGATAAAAACTTACCAGCAGTTTTTTACTAGTTGTTTATTTCATGCTAGCTTTGATAACAAGCATGAAAGTGTAACCATAAATCATTTTATTAAATAATAATAAAACAACTAATAATTGTCTTTGAAATAACTGATAAATAAATTGTTTTGCTCGGCGCCAGATCTTAAAAGATAACCCCAATTCAAAAAAAAATAATCAACAGGTAATGGCGGAAATGGATTAACTAACTCAGCCTTAAAACTGGAAATGATTAAGGGGTTAGTTCAGAAAATTAAAACAGTTTTATATTATTAATTAAAAATGCTAAAATGAGCAGTCTATTAAATCAAATATTATATAATTAAATAATTTATTATAATGAATTTGAGGAAATGGTCAGAACACTAGATAAGGAATCAAACCAAATAAGAGAATACAATTAATTAAATTTAGGAAGGGTCAAAATTTAAATTGGGAATCGAATTATGTTTAATAAACCAATTAAGGAAAGGAAAGGGTTTAAATAATAATTAGGGTAGCTAAACCAAATTTGAAGACTGAGAATTCAGATTAAATACAATCTAGAAGAGAAGGGGTTAAAATAATAATTAGAAAAAAAATTAATTCAGATAACAAAATTCAAATCATGATAATTTTATCAATAAATTAACCTAATAAAGAAAAAATCCTATGGTATCATCAAAAGAAAGTAAAACACTAAACAAACAAAAATAATGGTGCGAATTCAAAAAAACTTATTCTCCAGTGGATTTACTAAATAATAAAAATGATGTCTGGAGAATCAGAGCCGGAACAGGAACAGGGTTGAAATTAAATGACTAAATTAAAATTGAATTCGCGAATAAAAAATTGGCACTAAATATACGATGATCCTTCATCGAAAACTGCTGACAAAAGAGGTAAAGACGAAAAAGTCGTTGGCTTTTACAGAATTTTCCTTAATAACGAGTTTGTTGATTTTTGTCTCACTGCCTTCTGTTTGCAACCTCATGAATTTTCTTTTATCTTCTGATTGGTCCAGAATCCAAATAATTTCTGAAATTCAATCAGGGTCGAAACTAGAAAGGATACCATTACTACCAAAAATAAATGCTTCTGAACTGACAACTGACAACTGAAGATCGATTTTCTGCCAAAAAGACGAATTTTCAACAAAATACATGAATTATCAACCAAATTATTGAATTCGCCGAAGAACATGAATTTTCAACAAATCAGTCAAATCATCAACCACAAAGATTAATTCTTAGTCAAAAAAATGCATTTTCTACCATAAACATGAAATTTCGACCAAAATAGATGAAGTTTCAACCATCTTCAAAGTCTTAACATTCTTGATTTCAATCTTAAGATTAAAATCTTAATCTTACTGTTTCTTATGAGGGGGCGGAGGGATCGGAAGATCTTATGTAAGAAAAATTGTTATTAAACAAAGAATTAAACCCGAAGATATTACAATTTGGAGGAAAGTCCGGCAGAAATTCGATCTGCTAGACCAAAAGTGAATCTTCTTTTGAAGTAGTTTATCGCATTATAAGTTTTTAAAGAGTGTTGAAAGATTTAACTTGAAATGCTTTAAGTCCCTTAAATTTCAAGTAAGAGTATCGCATTTTCAACAAAATAGATGAATTTTCAACATGGAAAATCAATTTTGTACCAAAAAAGACGAATTTTCATCAAAATACATGAATTTGCCACCAAATAATTGAATTCACCCAAGAAACACGAATTTTAAGCAAATAAGTCAAATCATCAACCACAAAAATTAATTCTTAATCGAACAGCTGTATTTTTAAAGATAAACATGAAATTTCGACAAAAAAGATGAAGTTTCAACCAAGAAAGATTTTTCGGTTGATGAAGAAAAAAAATGTACAGTGTTGCATTTTTAATCCGAAAAATATGTATGTTCCATCTGGAAGATTAATTTTCTACCAAAAAAAAAACAATTTTCAACCAAGAAGATAATTTTCGACTTTCCACTAAAAAAGATGAATTTTCAACTAATGAGTTGAATTTCCAACCAGAAAGATTTTCTAGTCAATTGAGAACAAAATTTCATAAAGAAATTTTAAACCTTCAAGCCAAAAGGACGAATTTTCTACAAAACAGATGAATTTTCATCCAAAAAAGAATGACTTTCTACCATTATCGTTGGACTTCCAACAAAATAATTTAACTTCCATCCAAATAGTAGAATTTTCAACTAAAAAAGAAAGTTTCATCAAAAAATGGAATAGTAAAATTTTTAGTAAAAAAATTAATTTTCAAGTAAGAAGAAACTAACTCTTTCCAAAATATTTAAATTTTCAACCGAAAAGATAAATGTTTAACAAAATAGTTGAATCTTTAACTGAAAAAGATTAATTTTCTACCAAAAGACGAATTTTTAACAAAATCCATGAAATAGTTGAATACTTGAAATTCAAAATAGTGGAATTTTCAATTTGAGAAAATACATTTTCAACAAAAAAGAAACGAATTTTCAACAAAATCGTTCAATTTTCAACCAAAGAAATGAATTTTCAACTCAATTGATGAATCTCCATCCAAAAAAGATGAATCTTCAACAAAATAGTTGGATCCATATCTGAAACATATTAATTTACAACCAAAGAAAAAAATGTCAACATAGTAGTTCAACTTTCAACCAAGTTATTAAATTTCCCTCGAAAATAAATGAATTCACAACAAAAATGTAATAGTTGATATTTAATCTAAAGATGATTTCAATATTAAATAAAAAGCAGTTGAATTCAATCAAAAAAGACTAATTTCCGTCAAAATAGTTGAATCCTCAACGGAAACAGATTAATTTTCTACCAAACATTTGCATTGTTATCGAGAAAGGATGAAATTCTTACCTAAAGAGATGAATTTTCAAAATAGAATAAATAATTATATATTACTATATTTTAACAACCTAAAATTGGGTTCTATTAATAATTCAGTTCGCATTTAAGTTGAAAACGTTTATTTGATCAAAAGAATTTATATATATATATAATAATATGTTCGTTCCCTAAGTTTATGGAATATTAGTAAGATTATGGGAAGGAAGGGGGGGATCGATACATATCTTACGATATGTTGCATGAGGGAGGGGGTTGAAAAATTCATAAGAACACCTTGAGTAATTTGTGGATAACACTTATGTTTTCATTTTTTAATTTATTAAAAAATTTTCTTCACTGCTAAGTAATTTATAACCCGGTCTCTGTTTTAGATAGGACAATGATTTGTATTATATGAACTGCGCTTTTTTTTAAAGGAGCCTCCCAAACAATTTTGAGGGGGGGGGACCTCCACGTTTCTGATTACGCTACTGAACACCGCAGGTACGATCAGAGAAGTCATGACGTTGGCAGCATAGTGTGGTGGGAATATTGAATAGCTGGATTTGGAGTTTCTTCGGAAATATCCAGATTATTCTTAATTTTAATGAAAAATCCAACGTGGACTCCGCAAAAATGCTTAAATTTAAAAAAAAAATAGAAAAGCGAATCAGTTCTTGAATAATAAAATTATAAAATACAAAATCGCAATCTTGGAATACCGTGCAGTCTTCGAGGTTATGAATGAATATTTGATTATAAAAATAATTTTGAAATTTGTGAATTGCGAAATTATAAAAATTTTACAACATCACAAAAGATATACAAATTTTACGTGTATTATGTGAGAAAAGATCAATAAAAAAAGCTCTAACTATTAATTTCGGTTATTTTTATCGGAATTTGAGTTAACGGGGTCTGAACTTGGAATGAAATTTTTTTTAATTTGAACAGAACTTGTACCACGAAAAGAATTGCGTATTTCAGACCATATTCATTAGAGTGGTCCAAAAAAAAAAATTTTTGGCTGTCATCTCAAAACCTTTTTTTAGGTATAAAAAAAATTCCCTCCAAAGCGCAGCTTGATATCTCAATTCTCCACTAAGCTCAATGAATTTTTATTTTCCCATTTAAATAACACGTAAAAAATTTTTTTTAACGTTTTTATCCGGTAAAACTACGAAAAAAAAATTGTTCTGAATTTTTCATCAATTATTCTTGTAGGAAATTTAATTTTCTACAAAAAAGTCCTGAAGTAGTTTTTTCGTAATTCTAACGGGTAAAAAGTTATTGAGCTTCAAATACTTACTACTAAATAAATTTGAAGGAAGATAGTTTCAAAGCAACTTTTTGAAGATATTGAAATCGAATATTTTCATTTTTTCAACACATTTATAATTATGATAGCTTCATTCATATTCTCAAAATTCCTTTCTGGGTGCAACGTGCCTAAAATTTTTACGATATCATCATATATATTAATAGCGAGCACACTTTCTTGTACACGGTTTATTGTACCTTAAAAATTATCCGATTTTCTTAGAATGCAGCTCAATTTAAAGGTCTCGGCATGTTTATGTACATTAAAAATAAAATTTAATATTTTGAAGTGTTGTTTTGTTGTTATCGGTGGTTGAAAAATAAAAAATTGGGAACATTTTATTCTTTAGACCACTATGCTGGAATCTTTTCTTTTAGATAGATTGTCATCGATGATGGCTTAGAATGAAGCATTTGGCATGTCGATGTGGATTAAAAAGTAGAATTTGCAATTTTGAAGTGTAGTTTCTTCATTATCAGTGGTTGTAAAACTTTTTAAATGACGAACTTTCATTTTTTAGACAACTATGCTGGAATCTTTTCTTTTAGATCGATTGTCTTGGAAGTCGGCTTAGATTGAAGCGTTCGGCATGTCGATATGGATTAGAAAATAGAATTTGCATGACATCACTGGAAGCTTTACTTTTAGTTCGATAATTTTCAAGGATGGTTCAAATTGAACGTCTTGAAATGTAGATGTGCATTACAAAATAAAATTTGATTTATCATGGTATTGTTTTTTTGTTATCAACAGATAAAAAATGAGAAATATTTGAGAATTTCGATTTTTAGCCCACTATGCTGGAATCTTTTCTTATAGATCGATTGTCTTCGAAGATGGCTCAGATTGAAGCAATTGGCATGTCGATGCGGATTGAAAAATAGATTTTTCTATGTTAAAGTGTCGCTTTTCTGTTATTAGTGATTAAGCAATTTAAAAAAAGAGGAAATTTCGTTTTTCAGGCTATAAGGCTGGAATCTTTTCTTTTAGATGGATTGTCTTCAATGATGGCTGAGATTTATGCGTTTGGCATTTCAATGTGGACTGAAAAATATATTTTGATACGTTCAAGTGTTTTTTTATTATCGTTGATTAACGAATTTAGAAAATGAGGAAATTTCTTTTTCGAGCCATCACATTGCTAAAAATTTCGTTTCCCAGGCCCCATTACATTACTGGAAACTTCACCTTTAGTTCGATAATTTTCAGGGATGGTTCAAATTGAACGTCTTGAAATGTATGTTTTGAAATGTTTTTTTATTATCGCTGATTAACGAATTTAGAAAATGAGGAAATTTCTTTTCTCGGGCCATCACATTGCTAAAAATTTCGTTTCTTAGGCCATAACATTACTGGAAACTTCACCTTTAGTTCGATAATTTTCAGGGATAGTTCAAATTGAACGTCTTGAAATGTAGATGAGCATCTCAAAATGAAATTTGCTTCATCATAGTTTTCTTTTTTGTTATCGACGAATAAAAAATGACAAATATGAAGAAATTTCGATTTTTAGCTCACTGTGCTGGAATCTTTTCTTTTGGATCGATTGTCTTCGAAGATGGCTTAGATTGAAGCATTTGGCATGTCGATGTGGATTAAAAAATAGAATTTGCAATTTTAAAGTATCGTTTTTTCATTATCAGTGGTTGTAAAACTTTCTAAATCACGAACTTTCATTTTTTAGACAACTATGCTGGAATCTTTTCTTTTAGATCAATTGTCTTGTAAGTCGGCTTAGATTGAAGCGTTCGGCATGTCGATGTGGATTAGAAAATAGAATTTGCTATGGTAAAGTGCCGTTTTTTTGTTATCAGTAGTTAACAAATTCAAAAAATGAGGAAATTTTGTTTCTTAGATTGAATTGATTGAATTGTAGATGTGCATTACAAGAGAAAATTTGCTTTATCGTAGTACTGTTTTTTTGTTATTAGCAGATAAAATATGAGAAGTATGGGAAAATTTCGATTTTTAGCCCACTATGCTGGAATCTTTTCTTTCAGATCGATTGTCTTTGAAGATGGCTTAGATTGAAGCGTTTTGCACTTCGATGTGGATTGAAAAATAGAATTGCTATGTTAGAGTGTCACTTTCTTGTTATCAACGGTTAAACAATTTAAAAAATGAGAAAATTCTGTTTTTTGACCATTACCCTGGAATCTTTCCTTTAAGATGGATTGTCTTCGTAGGGCTCAGATTGAAGCATTTGACATGTCGATGTGGATTGAAAAACAGATTGTGCTATGTTAAAGTGGCGGTTTTTTGTTATTAATGATCAAAGAATTTAAAAAAGAGGAAACTTCTTTTTTTAGACCATTATGCTTTAATCTTTTATTTTAGATGGTTTGTCTTCGGAGATGGCTCAGATTGAAGCGTTTGGCATGTCTATGTGGACTGAAAAATAGATTTCGATATGTTCAAGTGTCTTTTTTTTTGTTATCAGTGATAAACAAATTTAGGAAATAAGGAAATTTCGTTTCTTAGGCCATAACATTGCTGGAATTTTTACTTTTAGTTCGATAATTTTTAGCGATCGTTCAATTTGAGCGTCTTAAAATGTGGATGTGCATTATAAAATGAAGTTTTCTTTATCATAGTATCGTTTTTTTGTTATCAGTGATTAACAAAATTTTAAAATGAGGAAATTTTGTTTTCTAGACCATTATGGTGGAATCTTTTCTTTTAGATGGTTTGTGTTCGTAGATGGCTCAGATTGAATCATTGGGCATGTCGATGTGGATTGAAAAATAGATTTTGATATGTTAGAGTGTCTTTCATTTGTTATCAGTGATTGGCAAAATTAAAAAATGAGGAAATTCTATTCTTTAGACCATTACAATGCTGGAAACCTTACTTTTAGTCCGATATTTTTCAGGAATGGTTCAAATTGAACGTCTTGAAATACAGATGTGCATCACAAAATGAAATTTGCTTGATCATAATATTGTTTTTTTTTTTTATTATAAGCGTATAAAAAATGACATATATAGGGAAATTTCGATTTTTAGCTCATTATACTGCAATCTTTTCTTTTACATCGATTGTCTTCGAAGATGGCTCAAATGAGTAAATTTTGTTTTTCAGACGACTATGCAGAAAGATTTTCTGTTAGACCGGGTTTTTTCGGGAATGGCTCAAACTGAAGGTCTTGACTTGTAGATGTGCATTGAAAAAATAAAATCTGCTATGTTATTCTACTGTTTTTTTTTTGTTATCAAAAATTGAAAAATAAGAATAATGAGTAAATTTCGTTTTTTACACGACTATGCAGGAACATTTTCTATTAGTACTAGTTTCTTTCGAAAATGGCTCAACCTGAAGTTCTTGAAATGCAGATGTGCATTGAGAAATAAAATTTGCTATTTCTAATGTGTTTTTGTTATGAACGATTGAAAAATAAGAAAAAAGTGTAAATTTCGTCTTTTAGACCACTATGTAGGAACATTTTTTATGAGTCCGGGTTTTCTCGGAAATGACTCAAACTGAAAGTCTTGAAATGTAGATGTACATTGAAAAATAAAATTCGCTATGTGATAGTAACGTATGTGTACATGAATATTTGTAATGGCCTAATAAATAAAACGAGTTTAATTGTCGAAAAATTTAGGAAAATTGTTTAAATCTGGAAATCGCAACGGGAGGAGCACAAGGGAAAAGAATTCGTTTGCCTTTAAACACAAGCTAATATTGCATCATTTTATCTTGAGTTTTTTAAATCAAAATTTTTACAGCTTTCTTATTATTTCAATACAGGTCGTCTAATAATAATCGCAGTAGGCATTTTATATCTGAACTATACAATTCTTTAATTTAAAACATGGTTTTGATTGGAAATAAAAATTTGCTTGAACAAAAAAAATTTCAATTGATTTAACCAACTTGAGCTTGTAAAGTGAATTTTTCTATCGTAATATTATAAAACACCTATCGTATCATTGCCATGATAAAGATAGAATATATAACTTTAGGCATTCAAAGTTCGATTTATGTACTTATTTATGCACCTCATGCACTAACACTAACTACCAAAGACTTCGATCATTAGTATACAATTACACATAGGTCATTAGCGCATGACACTGTGAGTATTAGTGAATAAGAAAGAAGATGATAAATGAATTTTTAAAAAAAAGCAATTATTGCAAAATTATTCCGAATAAAAGTGATCATGCTAAGTTAGAAAGAATAATTTCAATAAGGGTTTCATTTAAAAAAGGTAAAGGGGAATATCAAAACAAAAAAAATAATAGTAAAAATCAATTAGTCATAAGTTTTGAAATGAATAGGGTAATGAAACCAATTATCGAGGGGGATCCTATTGTCCGAAGTCGAAGATAAAATTGTTTTCTTTTTTTACTATTTTTGCACGTACATTTAATTTTCATGATTCAAAAGCTTGAATGAGACTCATTCAATGACTTATGCTAGAGTAAAATTGAAATATAATAATTTGAAAATATTAGGTTTTTTTAGAAATTGTGAGGAAGAGAAGAAAGTTAAACATTACAATTTCACGACAATGCAGACTTATTCTATTATCCTTATTATCCATTTATTCATTCTATTCTATTTTCTTTTGATAATCCCATGTTTTTATTAAGAGTACCGAATGAAAATTTAGCTCACCACGTGTATATCATCGCAACTAAATTGTTTACACTTACCTTGAATATTGTTACAATAACGTGCTTCACAAACGAGGTCGAAGTTAATTTTTGGCGGACTATTCAGTTTCAACAACGAATTTCTAGGCAATTATGAATTTTCTTTCTGCTTTCAGACAAAATACACGCTACTAACGTTTAATGCACTCTATAGGCAATATTTCAAACCATATTTAGGCCAGGCGCCAAATTCAGCCACTTCACCATGACGATTCTAAGGACAAAAAACAAGCTCATCCCAAAATAGTCCCAGTTGACGGTATTTAAGTTTAAGATTAGAAGAAATCAACAGGTTTCTTGACAAATGGTTTCCCCTCGATAATTTGTTCTGTTACCGTATTACATACTAATAATAATCTACAAGCGTACTCAGAATACATTTCGATCGCGTGTAATTTATTCTGTTCGCAGCATGATGTTGGTTCACGGAGATGCTTTTTTTCAATTTAATTTTTAATTTTAATTTAATTTTGTTTTTTAAATTGGTTAATTTTTTTTAGAGTTTAGAAACACATAAGTATAAAGTGAAATAATATTCATTTCATAATATATGAATTTGTGTGGCATAAATTTCAAAAATCTTCGGAATTGTAGAACAAAATGAAATTAATAATTGAAATATAATATTTTTTAAATAAATATATTTGACGTTTCACTTATTATGTTTCTTAAATTTTCTGTTTCAGTTAATAAGTTTTTCATTTTTTGATACTTAAAATATTTGGAATAAAGAAGAAGATTTCAATCTTTTTGTGTTCTGATTTTAGTTTCGGTAAAAATAATTAAATTGCTCAAATCTATTACAATTACAATTTTTAGTTTCAAGCATAAGTGGAGTCTTAAAATTTCTTAGTTTATTACATAAAAAGATCATACTTATTTTGAATATTATAAAAGTTGTATACATTTCCCCTTTCTTCAAATCTTTCGAAACTGTTAATTAAAACATTGAACTATTAAGTAGTGAAATGAGATTCTTGGATTATATTGAAGTTTATTAATTCTTTTTAACCACTTTCCGACGTAGATCATCACTAATCACCGTGTCATATATTTTTTTCATACTTTAGGATAATTTGATATACAAAAAATATACTGATAGTATTTAAGTTTCATTATAGCTTTTTTGAAGAGAATTCTTTACAATGTGCTTGAGTCTCATAAATATCACAATTTTATGTACTTGCATACGAGTGGTCCAAAATATGTAAATCACTTATTTACAGTCTCTCTACTTTATGCAATAATTCTTTCAATATCATAATATTATTCATTTCTATACTAATTTTTCTGTCAGATTCTCTCATAATATTTTCCTATTATCGCGGAAAAATTATAGGAAATCCATTATAACAGAATCGTTATCGGCCTATACTGAATTTTTTATGATATTTTTTCGTAAGGGTAATACAAAATCATTTTGAAGGTTAATAAAAATATATGTGAAATATGATTCAAAAATGACATTTGAGGATGAATAGAAGGCTCTTAGGTGGATACAAATTAAAACGTTTGAAATTGAACAATATTAAATTTAAAACTTCAAAAAATTGAATAAACATCAAATCAAAACATTCGATACTAAAAAGCCTACAAATTAGATATACTTAAAATTGTACACGTTCAAAGATTTGGAAACTATAAAAAAAAAGAAATTCTCATTCTTAGGGTTACCAATTCGAATAGTCAGTGATAAGAATTCAAAACTGAAAATTGTCAATTTCTCAATTTAAAAGTGAAACATTTTAAAATTGAGAGCGTTTAAAATTGAAAACTTTCAATTTAAAGTACTGAAAAATTATGCAATATTAAATGTATATCCTTTAAAATTCATAGTTTTCAAACCGTAGAAATGAAAAATTTTCATTTACTTTGTTAAAGTTAAGAGTTTCAAATTTAGGGCAATTAAGATTTGGCAGATTCAAAATGAAACATTCTAAAATGGCCGCGCAAAGTGGGAATGTTTAAGGATGAACAGTTGACCATTATTTAAAAATTGTAATCTTCGATTTCAAATCTACAAAACTGAGATAACGTTCTAAATTTTCGACAAAATATCAAAATTTGTAATGTCGAAAAGAAAAATTCAAAGTTACTAATTTAATGCTGATAAATATTTGAAATTAAAAGTTCAAATTTGAATCATTCAAAATTGTATAAAATAGAATTAAAAGCGTACTTTTCAGCTTGAATAAAGGTTTGAAATGGAACAGTTCTCAATTAAAAACTCTAAGTAATTGAATTAATCCCAATACAAAGCTTTTTATAATAAACAACCTGCAAATGAGGTATACTTAAAATTGTACATGTTCAAAAACTTGGAAGCTATAAAAATGAAGAAATTTTTATCCTTAGGATTACCAATTCTAATGATGTCAGTAATATGCATCAAAAACTGAAAATTATTCAATTTCTCAACTTAAAAGTGGAACATTTCCAAATTTAGAGCGTTTAACATTCAAAACTTTCGAATTTAAAGTACTGAAATATTATACAGAATCAAATGTTTATCCTTTGAAATTCACAGTTTTCAAAATGTAAAAATAAAAGATTCTCATTTACTTTTTCAAAATCAAAGAGTTTTATATGTAGGGCAATCAAAATTTGGCAGATTCGAAATGAAACATTAAAAATCGTAATTGCGAAGTGAGAATGTTTAAGGGTGAATAGTTTCCCATTATTTAAAAATTGTGATCTTCAATTTTAAATCTACATAACTGAAATAACGTTCTAAATTTGCGACAAAATATCAAAATTTGTAATGTCGGAATGAAAAATTCAAAATTACTAATTTGATGCTGATAAATATTTGAAATTCCACGTTTAAGTTTCAATCATTCAAAATTGTAGAATATAAAATTGGGAGCGTACTTCTCAGCTTGAATGAACGTTTGAAATTAAACAATTCTGAATTAATAACTCTAAATAATTAAATTAATCCCGATTCAAAGCTATTATAACAAACAACTTGTAAATGAGGAATACTTAAAATTGTACACTTTCAAAGACTTGGCGGATATAAAAATGGAGAAATTTTATCATCAGGCTTACCAATTAGCATAATTTCACTAGTAAGCATTTAAGACTGAAATTTTATCAATTTTACAATTTGAAAGTGGATCATTTTCAAACTTAGAGCGTTTAAAATTGAAATTTCTTTATCTGAAGGCTGAAAAATGGTACAATATCAAATTTATAGCTTTAAAAATATATAAATCACAGCTTCAAAAACGTAAAAATTAAGAAATTTCATTACTTTTTTTCACAGTTATGTTTTTTATATTTAGATCAATGAAAATTTGGTGGGTTGAGAATAAAACTTTAAAAATTGTACACACGCAATAAGAACGTTTAAAGAGTGAACATTTTTTAGTTAGATATTTTCAAAATTAAAAACTTCAATTCCAAATCTACACAACTAAAATAACGTTTCAAACTTGCGACAAAAAAGTGTCAAAATGAAATATTCAAAATGACTGATTTATACTGATGCATATTTGAAATGTAACCATTTCACTATATAATAACTTCAAATTGAAATCCTGCGCACTTGAAAATTTTCGAAAAAGCGGCAAGAACTGAGTATTTCAAAAGTATCTTCCTAATTTTCCGAGCCCCTTTCCAAATTATCTATGAAAAAATAAACAATTTTTACCCTAAAAATTATTTAAAATTTGATAATGTTCTAATCCCACTAAAAACACTACGTGTGAAAAAATTCCGCAGTACATGACTATTAATATTTTATTTATTTATGTTAAAAGTAATCAAAGCTGTAAAATAAAAAAACTGAGCCAAGTACAAATAGTAGAAAATTCATGAGTAGAAGTGTTCTTAATAAAAGGAATTAGTTCCGTGATGTAGTTTATTATACATTTTTTTCGTTTGATAGCAAAAATAAATTGGTAGTCTAGAGAAATGAAGAAATATTTGGTGGGCCTGTAATATAATAATTTATTATTCTCATTATTATTACTGTTGTTATATTGGTAAACAATAAAAGGCCCGCCAAATTTTTTTTATTCCTCTGAACTATCAATTCATTTTCGTTATCAAACAGAAAAGTGGTTTAGTAGACTAATTTATTGAACTAATTCCTTTCATTGAAAAACACTTCTATTCATAATTTTTTTGCTATTCGTACTTGGCTTCATTTTTGGATTTCAAAACATTGATTACCTTCAACACAAATGAATGAAATATTAATAGTCATGTACTTGGCGGAATTTTTTCACACGTAGTATTTTTTATGCGATTTCATACTTTTTTTGCAATAATATCAAATCCACATACAGTAATAAATTTCTCTGGCAACATTGGAATAAAATTGTAATTTACAGTTGACTTTTTCTTAAGCATTTCTTTAAATTTGGGGTCACCGTATTCCTCCAAATTTCCATTATTATCATTGAAACTTATAAAATAATTATTGTCAATAATATTTTTTCCAAGAATCTGGCTAAAAATCAATATAAGTTTACCCAGGCGGAAAAATTATACACATTTCATACATAGTGGGAAATGTTATATATACTTTTCGTTTGTTTTATAAATCATTTGTATGAAAAAAATGAAGATTATACATAATTTTTTCCACTATATTTAATATTCCCGTCTGGAGATGATAGGTTGGTGTCTGCATATTTTTAAAATTGTTCAATTTGAAAAAAATCAAGCCTAACTCTGTGGTATGTTTATGAATCACTTGCACCTGAAAAATAGGCATATGTACGCCTTATTTACTATATTATTTATGCAGAGTTTCATCGAAATCGATCGATTGTTTCTGACTGCAGATGCATCTGCATGTTATCAATCGTTAAAAAATGAATGAAAATTACTAAAAAATGAAAAATTTTCAATATAAATCAGAGTATTTCAAATTCATCAAAACTACTTTTAGAATCTGATGACATCTTTCTTCAAAAAAAGTTTGAGTTCATTTGGTAAAAGCGTGTAAGCTGTATCTTGCTCTGCATTTAAAAACTCATGCTTTTCATGTGAGATGTAATTGTCAAAGTTTTATAATCATTAGAATAAAATTATTGCCTGCAGACGACTTACGGTTGGGAGATTTTTTTTACAAAATTTGATTATAGCTCAATTCGTTAATTTACGAGTAATATCTTTTAAACTTACAGAATATTGATACTTTGGTGAGTTCTACTTACCCACTATGTTTGGACAAGATCTCTTATAAATTGACTGATTATGTTACAGACAATAATTCCCGGTAGCGATTTTTTCTTTTTTGCATTTCGTCCTTCATAGAAGATTTTATTTTCTCTCGTATCGGTATTTAGAATCTTTGCTACTTTTTTTTAGTACTTAGCGGTGAATTGCTACCGCAAATCTTGAATTAAACATTTCAAACTCAATGTCTCTTAAATTATTCTTTTTGAAGTGATTAAACAGTTCAATTTAAAACTTTAATCAAAGTAATCTCGCTTTACACTTGTATATTATTAACTGACAGTGCGATGTTTTCCGCATATAATATTGCTAGTACTGGATAATTTAGTTATCAATTTTCAATTGCAGAAAATGATTCTAAACATCATATCCTGGACAACTTTGTTCATCCTGGCTGTAGCAGTAGTTCTAGGTGGTGTCATTTTTTTCATTCTTGCCTTAAGATTATATGTATACTTGAGCCAAGGTGTATGCAAAAGCAAACGCAAAATGAATGGAAAAACAGTGATAATTACTGGCTGTACCTCTGGAATTGGGAAAGAGACAGCGAGGGATCTGGCTAAACGTGGTGCTCGAGTTATCATGGCGTGCAGAAACGTGGAGAATGCCAATAAAATTAAAGGTTTATTCATTTTTACTTAATACATGCATATAAAATCTTATTAAGCCTCTCAATTTGTTTCACGAATGACCAATTATAGCTTAGAAGTCAACAACCTGATGAATATTCAAGAACATCTTAGCTTTCTTTTACGCTTTACATGCTTTCTCCTAGGAAGGTTTCGACTACTGCAGCTGAAACAGAAAATTTTATTGAGGACAGAATTAATTTTGCATGATGAGAATCTTGATTTAAATTTCAATACGTTATTCTCTTATATTTTTTGAATTTTGAAATACATTATTTGGTTAAATAAGTCGATAATTCAAATTTGCATATAAATGTATTATTCAACTTTGCTTACTTGAAAATATTTCTTTAAATAACATTTTTATTACAATAACTTTCTTTAGATGTTTGAAAATTTTCTCTCCTCAGTTTACGACTGAAAGTTACTATTTCAAAATGCATGTAGAAATTCCTAGACTTCCGAATCAAAACCGGTTTCAATATCGAAGAGTCAATGAAACATCGTTTTCACTGAATTTCAGAGGAGGTCGGATCTGTAATTTACTGTTTACAATCCACTACAGGCTAGAATTCTTGAGAAATAACCTTTTTTTTTGTTTTTTAGAAATTCTTAGAATTAAGTGCCTCAAAAGCTCATCAGGCTGGATTTTTCATTCTAATTCTGCGAAACTTACTATTTAAACAAATACAGCGTAGAAAATGTTCATTTCAACGATATTACTTTATATCCTTGAAAAAAAGGTTTAAATAAACTCGAGATAGCATAATAAATGAAGGCACACTCAAGGAATATAAATATTAAGCTTGAAATTTAACCTAATTGTTATAAACAAATACTTGTTTACAGTGCTCAACCACAAAACAAAATGTTTTCTTCACTGAAAATGATCACATTTTCTAAAAGAATAACGTTTTTGAAAGAAGACAACGAAATAATAACAATTACATAACAATTATTAGAAATTTGTTTGCAATTAATTTGAAAAAGCAAAGTATAAACATTAGAACAGTTTTCATTGTTAATAACAAATATGCCAAACAAATTTAATGATCAGGCACAGACGCTCGAAAATTTTTTCTACTAAATCATACGGCAAACACAGCTGATAGATATTATTTCAGCAATTTTTAATTGGAATTGTTTATAACAAATTCAGCAATCGGACACTGGCCCTCTGAAAAGTATTTTTTCTACTAAATCATGTGAAAAACAGCTGAATAGTAATACTCAGTCCATATAATATCTCAGCAATTTTTGAGTTTTCAAATTTTTTAATCATATTTATTGTGAACAATAACTACAGTATTATCTTGATAAAATATATTCAGCTGTTTGGCACACAATTTGGTAGAATTTTTTTTTTTTTTTGACAGTGCACGATTCTTCAATTTGTCTATGGAATTCGTTGTTAACAATAACAAATATCTACTCTTTATACTTTTTTCATTTGAAATAATTTATAAACCAATTTTAAATTGGTTTTATGAGCAAATCAACACACAATTGTAAAAAAAAAAAGAAAAATAATCATTTGTTTATAAAATTGGTTGTAAGAATAGTAATTGTTAATATTCAGTCGTTTTTTCCTATACAAATTTTTCTTATAGAAATTATAAGCACTTTTGATGGAGAACAAAGATTTTTCTGTGGTTGAGTATTGCGAGCAAGTGTTTGTTTATATAATTGTTAAAATAATTGCTTATAACAATAAGGTTAAATCTGAAGCAAAATTTTTATGTCCCTTGATTATACCTGAATTCATTATGCTACCCAACGAGTTTATTCAAGTTTTTTTTTTCAGCGATAAGAGACAATATTTTTGTAACATCTTGTCATTTTTACGCTGTATTTGTTAGATAATAAATTCCATGGAATGAAATTATAAAATCTTCTGAACGACGTTTTGAAGCACCTAATGCTTAGCATTTCTGAAATCAAACAATTTAAAAATTAAAATCGGTTATGAATTGCGACTTAAAGTGGATTTTAAAAAATGAAATCTAGATCCGGCCAACTGTGGCTGTCCAGTCTCGGGCGTATAAAAAAAAAGTTCGTTGCTCGAAGTTCTAACAGCAATGAAAACTTTGTTTTTGGAGTCAAAAACATTCCAGTAAAGTTTCATAAAATAAAAATTCTTTTGTCTTCGCATCGTAGATGTAGCTGAAACTCACAACAAACGACACACTTTTTAAAATTTGAAAAGCATCAAAATTTGAGATTTAAATCATTAAAAAAAATAGATCAAAGCAACTAGATTTATACCTTTGCAGCGATAATGTCATGAAAATATTTTTTACCCTCCCTGTATGACATAAAAATTTCAAAAAATGAAAAAACAATCAACTTTAACGTTGTTTTCTAAGAGTTACGATAAATTTCTCGACTATTTGATCATATAATGTATGATATACGTTAATAAGAATGTATTTGCGTTACAACACTAATATATGAATAATATTGATATCAAAATCATTTTTATTGACTTTGAATTACAAGAAAAAATCTAGAAGTAATATATTGCTCTTCATTTCACAGTACAACTAATTTTCGTTATTCATTTTTTTCTACATAGGTATAAATGCACTCGCTACGAACTATTTCTCCTGATAATTTAGGTACCGAAAATTAATGTTATTGTCAAATGAAGAGCAATATAACAATTTTAAATATTCTCTTGCAATCAAAAGTCAATAACAATTATTTCAATGTCAATATTTCTTATGTATTGCTATTGTAAGATATTATAAATAAATTTTTATTAAGGTATATCACACATTATATAGTCAAATAGTCAAGAAATTTACCGTAACTAAGAAAATAGCAAGAAGGTGATTTTCCTCGATTTTTTTACAACTCAAAGTCACTTAGGGAGGGTAAAAAATCTTGTTATGACATTATTGCTGTACAGGTATAAATCTACTTACCTTGAACTATTTTTTTTTATGATTAAAATCTCAAAAAAAAATTTTTCTGGTTTTCAAATTTTAAGAAGTGTGTCGTTTTTTGAGATTTTAGCTATATCTACGATGCGGAAACAGAATAATTTTTTTATGAAACTTTAGGGGAGTATTTTTGATTCCCAAAAGAAAGTTTTCATCGCTATTAGAACTTGGATCACCGAACTTTTTTTCGGTATACCCTATCAATTGTCCAGCTGAGTACGAGGGCACTGTAAAAAAGTGGTTAAAAATTATCATAATAATCATGGTAAAAAACGAAATAAAAATACCAGATATTACCATGATAATTTCACCAAAAAAGCGTAAAAATTATAGCTTCAACGTGGTAAATTTCATTTGTGCTTTTTCACAAATTTCGTTTGAAGTTTACAGCATTCAACGTAGTAAAATTACACTTATGAAAGATTACACTGTTGTTTTAATTTACCACGTTAATCACTTGTATTTTTTTTCACTGATTTACGTGGAAATATTACACTTTTACGTTACAATTGATACAAATATTGTGAAATTCCACCGTTAATTGCTGCAAGCTCACAATAAACTAATAAAATTAAGACATGAATCACATTGAAATGTTTAGAAACCGATTTGTAATTTTCAAGCACTTTTTTTACAGTTTACGTATAGCATTTGATTCAGCGCGAAGGAAGTTCCGATGCGATATATGAAACCAGTGCAGCGCAGCCTTTCTATGTCTCCATTTAATGCTGTGAATGAATTCAGTATTTCAAAAAGGATTTTAAAGCGTCTATTGTTCTTCAACTAAAATTTCATCATTCAGACAAGCAATCTACATTTCTCAATGCTTCCTTTCAATTTAACGAGACTAATTGTCATAAGATTAATTTATTCGATAAAGTGATTGAACTCATTAAATTTTTAGATATTTTACAGAAGTATAAACCCAAAGAGATATATTTACCCACGTGTAAAGATTCCCCGGAAAGTACTCCACGGAAATTCCAGTTGAAAATTCCACTAACTTTCTGACTGCAAATTCCAGTCTGTAATAGACCCAGGAAATTAAGAGAAAACAGTATCCCGGTGAGAAGGCTTGCATTAAAAGGTATTGGAAAATTTCCTGCATCCAATGCTAACGTGAAAAATAATAATGAATTCTTTTGGATCCACTTTTTGTCCTCGCGTTCGAATCTCTATAGCATTAAATGTTATCTCTTAAATTGAATCCTTTTCTGCACCCAGCGACGACAATATTTTTCTGAATACTTATGGATACCACAAAGAAACCGTGAAATAGAAGAATTTTAATTCTTTTTAATTTAGCACATTTCGTTACTTTTATTCACTTTACCTAATAATGAGGTAAAAAGCTTTTTAAAACACAGCATTGGTCATCTTACATTGTTAAGATTAATTTCCACACTGATAGCTGAGGTGAAAAAAATAATTTTGAATGTGGGTTGATTTAGAACCAATGTGTTCAGATTATTCCATTTTTTTTAAAAAAGGTAATAACCCAAACTAATAACACATTTCTAAAAAATGTCTAACATCATCAAATTTGTAAACTATATTTACGTATAAGAGATATCTTTTGGTAAATAGAGTTAACCATTAACACCTCAATTAAAAGAAATCTCAAGTATTCATAGGCAACCCAGCTGATTGGAACAAATCCTTGCTTAATGTCTTTTTTCAAAATTTCCTAAAGATCGAAATGAAATCTACTTTCTCATGAAAATTCTTGGTGTACTGAAAAAGGAACACCCAAAAAGTTCACAAATCAAAACTAGACTTCGAGACTATCCGCTTTTTCGGCTCATTAGAGAC
>JAUMHM010000016.1:45973264-45990107 GCA_032362435.1 Melikaiella ostensackeni | reverse complement strand
TGAGGCATCCTAAGGGTTCAGCCTTAGCACAACAGAGTTATTTGATTTTACGACAAAAACGTGCTTTCTGCCGATTTCTCTTGCTTTAGGAAAACGTTTAATGACATTCCAGACTTAAGAAAGTTGACGAAATAGCTAAAGGCTGAATAATATAATTCAGTTCCTTAAAGTACAAATACTATATTCTTTAGTATAGTCTAAACAAATATGTTACCAGATTATGGGAAAGTTTTAGAATATATAGTAAAAAATAAAAAATAAAAGAATATTTCGAGAAGAATAACTTATTTATAGAACACCAATCTGGATTTAGAAAAGATCATCTATGTGAAGCAATGCTACAGGATGTTTCGACTACATGGAAAGAAAAAATTAGTGAAGGCAACGTAGTATGAGTGATCTATTTTGATCTCAAAAGAGCTTTCGAAACGGTTGATAGAAATATTTTATTACAGAAATTAACAAGTTATGGAATAAAAGGATCTGTTTTGAAATGGTTTGAGGACTATCTGGTGTGCCGCAGGGCTCAGTTTTAGGAGCACTTATGTACAATGTGCGAATGAATTATATTGTTACTGTCGTAGCTAAATATATATTGACATTATTTGCGGATGATACGATGATTTATTGTATGGCAAAAAGTGTACTTGAAGCTGAAGAGATAATGAAAGAGGAACTAAAAAGAGTTGAAAATTGATTAAAATGTAACGAATTAAGGATTAATACGCAAAAGACGAAATGCATGATAATTAGCAGTGCAAGAAAAAACTTTGACAATTTACAGGTGAATCTTGAAATAGATGGCATAGAAATTGAAAGAGCTAAATGTATAAAGTACATATTTAGAAGTTAAAATTGACGAACAGTTAAATTTGAATGAGCACGTAGAGTATTTATTTAAGAAGATTAGTAAAAAGTTATACCTTCTCAAAAGACTGTCTTATTCCATATATCTATATGTATATTAAAATTGGAGAACGTGCGTAAAACCTCGAATAAAAAGCACGCAGCCCTATCTCGAACTCTAAAATGTTTACAATCTCATATTACAGGCCACACGTCGAGAGATAGATGCACTGAGCTTCGCACTAATTTAAAGTAGTGCTGAAAAAAAATTAACGTAAAAATTTCTATATAATGCGTCCGGCTATCAAAGGTCAGCGCATCAATGTTTCTACAATCACAACACCTAAACAAGTCAGGATATAATGTTCTAGATAGTGACGTAGATTTTCAAAACAGACACTAATTGCTTCATTCCTTCATATGCCTTTCTTATCTATGCTATGCGATTGACTTGGAATATTTTTTAAATTTTAATTATATCACCCTCTTTGTTTCAAAGTTCCAGAAGGTTCTACATTATAATCAACGCGTCTAGATACATCTTGGATGTAACGTTTTGTAACGTAAGTGTGTAATGCGCAATTAAAATCATAAATTTCTAGAAGATTCTTCATTATAATCAACATGTCTGCGATGCAACGTTTTCCAACGTGAATATGTAAATATGTAATGCGTCATTAGAATCACAAATTTTTTAGAATGTTCCACATTATAATCTACACGTCTGACATACAACGTTTTGCAACGTCAATATGTAATGCGTAATTAAAATCATGAATTTCTAGAAGATTCTACATCATAATCAACACGTCTGGGATGCAATGTTTTCCAACGTGAATATGTAATGCGTCATTTGAATCATAAATTTTTTTGAAGGTTCCAAATTATGATCTACACGTCTGGGATACAACGTTTTACAACGTAGATATGGAATGCGTCATTAAAACCATAAATAACCTTGAATCTGTGTACAGAAAGTTTTAAAACACGTTTTATACTTACAACTCATTTACTTTCTTATCTATTCATATATTTCCCTCTTTCTCTCACAGTTCTAGAATATTCCAGAGTAAGAGGAATGTCAATGGATCTTCTATCTTCCCCACTCTTCGACTCCTAGAAACAGGGGCTCGTTGCGAATGCTTCTCTTGTACGGGAGAGTCAGTCTGTTATATAGTTATATAGTTCAGGCATAATAAGAAGTATTCACAAGTCATTCTTCTAAACCGTCACAAAATTGGCGATCCTGCCAGGATAGGAGTAAATGATCATGTTTCTACATAGCAATTAATAGATCAAAGACCCTATCTTTGGATGACAATCTGTGAAACGGACATCATTACGGTAGTTGATATCAAGGATCTGTTTGACATTTTCACCCTGAGTTGGTACTAATATGAGGTTTAATTCTCCGAAATATTATATCTGACAAATCATTTTTATGGGACTTATGGGGGTGAATAGAAAAATCGAAAACATTTTTTTCTCGGAAACGGCTCGACCGATTCCAATAGAGAAAAAATATGTTATGAGGCTCAATGGAGTAATTTTTCAAAAAAATTATTAGAGATTTTGGACAAAAAGAGAAGCTAAAGAAAAAATTTCAAAATTATTTCGATTTTTTCAAAATAAGATATTCTTGAGGCACAAACACCGTTTTTTGCCTAAGAATACCTTGAATTATGTGAAAAAACATGTGAAAGTTTGAGATTAATCGGAGAGGCTGCCCATGGTTGAAAAAATTAAAAATCTCCAGCGTACTATTCCGAAATAATTCAACAGTACTTCAAAATATTCTAATGATACTTCAAAAGCGGGTGTACACTTGTACACCTGACTATTATAGTGGTTATCCGCTCATGCGTTCCTTAACAAGTACGTTGCCACCTCGCCTCTCACAATTCAGGGTGATTTTTTATTGTGAGTCCCCTCGCCTCTAACAATTCGGGGTGCTTTTGTATTGTGAGTCCCCTTGATTTTCACGATTCGGGGTGCTTTTTCCTTGTGCGTCTCCTCGCCTCGCACAATTCGGGGTGCTTTTTTAGTGTGACCCCCCTTTTCTCTCACAACTGCGGATGCTTTTTTATTGTGAATCCCCTCACCCCTCACAATTCGTGGTGCTTTTTATTGTGAGTTCCCTCTCCTCTCACAATTCGGGTGCTTTTTTATTGTGAGTCCCCTTGCCCCTAACAATCCGGTGTGATTTTGTATTGTGAGTCCCCTCGCCTCTCACAATTCGGGTTGCTTTTTTATAGTGAGTCTCTTTGCCTCTCACAAACCTCGGTATCTTCTATTCGTCAATATTCTCAATCTTTTTCACTGTCACTCTCAATAACAGGGACAATGTTACGTTGTTGAGACATTTGACTAAGGATTTCAGCAGGTCTGACAATTTTCGCCAAATATCTTGCGTGAGACAAATAGTAGATGATTGCAGCGATGTGTGAGTAGCAACCAACAGTCCTGTTCTCATTAGCGCAATCACATGCATACTCTAGTACCCCAGAAATTCCAACTCTAGGTTAATATTTTATGAAGCATTTATATGTTTTCCGAGAAATATGGCGAGACGGAACCAGCAACTTCAACAAATTAGTTCGATCTTTTTCTTACTGCGGGTTTATTCCTCCAGAGTGTTTCAAGTTTAATGTCAGCTTAAGTTTGCAGGCTCCTCATTATACATCAGCGGACGTGCATTTAACGTGGTACGCTAGAGATTTTTAATTTTTTTAACCATGGGCAACCTCTCCGATTGATCTCAAACTTTCACATATTTTTTCACATAATTCAAGGTATTTTCAGGCAAAAAACAGTGACCGTGTCTCGAGGATTTCCCATTCTAAAAAAAATCGAAAAAAATTGAAATTTTTTTTAACCTTTTCTTTCTGTCTAAAATGCTCCATGATTTTTTCAGAACATCTCTCCATTGAAACCCATAACATATTTCTTTCCCATCGGGATCGGTCAAGTCGTCTCCGAAAAAAAATTGCTTCGATTTTTCTACGCACCCCCACAACTTCTATAAAAATGATTCTCAGATATAATTTTCCGGGGAATTGAACCTCATATTAGTGCCAACTCAGGGTAAAAATTTCGAACAGATTCGGCCGCGGGCTGTTTGTACATGCTTAATCTGCTATGCCCTTTGTGCTTAGACGCTGTTATATTTTTGTAACAAGATGCCGCGAGTGCAGTGTTTGAAATCTACATCAAATACTATACTGTTACGCGTCCGCGACACTTAAACCCGATACTCGCAATCAAGTGAAAAGCTGGCGTTCCACGCCTATAGGGAAAATTTAAGTACACATCATCCCACACATACAGACACTTTCATAGATTCTGATAGTTCCATTTCTAAGCCGTTTACGACCGCCCCCGCTATGTCGACGGAGGATTTGTCAAAATAAAAGCAGGATGACCTAACGCTGATCCTGAATAAACTTTAAATAATCGGTGAGAAACAGGACAGGTTTAAAACTAGCGTGATGACTTTAAACCAGAAAAACCTGAAGCGAGCTGACGAAATCAGAAATCTCGCACAGTTTAACAATGTCTTGGTCACGGAAGATGAATCGAACAACCATCCACAGCATTCCGAGTCGTCAGAAAAGGAAGCATCGTGGCCAGAAGAGGAAACATTGTTGCCGCACAATCGCACTCTTTCGAGAAACAACCCATTTCTGCCAGCGATGCATCGAATAGAAAACGTTGAACCGCTTTTCCAGGCTAAAGAAATCATCCGCACGGTCGAAGTTCTAAACGGCCAAGATGATGTTGGCATACATGATTCCATCAATACCGTAAAATGCGCTAGGCTGAGATGTTCCCAATCCAGTCTACTATTGGACTATATTTTAACTGAAAAAAATAATTGGAAGTGCTAAGAGAGCAATCCGGCAATGTCCTATAAGTAGCTACGATGATCTTTACAACGCTTCGAAAACGAATTTAGCCACCACAACCACTCTGGAAACGTGTCGCGGTGAGCTTGAAACAATCCGACAAAATTATGATTCAGTACAATGTTATGATCAAAAATTTAGAAGCGCGTATAATAAATTGGTTTATACAATTCAGTCGGAATATTCATCCGGAATAGAGCAGGAATTAGCCCTTCGAATGGAGGAAAAATCTGCCACCAAGAGGTAGGTTATGAAGTTACGCGATGACATTAGCCATCAAGTGCGACCCTTAGAGCACAAGACTTGGAACCGAGCTTGACGGGAAGACCTCAAGGCAGGAGTGTGGTGCAGAGAACGTTCGCCAGCGAAAGTTTTAACGACCCCCTGAGTAGCACAACCAAGTAGTCTCATACTACCCATGAGGAACATATTGGAACAGGGCGAAATTCACCGCTACGAAGAGGCTGCAGAGTTTCTGAAATCAGCGAACGATTGCAATCCATACACGGAAAACATTCTGATGGACGCGCCTACAGATTACTAGTAGATTCCGAAGCCTCTATTAATCTCATTAAACATTCTGAAGTACCCGTAGAAAGAACACCATTTCGATGCCCCCGAGCTACTTTGACGTATCTCTTGCAAGTGCGTACAAAGCGTAGTATGTCTCTGATGCGTTGGACAAGTGTAGTATCTCGCTGCGCCGTTTCACAATTGTAGTATCTCTTCAGGACCCTTGAAATCTGTAGTAACTCGTTTTTTATCGGAATTGAATTTTTTCCTTATTGCTGAATGAAGTGGAGTGTAGAGAATCATATGATATTATTACTTATTTTTTTCAAATTTCCTATACTTTGAATAACGTAGTAGAAAATTGAGGAGATTTGATTTTCGATAGCGATTTCCGTTCTCTTTTGTAGTAACTGGTACACATGAGGTGTGTGCAGTGAACGCAATAGCATCACTTGATCAGCGTTCATTCGCTTCCGCAGAATTCTGCGATGCAAGAGAGATACAATAGAGATAAGAAATTCGCCGGTTAGACAAAGATAGAAAAAAGAAACAAATGAACGCTGTATATAATACACAATGTGGAGAATAAAACGTTCACGACTTTTTTTGTCAAAAAATGTACCAGATATGGATAACAGGAATCTGAATTCAAGCGTGATCAAAATTGATGGAGACACCGTGAAACTTGAAGGAAACCAGGGTGAATTATTAAGATGAGTATCCGTCGAAATTATTCTTATGTATTCTGGTATAAAAAAATATGAAAACATCCATCCTTTCGGCCAACAAACGTTTTGAAGACAATTCTGATACATTTTTCGAAGATTTCACATTTTATGAAGATTTGAGAATGTTGTCTGAAACTTTAATGAAACGTGCAAATTTTTTTTCAAGTAAGCGATCAAATTTCAACCACTTAGTTTTGGCAGTGGTTGTTTTGAACGTTTCATAAAAGTTCTCAGAATATTGAATCATTTGAGAAACATTTTTGTCCGCCGTATACCGAAATTGAGCCTTGTCGGTGTCGTTTTGCGTGCGGAAAGTTAATTTTCCCACACTGCGTGAGAGAAAATCAACTTGCCGCACGCAAAACGACACCGACTCGGATAACTTTCGGTATACAGCGAACACAAAATTTCGTTCGTATCACGTGCGGAACGTGTCATAACGCGCGAGCGAGTCGCGACTCGCTCTCTTGTTAAAATACATCTTTCCGCACTTGATACGAAATATACTATTTCGAAACGTTTTCTAACCTGTATAACATGTCTTGTAACTTCTTTTCGCCGAAGGAGCATCCCATAAAACTAGAGTCAATGTTTTGGCCGTAGATCTAACCAAACATTAGGCAAACAATGATCAGCTGATCGATGTTTGCCTAATGTTTGGTCAGATCCACGGCCGAAACTTTGACTCTGGTTTTATGGGATGCTTATAACGTTATTTCGAGTTCCATAACGAAATATGAACAATGATTGATGTGCTATTTTCCAGATGCATTTGGATACGATATATTTCGTCCATCGAATTTGGCAGACGTGCACGAGCAGGCATCAGCAACATTGTCAAATTTTAGTACATATATTGTAGCATTTAATGAGGAATGTAAATTATAACGCATTCAAAAATGATTTCTTTCAAAATGAATTCGCTTTTTCCAGTAACAGGAAATATTTTCATCGTCGAAACTGAGATAACAAATGCTAAGCCGGACGAAGTTCAAGAAATACACAACGCGAAAGCTTTAAATTGCTCTGCTGACGTTTTGAACGCTGATTCAGCTGCAATCAACGTGACTGAATCAGAAAATTCATTCGATTCACTTCTCGGTACATGTTTTGGAAGAAAATCCAGAAAACGATCTAAAAATTCTGAGAGTTGGAAGAAGAATGAAGTAAAAAAAGACAGGAAATCAGAACAAGCATACATCTCCAGAAACAAAACCCAAGTGCCAGCGCGCAAATTGCAACCAGGTTGCGGTGAAGCATGCAAATTCAAGTTCAAAACGAAGATCATCGAAAACGAACGAGCTAGCATATTCGCGAAATTTTCGTCGCTGGATGTGCTTTCAAAAATGTGGGATTCCCTGCTGTAAAAAAATGTAAAAAGATGTTTTCCGACACTTTGAATATCAGCGAGACGTGGTTGACAGCGGCGCTCAAAAAACAAGGCAACGGAGGAGCTTTTTCAGCCGACTCTCGAAGCAAGCACAAAAAATGACAGCTACCACAAATATTAACGAACAGCACTAGAAAATACATAATAAAGTTTCCGAAAGTCCCATCTCACTATACTAGAAAAGACAGCAGTCGCGAATATTTAGATGAGAATCTCGACGTGAGAAAAATGTACTTCTTGCACAAAGAGTGGATGCGATCGGAAAAACCAACGAAAACCCCCGCAACGCAACGGCAATACAGGAACATGTCCAACGATAATTTCAATTTATCATTTTTCTAACCAAAGAAAGACCACTGCGATTTCGGCTTCTCCTGGAAAAACTTGAGCGGAGAAGAGAAAACTCAATGGAAATCTGCTCACGAACTGCATCTGAAAATAAAGGGTTTGGCTCAAAAATGCAAGGACGACAACAAAAAAGAAGGCAAAAAAGATCCAACATCCTGCTTTTCGTATTTTGATATGCAAAAAGTATTGATTGCTTCTCGTGATAAAACTTAAGCTTTTCATTACTCGCGGAAGTTTACTGTGTATAACTTCACCATTTACGATCATTCACGTCGCGAGGGTTTTTGTTATATTCAGAATAAAACAGTAGGGAAAAAGGGTTCGAATGAAATTGCGAGTTTTGTTCTCGATTATATTGGCAAATTGCTGAAAAGGGTGTAAAAAAGTTTGTTTTCCACTGGGGAAATTGTGGGGGCCAAAATCCTAATCGTTACGTGTTTAATATGTATGCACTCGCATTGGCTTGTCACAATGTCGAGATCATTCATCGCATTTTAGAGGTAGGTCACATTTAAAACGAAGGCAATTCAATGCATGCTCTAATCGACAAGCAAAGCAAAAGCCTTACCATTTTCTCTCCATTGGATTGGGTGACTGTGATTAGAATGGCTAAAAGCGGGCAGAAATCGTACAGTGTAGTGGAGGTAGAGCGCGGAATGATTTTTAATTTCAAGGATGTAGGCAATAATCAAAACTGGAAGAAGGATACGATGTGTCAAAAAGTGCGATTGTTACACATCCGCGAAATTCGCACTGGAGAGGGAGACTATCATATCTTGCGTTTTAAATATGAATCCGACGGTGATTTACGCGACTTGAACTTGAAACAAACCAGAGGACGACCTTTGAAATTGGCAAAACATGAGCTCAATGTGGTGTACAAAAGCGCGCTGCCAATTTCACGCCTAAAAATGAACGATTTGCAAGAGATGTGCAAATCAGGTGCTATTCCAGCGAAGTATCATCTTTCTCATCATTTACTTTTGTTCCTCGATGACAATCAAGTCAACCAGGCTGATGAGTGAAGATTTACTGCTTTCCGTTTTACGATATGTCAATTAATATTATATTTCATCCGTTTTATTACATCTCTTTTTTTCCACGGCTTGATAAAGTGATGTTATATCATAAGGGTTGTTTCTTTGTGAAGAACACGTGATATTACTTGTAAATGATCGTGATATGAATTGATAAGATAACACGTGAAATTACTTGATAATAGAATACGTGATACTACTTGTACAGGTACACTAGATATATACTTTATGTAATTTTTATACAAAAACAGTTTATCCAAAACACATCACTTTTTATTGAATAAAAAGAAGTTTGCACTTATTTTTACTCAGCAATCTAGAGAAGTTTACTACTTATTTTTCATCATCTCCTGAAAATCAATTTTCAATTCTCTGTTTATCGAGTTAATTCATTATCCTATGCTTTTCTTGCATTATTTACTCGGTTCCAGGTAATTTCCTGTCGACGAGATACTTTATTCGAATCAATCGAGTCAATTTTATTGAAGAATAAAGATAAGGTAATAAAAACAAATCATTTCTAGAATATCAAAATAGTAATGAATGTTTTACGGAATAATACTCATCTGTATAGACGTTCATGTGAAATGAGTCGTATATAAAATGACATATGTTTTTTTTGCTCTTAAATCCGAGGTTGGAATCAATTTATGATTTTCAAATTCATTTTACATTTTGTAATGGTGCGTTCTCTATGAGAGAAAAAATGAGGTACTGCAGATTTCAGGAGTCCTGAAGAGATACTACACTTGTCCATCGCATCAGAAACGAGATTCGTATCCATTACTTATTATCGAGGATATTTGAGACCAATTAGAAGATGCGAAATTATTTTCTGCCTTCGACCTCAGCTCAGGGTTTCACCAAATCACAATGAATGAAGCATCAAAAATGGGCCTGCAACGTTCCAAAGGATGATGAACAATGCCTTGAGAGGATTAGTAGGAAAACAATGTTTTGTTTATTCCGGTGACATTGTCGTATTTTGGTTAACCTTGAAAGAGCTCAATGAGAATTTAATAAGCTTATTTGAAAGATTAGGAAAGACAGGGTTAAAACTCGAGCCTGATAAGTGCGAGTATCTACGTCCGGAACTCAAATACTAGGGATATCTCATAACCTAGGATGGTGTAAAAGCTAACCTTGCAAGACTACAAGCGGTGCGTGGTTTCAAATCGCACAGAACGTCACCCAAGTTTAGTGTTTTTTGTGACTCGCAGGATACTATAGAAATTTCATTAAAAATTTCGCACAATAGAGTAAACCGCTCACAATTCTAACCCAGAAGGATGCACCTTTTGACTGGACAAAAAGTTGCCAAGAATCTTCCGATAAAATGAAAGGATTATTATGTTTAGCACCGGTTTTGAGATATCGAAATACAAAGAGAAATTTACATCAACAACAAACGCATCTCATCATGGATTAGGAGCAGTACTATCGCACAATGGTCACCCTTGTTGCTATGTATCAAGAACGTTGAACGAAGCCGAGACCAATTACACTACAGAAGAAAAGGAACTGTTAGCTATAGTTTGAGCTTGCAAAATATTAAGACAATATCTATTGGGAAGGAAGTCTACAATCCAAATGGATCATCAAGCATTTACCTGTATATGGTTACACAACGTAAAGAATGCCTCTTCGCGATTGATACGATGGAAATCACGTCTGGCAAAATATCAATACATCATTGAACATGTGAAAGGAAAGAAGAATAAAGCTGCGGACTATCTATCCAGACTATTTCCTATTCAAGAAGACCACTCCCTACAAATGACGCCACCGGAATTTGATTCGCAGGATGAAACAGACGTAGTAGGATCTGAAACGTCCACTGAAAGAAAAGAGTCACCAGCCTCAGATATAGTTAATGCTTCTAACGTCCGTCTCCGACGACGTATGGATGCAGACCAACTCATCTCGGATGAGGGAGGATTAAGAAATGGGACAAAAAATTTGTTTCGAGAATACAAAAAATGGATCACTAAAACAACGCCTAGTAGAGAAAATGTTAAACCTGACACCGGAGGAAATCTCTGGCGCGCTATATCCAAGGAAAGGAAAGAAAGCCAAGAAACACCACAATATAAAATACCTCAATTTAATAGGGCTACATGGCTGAAAGTATTAAAAAGAACAAATCGAGAGGCAATGGCTTCTAAACTAACGATTACACATTACCACTTCATAGACCCAACAATTACCCCCTTAGGAAAGATGAAGATCCGGGACTATTTCAACTTCTTGAGTCAGAAAAATGAAGACCAGCAATTTCACACGTGCTGCTTGCTACGTGCAGAGCTCACTCAAGAAGAAAAGGGAGAGATTATGAGGGAATCACACATATCTATTACGTCACAACATTTTGGGGAAAACCAAACCATTGAACGAGCTAGAACCCTTGGAGAATGGAAGAATATGAAACAAGACATCATCCACTACATGAAACGATGTCCCGATTGTCAATTTAAAAAAATCGTTAGAATTAAAAGACAATGTTCAGCAATTATTCCAGACACGCCTGTCAACCCCAACGAGAAAATAGCCATGGAACTTTTCGGACCCTTACCTTTGACACTTTCAGGAAACGAGTATATTTTCAGCATTTAAGATATGTTCACAAAGTACTTAATCTTGATACCTCTTGAGAATGCGGCATCCGAAAGCATTATAGAAAATTATTCGACCACTACATATACCTATTCGAAGCACCTAAGAATATCTCAAAAGCTCAGGGACAAAACTTTGTATCCGAGCTGGTACAGAACTTTGAAAATCTATTTTGGATTGAGCATATGAAAACTACAGTTTATCATCCGCAAAGCAATGGGGCACTCGAAAGAGCCCACTTGACTATTAAAAACTTATTGAAAAGCAGCATCGAGGATCACAGCACTGAAATGGATCAAAATTTGAAAATAACATGTATGGCATACAATACTATGAAGCAAGGAGGCACCAACTACTCACCCTTCCAACTGACCTTCGATAGAGAAGCAAATTTGCCCTCAATGTTGAGCACCACGCCAAATGTCAGGTATATATCTCTATACCAGGTATAGAGATGGAGGTGTATAATTTCTATACCACAAGGTATCTTCGAGCCCGGGGATCTGGTCAAGTTTATCAATAACCATCCAGAGAACAAAATTTCTTCCTCCTGGAAAGGCCCAGCAGTAATTACAGTGAGACAGGAAGACAATGATTACACAATCCTGTTTATCAACAAAAAAAACTAGAGTACATGCAAATCAACTGATGAACTATCAACAATGATGTTTCAGATGACGGGCCTAACCTTATTATGGATATTGAACATCATCTCGGCTGAAGTCATCACAATTGAGCAGACCTAGGTAACTATCTACTCGGGAAAATTAGGGCAGACTCAACTCTCTCATCATACCTGGAATTTATACTTGGAGTAGAAACCGACGAAATAGACGAGCGATATGAGACATTGCAACACATTTTCGCAGCTGCATCATATCAATGTGATGACTGTTTACAACAGTTTAAGCTGAACTTGATAAAATCAAGAATCCAGCGTTTAAACAAGCAGGGAAATCTTTTAAACCAACTTCTAGGCAAAACGAGAGCTAAAAGAAGATATTCCATAGGCCATGTATCGAAAACACTCTTTGATACTCCAAGTGAAAACGAAATGAAATATTTCAACGAAGAGCTAGACAAACGGTTTAATGCCAACAAAATCCTTTCACAAAGTATCTCGGACATGAGATTATAAAAGTATTGTTGAATTCAACCTATACCGATCTAAAGACACTTGAACTTCACAGCCGAGAAAATAATAATCGTCTCGATCAAATAGTTAACGGAACCAACAGAAATACTCAAAATATATCCATCTCAAACCAAATTACGTTTTTCATGATAAAAGTTGATGAATTGAGTGAAGACATCAACTACTGATAGATGCGATAAATAACGGAAAAAGCGGAATAGTTTATCTTCAGCGCGTAACACCAGCAATCCTGATCCTTTAGATGAAAGAATCCGAAGGAAAGTTCAACGTCAAATACACCAACCCTTCAAAACAGACAAACTTCCAGCATATTGTCGACGTCTTGACAGTCAACGTGGCTATCGCAAAGAATTTATTTGTTTATTCCATCCAAATTCCTATCCCAGAAACTAAAATCTATGAAATTAAACACCCAATACCTATTCCGAGACAAATTGGTTCGGTTTTCCTTGTCATAATCTCGGACTACGAATACCTGCTAATGGGACAGGGACACACTACATACGTACCCACCGATGCAGCAATTTTAGAAACATGTAAAAATTATGGTCAAATGGAGATGTGTAAACGAACGCAACCCGCATATCTAATGTCAGAAACTAATAGCTGCGAGAATAGCATATTAAGGACGAATGTGAAAACAATCAAGGATGAGTGCAAATATTCCCCCTTCAAAATTATGGTTTTGCTTTTATACCACTTATGAGTGGATACATTTTAATTCCTCACGAACCATTAGAAGTTGGAGAATTATGAGAATCAGATCATGATAGAATCAAAATTCAGGGTCTTATGAAGATTGTGAGCAAAGACAAGTGTATATTGAACGGATTATATATTATATTAAAATTAAGCTCCACAGACACACTAGTGAGAGAAATAAGCTACAGAAGAAAACTATCATTACCGATACTGACAAACAATTAGATTCTATAAAGGACAAGCTGATACCGTTGACACAGGAAATTAGGCCGTTGAATTTGAATAATTTGAAGCAACCAGTCGATGACATCGAAAACGCAGTAGACAAGGTCACTAGAGACAGAAGAACGCGAACCTGGACTGAAGAAGACACCAATTGGCTGCAGTACCTAGGATATACAGCAATTACGGCAATCATAGTTCTTATGTGTTACAAATGTGGAATCTCCGATCGGCTTCGTGAATGTATTCCTGGAAAGATTTGTGTATTTTTCGTAAAAACTCAGCTAACCGCAACTCCGACAGTGCATTATACTGTCGCTCTTACTGCACTTACAGCAGAGTTGATTTAGATCGTACAATTAAGACCACTCATGTTGAAATAGAAGATAACAAAAGGTTTAGAGGCTAAACCTAATTAAAGAAAGGGATTGTAACAGGAATGTAAAAGGATCTTCTATCCTCCCCACTCTTCGACTCCTAGAAGCAGGGGCGCGTTGCTAATGCTTCTCTTGTACGAGGGAGTCAGTCTGTTTGGTACCTCTGACCGGCAAATTTGTTTGATAATAAAAAAGTCGAGCAGTATAGTTCAGGCATAATAAAAAGTATTTACAAGTTATTCTTCTGACCCGATACACCAGACTGTGGAAGAATGTCTTTCGCGAGTTATGTGCGCATTAAATAAAGACAGGCATTTTTCAATTAAATGTATGATCTCAGAAGAAAGCAATAAATCAGATTTATAGCTGAAACAGAATGACATACAAACCTTACCACATGAAATAACACTTGTACACCTGCATCCTTTGCGCATTGAATAAATAAGGCAAGCAATCAATCATCCTTTTTTCTCATAACTGTACTAATCGGGATAATAAATAAACTTGAAGTTGTTTAAAGAATTCATATCTTACACAATTGGGCAGTATAATTTTTGTGACCCCATTAAGAAGATTCTAGAAGCTTAGCACGGACATGAACCACCACAGCTTAGAATATACTTGAAGTCGGTAAAGTAGGAATTTGTATCCAGAACTCCCATTGCCTATCTACTATGTTTTGAAGTCAGAGCTTCTTGAATTCTAGAATTTTGAATTATTATTACATGAAAAAATTATAATTCAACATTAAAATAGATGAGACTCATTTTTTTCAGCAAAAAGTAGAACCACCATTATTTTTACTGTTCAAAATGGAAGAGGTTCTGAGCCACATACTTTGAAGCTGCCGCATACATTCAACTCATGGGAATCGGTTACAAAATTCTTACATTCTTATCAGAGAAAGTATTGGGTGTGTGTAAAATTTGACCCCCTCCTCCCGTTTATGTCAAATGTCCACGTTTCAAGAAACCCTGAACCCGAAAAACAGGTTTTTGCAAATGTGTCTGTCTGTCTTTAAGTCTGTATGTCCGTATGTATGTCTGTCTGTGAACACGATTACTTTCGAAAGATTATTACTATTAGATTGGCCTTCGGTACACTCTTTGAGTATCGAAAACTGAAGGTCTGGTTTGTTAGCCAGCCATTTTGAATGAAGATTCAAGAAGTTAAAGCATTTCCAAAATTTTTGAGACCATTTTTTTTCAAGATTTTTAAATTATATGTACGACTATTTGTAGTACTTAGAAACTTGAAAAATTCATCCTCATGACTTTTTTAATAAAAAATTGAAGTTTTAGCATTTTCAAAATACAAAGAATGAAACGAAAATAAAAATTTTAAGCCAAACGATTTTGAGCCAAACGACGCGAAATCAGAAAAAAAATCAGAAGAGTAGAATTTGTGATTCTGAAAAGTGACAGAAAAAATGTTATAAAATAAAAATCGAGGAAATATGAGCTTTTCTTCAATATTATGAGTTATAAAATTAAAAAGCTGAAAAATCTCTAGCCGATAAAAATGAAATATTTTCAAATTAGAAGCATTTCTGATTTATCAAATTCAAAATTTCGTTATTTACAATTGTACAACTTCAATATGAAAATTAAAAACACATGTTTCAAACTGTAAGCCTTCAACGTAAACAACATATTCTGAGAATTAGTTTCTGAAAATGAGGACAAAGTGAAAATGTCTTAAAAGTTGAGAAACTAAAAGTTGACAATTTCAAAGTAAAAAATACCAATATTAAAAAGTTCAATATGGGTTTTTTTTAATTATACGACTTTATGTAAGCATTACAGATTCAATCTTTTCACCTGAAATACAAAAATTGATAGAATATTAAAATCCATCGTTCAGAATTGAACTACGGGCTTAATTTAAAGTCTTTCAAACTTACAGGTCTAAAAAATTCACGAGTCACAAGTTTAAAACACCTGAAGTGATGGAAATTATATTAAAGCTTTTGAAATTTAAGGATGTATTGTAACTTGAAATCCATTGATCAAAATGAAGTTTAAAATAGGCTATTATAATCAGTCAGGAAGTAAAGTAAATTAAATTCAAAATAGAACTTTTAAATTTAATGTTGTCTTGAAGCTATCAACTATGTAAATGAAAACTATTTATTTACTTCTGATTCAGTGAACACATATTCCACTACTCACTCATGTTCTGGTGATATAAATTTACAATTTCTTGTTTACATATCAAATCAGAAGCTAATCTTATACATGATTAGTATAATTACTATTTTATGAATTTAAAAAATAAAATTTAGAAGTTTTTGTACAGGTTTAACAGGCTGTACATATTTACATAATGAATCTGTAATCGAAAATTATTTTTACTTAAATAGAAAAAAGGATATTATTAATCTGTCTCTACTGATGAAAATCAAATTTTTACTCCTATTGATCCAGTGAGGCTCGAGAACAAGTTAGCAATTTGAGCATAGGACTTGGAGCGTCAAAAGGGGTTTTTATGTACTTCAAACACATACCCTCCTTTGACGCTAATGTTGGAAAAAAGGTATTTTTCGGGATTGTTTAGGGTTGAAGTAGGGTCTAAATTACATTGCAATTGATAATCATTTGAAACTTAGGTTACACCCTCAAAGTCTAGTAAGGTACGAGTTACAGATTCAAAGATAGAGGCTGAATTTCAACCCGGGGCAATATCGACTCTTTAACAAAATTCCACCCTCTAGAATTCCTATTTCTACCAATCGACTAGGCGAGCAGGAAAACTAAGTAGAATTTTTTCAAGAATGAGGCCCTAAAAATATTCGAAAATGTCATTTACAAAGATAAGACTGGAAAGCACATTAAACATTTACGTAATTGAAAAGTTTTTTTTTTTTTTTTTGAGGAGGAAAAAGGGCAAAATCTTTTAAAGACGTAGTGTTGGAGTCTCCTAGGACGGATCTAGGCATACCAACTAAAACCAAAAACCTCCTCTGCCGAACCCATAACACTGCTCGTGGAACCGCCTTTCGGCTTT
>JAUMHM010000016.1:45962870-45973164 GCA_032362435.1 Melikaiella ostensackeni | reverse complement strand
CATTAACATTAAACCAGCAACTTACAATATATATATATATATATATATATATATATATATATATATTGTTGCACACAAAATTAAACTAAAAAATCGAAGAGTTCGAGGATCTTAAACATTTGATACTCAGCATTTAAGAAAAAAACTTCAAAATCAGTCACAACTTGAAAAAATAAAAAAATAAAATGTTATCAAGGATATTTTAATGAATGTTTCTGTAAAATATATACATTTAAAAAAAAATGTCATTAGTGTCTACAACATATATTTTGTTCATCAAAATCGGTTGAGCCGTTTTCGAGAAAAAACACTTTTTTGATTTTCCTTTCCCCTCTATAACTCCTACAAAAATACTTTTTTAGGGCTGTCATTGGAAGAAATTTCACTTCACATGGATAGGAACCGATGACCGAAATTTTAACTTAATATGTGCGGGGGCAGATTTTGTATGCTTACCCGGCTAGGCCCTTTAATAAAAATTGAGTTTGATCGAAAATGCACAATTCGTAATGGCAATCAAAGGGCGTATAATGAAAAATACGTCCAATTTTCGCTGCACCTTTGTTCTATCTCACACATCTAGCAGGACTCTCTACACATACAGAATCAGCAAAGAGATACGTTTCTCTCAAAAAGGACTTATATCGGCGAGGTATCCGATTTATGATGACGTGGAAAGCTCTTTACAAGAATACGCTGAGATACGCCCTTTTGAAAGCATTATGCGTCCTTTTGACGGGTTAGCAAAGCTAAATCACTTCAATTTTCAATGACTTACGTCCTGAAAATTAGGTTCAGTCTTTGATGGTCGGTCAGTCGATACGGTTTCTGTCTTCAGAGGTGATCAGAGCATATTCAATTGCATATAATATAAATCTCTTAAATTGTGTAAAATTTGTAAGTGTATTGTGTCACATAATGTCCTGTCTTCATGAGTCTGAAGTTCGCAACATTTATGAAAAACGCAAGAGTTTCTTCTAAATTTTTTGAAAATTTAGAATTTTTTCGCTGAAAATGGCAGCATTTCCTACCAAAAGCACACGAAAACTGTTTCAATCCCCTAGCACGCATATTTGGATATATGTGGAACACACCTCAAATCAACTCCTAAACTTTAGGGGCTGATTTAGAGTCTGTTACACATGCGCTAGAGGAATGAAACTTGTTTCAGATCCTTTTTGCATAAAATGCTGCTATTATCAGCCAAAGCATTTCGACTTTTGAAATCAGTGTCTTCTTACATAATTTCTGAATCTTTAGGGTTTGGGGTAGGTTCCACATGCGGTAAAGGGATGAAATTTTTTTTGGGTAGATTCTGACAAAAAATTCTGCCATTATTATCGGAAACATTTCGGCTTTTCAAATTAGTCTCATTTGACAGTATTTTTGAAACTTTATGTGTTGATTAAAGGTAGGTTCAATAGACGCTAAATGAATAAAACTTCTTTTTGGATACTTTTGGCATGAAATTCTGCTATTACCAGAGAAAATATTTTTACTTTTCAAATTGGTGTCTTTTCATAGAATTCTTGAAATATTAGGAATTAATTTAGAGTGGATTACATATGCGCTGGAGAGATGAAACTTTCTCGTGGTGCTTTTATCATGAAATGCTGCCATTATCATCAGAAACATTTTGACTTTTCAAATAAGTCTTTTTTTACAGAATTTTTGAACCTGTGAGGATTGATTTTTAGTGGGTTGCCCATGCGCTAGATGGATGAAACTTTTTTTAAATCCTTTTGGCAAAAAATACTACTATTATTAGCGAAAACATTACTGCTTTTGAAATCAGTGTCTTCTTACATGATTTTTAAATCTTTAGGGGTTTATTTGCGGGAGGTTCCATATGACATAGGGGGCCAATTTTTTTGAGTAGCTTCTGACATGAAATTCTGCCATTATCATCGAAAACATTTCGACTTTTGAAATCAGTGTCTTTTGACATAATTCTCAAATCATTAGGGGTTCATTTGACAGAAATTCTGCCATAATCATCAAAAATATTTCTACTTTTGAAATCAGTGTCTTTGTACATAATTTTTTAACTTTCAGGGGTTTATTTGGGGTAGATTCCACGAGCTTTAGAGGGATAAAACTTTTTTGGGTTGCTTCTGACATGAAATTCTGCCATTATCATTAAAAACATTCCGACTTTTGAAATTAGTGTCTTTTCACATAATTTTTTAATCTTAATGGGCTTATTTGGCTGAATTTCTGCCATAATCATTGAAAACATTTTGACTTTTATGATCAGTGTCTTCTTACAGAATTCTCGAAACTTTAGGAGTTGATTTGTAGTGGGTTACACATGCGCTCGAGGGATAAAACTTTTTTCAGATCCTTTTGGCATGAAATGCTGCCATTATCAGCGAAAGCTTTTGGCTTTTAAATCAGTATCTTTTTACATAATTTTCGAATTTTTGGGTGTTTATTCAAAGCAGGTTCCACATGCGATACAGGGATGAAACTTTTTTGGATAGCTTCTGGGATGAAATTCTGCCATTATCATCGAAAACATTTGGACTTTTGAAATTAGTGTCTTTTCACATAATTTTTTAATCTTCAGAGTTTTGGATAGGTTCCGCATGCGATAGAGGAAAGAAACTTTTTTGGGTAGCTTCCGACATGAAATTCTGTCAATATCATCAAAAAGTTTTTGACTCTTCAAATTTGTCTTTTTTTACAGAATTTTTGAAACCTTAGTTTGGCGAAATATTTGTAGTGGAATACACATGCGCTAGAGAGATGAAACTTTTTTGGGGTAGCGTTTGGCATGAAATTCTGCCATAATCAGTAAGAGCATTTGGACTTTTCAACAAACAAATAAAGTTTTCTTGCGTTTTTTGTAAACGTTGCGAATTTCAGTCTCATCTGTCGACATAAAACATTCAGTGGCGCGCAGAAACGCAAACTATCGACAGAAAAAACTGAAAAAGACGTAAAATTTTTCGGAAAAGTGCCAAAACTTGAATTTCCTTTCTTTACATCAAATCAACATCAATGTTATGATTACAATATCCCACGAAAATCCAAAAAAGCTCCTATCACTTTTAATTTGGAAACAGCAATTTGAAGCGAGAAGACGGCATTGAAACTCCGCAATATTTCACTGTCAAACATGTATGTACTGCAATAAGTACGTATGGAAAGTATAATGAAACTATTATAAAATTTATCTCTTATTCAAATCAACAACTTTTTGACATTATTTTTCTTCTATCATGGGCAAATGGAATTTTTAAAATTACACTGAAAGTCCCTATCAAGTCCGACTTTGGTTCTTGCCTGAAATGGCCTTGAACATATAGCGGACCGACTCCAATGTGAACAATCAGGACCGTATGAACCATTTCTATGTGATTTTCGTTTGCAATAAAATTTTTTTATTGAATTTCTTTAAATGTTTGTTTGTTTTGAAGGATAAACGCTGCTTCTTGTTTTCCTGCGACATTTTTGTAACACGTAACCCAAACACAGAAAGCGAATTAAGCGAAGTGTGAACTGACGAAATTAGGTGCTTGTGATACTGCCCGCTTTGTTAGTACGGTACTGGACGTGTTTACTGATTTTAGAGTGCCACTCTCTGTATCCCTTCAACCCCTGGTCTTAGAACGAAATTCTCGGAATGACATATTGCAGACTGACTTAATAGGGACTTTCAGTGTTTTTATTGAAAACTAATATTCACGCATTTTAATAAGATTATTTAGTCACATGTCAAAGGTATTTGAGCCTTAAAAAATTGTTAGGGATAAGGGCCCTTGAGTAATTACGGCCCAAGGGGCCCAAATTTTCTTAATCCGACACTGCTCTAGGAAGTTATAAAGTACACTGGAACCTGCATTTAATAGCCCTCCATTTACCGCCTCCCGAGATTTTCCGCCGACTCGCATTCGTTGATCAGGGGGTCCAAGGGGCCGAGAAAAAGGCGAGTGAGCTCGGCGGAGTTCAGCTGTTCCGTATTTGTAGAAATTCTTGGAAGAGCCTCACGATCATAGCAGGCCTTACCCGAGACCGCTATTAAGCGGAGGTCCCAGTGTTTTGTATAAATTTATAAGAATGGTTAATAAACACAAAAAATAAGACTCAGAAGCAAATTATGAAAACTTACACAAGACAACACTGCCAAATTCATCTTTGTTAAAACCAGCAATATAAGGAACTTGTTCAAATTTTCCTTCTTTTAACAATTTCACTGGATCATCAGGAAGGAATCTTTCAACTCCATTCACTTCCGGTTCGATTACTGGAGTCCAAACCAAAATTGGATCACCATGCCATTCCTGCAATAAATACAATAACAATTCTTTTAATAACGTGTAAAAATAACTTATATAAATTCAAAATTTAAAAAAATTTAAGACTTGAAAGTTCAAAACTTAGAAAAATTAAGATAATTTAATAATTTAAGACTTCAAAGTAAAGCACTAATAATTGAACAACGGAAATATAAGAGACCCAAAACTGATCATTTGGAATCTAAACGTTCAAAATTGAACTAAATGAATGAGAATTTAAGAAAACAAAGTTTAAAAGTTTTTATTTCAATCGTTCAAAATTATCAATTCAAAATTTCATAATTATACCAGTTCATTAATGTACCATCAAAAATTGTGTTTTTAAAAATACACAATGTTATAAATTCAACACTTTCGAAATCATAGGTAACTAAAACAGGAAGCATTAACGATTCAAAAACTTCAGCTTAAAATGTTAAAAACGTGAACGTTTCAAATTTAGTCTTGGATACGAACATTTTTCATTTCAAGTTTTTGAAATTGAACAATTTAACATTTAAGGACATCAAAATAAAATAATTTCATAAGCTAGTGTCCATAATTATACAATGTAAAAATTTCGAATGCTTTATAAATTGAACAACTGAAAATCAGAAGCTTTAACAACTTTTAGTTCCATATTCAAGCCATTAAAATTCAAAAATTCTAAATTGAAACATAAATTAAAAAGATTTTAATTTTGTCGTCCCGAAATCAAATATTTTTCATGAGCTTAGCTAGTCATCCCAAAATTTCGGAACGACTATTCCATTCCTTTTTCCAGCTCCGCCAATTTTTCGGGCCGACTAGACGCAGCCTTTAAAATATGCTTTCAAACTGAATGGTTTTAAATTGAAAATTTTTTAATTGAATACTTAAGATTAAAGCTTCAAGTAATGAAGAACTTCAAATGTTTGTGTACAAAATTAAGAAATTTTCAATTAAGGCATTATTCAAAATGAAACAATTTTAAGTAAGTTGAAATTTTTAGATATAATTAGATACCTTACACTGAAATCTGTTTCGAAATTGATGATTTTTTAATTGAAATCTGCACAAGGATTGAAAAATTGAACATTCGTAGAATTTTACACTTCAAATAATACAATTTTGAAATGAACAGCCTTTAAGAATTAACAATTTCATGAGAAGTTTCAAACAAATTTTATAGAGTTTCTTTTTAAAATCTATTATTCAAAATTGTAGCATTCAAAATTGAACAATTTTCAATTTTGGGCTCTTTCGAAAATGCTTTATTGCAAATTCTAGAGTTTTAAATTTAACACTTTCAAAATGGAAACATTTAGTAGAATTTTGAAATTGTACATTTTTCAAATTTGGAACAACGATTTCAAATAGAATGCAGGAAAAAGTTAACAGTTTTATGTCAAAAAATGTTTTAAATCAAATAATTCAAATTTGTGGTGTTCAAAGTTGTTTTTAGACAGAAATTCTTCAAACTTGAACAATTGTAAATTTGAGGAATGTGAAGTAAAACGATTTTTCAAGTAGTCTTCCAAATTGACTTTTTCATAGATAGCCTGAAATAATTATTTTTATTTGTTTGTGAATTCTTGCTCTTTCAACTGAATACAAAAAAAATTAAATTTTGAAAAGTGACTAAATTGCGGATGTTTTTCTAAAATTCTTGAAAGTAGATTTTCTCATATTCTCACTTTAAAAATTTTTATTTTTCTTATAAATGTACTACATGTCTCCCGGATTTCATTCTTGGTGAACCACTGCTTCACACTGGAAAAAGTTATTTTTGGAAAATCGAATTTTCGCATTTTTTCGGAAACAACAAAAGGTACAAAAAAAATTTCAGATAAAAGTTTCCACATCTAGAAAAGTTCTACTAAAAATTTCTCTTACTCTTTTATGATGTGTTGCACCGCTCACGAGAAAAAATTATATGAAGGAAAATTCGGCCTCATTTATATCAGGAGAAACTTTTTAAAAATATTGGAAAAAATAAAAAGGTGGGGTTTTAATGTAAACTTTCTTTTCATGTTTACAAAAGTCGATGAAAATAGCAAAGATTTTCTGGGAAGCCCCACCTTTTCTATTATTTTCCATATTTGTTCACAGTTTCTGCTTCTATAAGGAAGGCATCTTATCAGATTTATGAGGGCTCAACCATTTTTTAAACTAAGAAAATTTTTTTCTCTAATATAAGTTTTCCTCTTAAACGATGCAAGATATTGCAAAAGAGCGATAGACATTTTTTCGGCACTTTTCTAGATGTGCAGACTTTTATGTTAACATTTTTTTGTACCTTTCGATGTTTCCGAGAAAATGCGATTTTTGAAAAATAATTTTTTTCAATGTGAAGCAGTGGCTTGGCAAGAACAGAACTCAAAGAACATGTAGTACATATTACCATCTCTTAAAAAAATGATAATTTTAAGATGTGGGGTTCTTGAGAAAATCTATTTTCAAGAATTTAAACAAAATTGCCGCCTTTTTGTCCTTTTTCCAAATTTTTTCATTTTCTTGGACCAATTGAAAGAACAGAAGTTGCCTCGTCGAATACAAAATGAACATCTTAACTAAATATGCTCGTTCTAAAAACACTACATTTTGAAAAAAAACTTATGTCATGTTTTGATAATCCTCAGGAAATCTTCAAATGATTGTAAAAAATAAAAAAATTTTATTAGGCAATCGATGAAATACGCGTCCGAGGCGCATGAATATTCCCCAAATTCTATTCTTCCTGATATTTATTTTACCTAAAATCATTTAACCGAATAGCAATTTGCCAGAATTTTTATTTATCCTAATGGCCAATTCACCTAATTTTTATTTTTCTGAATTATAATTTGACATAATTTTCATGATACCGAATTACTATTTAACATTATTTACATTTTGACAAACTGCCATTCTTCATAAATTTTATTTTCTAATTTATCATTTGTCATATTTTTTTTATTTCCGAATTACCATTTGACATCATTTTTATTTTACCGAATTCTAATTTGACATAATTCCAATAATACCAAATTACTTTTTAAGATAATCTTTATTTGTCCGAAACACAATGTGACATTATTTTTATTCTTCCGAATAAGCATACAACCTGAAATTTATTTAAACGAAACATCATTTGTCATAATCCCCATGACATCGAAACTGCATATAACATGAATTTCATTCTTCCCAAAATGGCGTCCGGCATTCTTATTGGCTGATTCGATTTTCGCGGCATTATTCAGCCAATCAGAATGCCGAGCGCCATTTTAGGACTAATGAAATTTATGTCACATGCAGTTTCGATGACATAGGGATTATGACAGATGGCCTTTCGTTCAAATGAATTTTCGGTTGTGTTCTTATTCGTAAGAATAAAACTTATGTCACATAGTGTTTCGGAAGAATAAAAATTATGTTAAATAGTAATTTGGCATTATAAGAATTATGTCAAATTTTTATTCGGTAAAATAAAAATTATGACAAATGGTAATATGGAAAAATAAAAATTAATTAAATTGACCATTAGGATAAATGAAAATTATAGAAAACTGTTATTCGGTTGAATGATTTTAGGTAAAATAAAGATTAGGAAAAATAGAATATGCAGAATATTCATGCGCCTCTGCGTGTCTCTTTATTTCCTTAATAGTATTATATATTTAAATACCAAACCATTCCGACACCCTACGCTGGACCTCTCTGCATGATTTAAAAGGAACTGAATTGATGAAACCCGAAACACCTCCTTTCATCATAATGACTCATCGTGAAAGCATTAAATCTGTTATTAAGGAACTGAATTGATTTGAATTTAATTGAATTGATTGGAAATGGAATTGATCTTTAGCGAAATAATGATTCATACTTACGAAAAATTGACTCAAGGAGTTTGCAAAATCTTCAGCAGTTTTGGTATTCAAACAGATCAACATATTGCCAACAGTGTCAGTCGGGCAACCCAAAATTTCAGCTTGTTTAATGGACAAATTTTTCTGATCTTTTGGGAGAGGTTTTTGGTAATAAGCTGTACCACTCATAGAAATCGCTCTATGGAATAAACCTTTTGACATTGGAGAAACTAAATGTAATGAAACACTCCAAGCACCAGCACTGTATCCAGTAATTGTCACACTATCAGGATCCCCACCAAATGATGCTATGTTATTTTTTATCCATCGTAAAGCTATCACTTGATCTTTAAGGCCAAGATTTCCAGGTAATAGCGAATCCCCTGAACTCATAAACCCTAAAATATAAAATTTATTTATTTACCAGCAATATCAGCTGAAATCCGTTCAGTTTCTCCTCTTCAAGGGCAAAATGATTTTGTATATGAAATCAAAATGATGAATAAATTAAACTACATAATGCAATTGTTTATGACAATATTTCAGCGTGGCCAATAAGAGTGAGAAAATAAAATTCTCGGTTATTTTCCGTTTCAAACATTCAAACCTCCTAAACTACAAATGGAATCATTCAAAGCGAAAGTTCCCTGAATTCTAGGTTTCTAAAATTGAAAATAAAATACTAAAACATTTGAAATGTATCAACTGCTTCTTCACAGAGGAAGCTTTGTAACGATGAAAATTTTCGAACTTTATTTTTTGTCATATCTTGGCATAATTCGACCTCAAGAATCCGAAAATCAGTTTTTTTAGGGGGCGTGTGTGTGTGTGTCAACAATACTCTTTTTATGATAACTCGAAAACAAGTAGAGCTAGAGTCATCAGATTTAGAGGGAATCTAGTTCTAAATAACGCCCATTATTTATCACGTTTTCCGGAAAGTTCTAGTTCAATCAGAAATCTTAACGCTGCCCGACGCACGTGCCTCCTCGGCTACGAGTGTGTTACAGCGGACGATGTAAAAGTCAAATCGGGTACCAAAACAAATAATAGCAACCGTTTGTAGTTCTCTGCTATAACGATATTTTCAATATCGAAATTATCCTTGGTTCCAGAACTAATATGTTTCCTTATCATAAATTTAAACTTACTATTTAATATAAAGTGAAGAACGGGCGCCAGATCTTTCTCAGACCAACATAATTCTATATTAGATTTAAAAGAAATTTAAAAAAAAATGAATATTGATTCAAATTCTTAATGAAGTGAAGAAAAATTGACACTAGTTCAGCCTCTAGTTCTAGATGATGGTAGAGATTCTTCTATATTTTAATTTACTTACGTTAAATGAATAAGTCCTAGAATTATATTTAACAAACTCTTATTATCAACTTGGAGGTTGGTTTATTTCATACAATATTTAAACTAAACATTTGACAGGGAAGCGTTCGGGGTACAAAACAAAGGACTACGCAAAAGGCCAGACGAAATAACAAAATATTATACTAAAGTAACAAACTCAATTTAGGACCTTTCGTCCGGTTTTCCGAGATCTACCAAAATAGGGTTTAGATTTAATTAAATCGTAGTTCATAAAACAACAATTCTAACACAGGGGTCTCAATAATTAATTAACCTAAGATATTATTTAAAACAGTGTAATAGGAGGGTTTAAACAAACGCACGGGAAGAAAAGTGGTTCAAATACAATGAAATTCATGAATAGAGAGAGTTTAAGTTCAGGGTAGGGTTTCAAAAACATGGGGGAAAAACAGAACAAGGAAAACTCAAACACAAAAAAATCAATCCGAAAAAACTTAGATAAATCACTAAATTCTAGGATAAAAAATAAGTCAGTAAAAATTAATCCAATCAAGGAAATTCCTCAATATTTTGTATGTCCAAAACAAAATCAAAAGGCATTAATTCACACAACAACTTACAAAACGGGCCATACAAAATCCGGAAATTTATCCTTTCTGAATTCATAAAACGGAACTTCACCGTAAGAAATCTTCCTCAGGGACTCGATAAATTCCAGGAATCGATTCTAGGATCAAAATTACACTGAATAACACACAATGAAATTCACTTTTTAGAGTCAGTTAAAATAAGGTGCAGCTCCGGAAGCTGCTCGACGAAAGGTGAAGAATCTCAAAACGTTGTTATCTTCTTTAGCAACGAGAT
>JAUMHM010000016.1:45925277-45948200 GCA_032362435.1 Melikaiella ostensackeni | reverse complement strand
ACAGATTTAATAAAATCCACTGAGGAGGGCCACCATTGTGTGCCGAAACGTTTGGAACAATTTAATTTGTATTCAATTTCACCTGACCCTAAAGCCAATAACGAACATCAACATTCCTTACGAATTTTTGCAGTATATTAAAATGACAGTATCCAAATTTGGTTGTTTCAAATTTAAAATTTATAGAATTTAACGCTTTTCAACCTAGAATCTCCTCAATTTGAGATTGCGTTTGGAGACTGTGAATTTTAAAAGGGTTCGAATTATCCTTACGAAAAAATATGAAAGAAAACTAATGCCAGGTGTGGAATTTTTTTCCTGTAGTTTAATTTAATTAGAAAGAAAATTGCTGGAGAAAAAAAAGACAGGTGAAAAATGATAGGGCAGTAATTTCTTCCCTGTCATTTTCTGGTCATTCTTACGAAAACAATACAAGAGAAAAAATGACAGGGAAGAAATGACGCGCTTCCTGTAATTTCTTTTCGCATGGGTAGAATGTTTTCCTGTTTGAAATTTTTCAAATTGAAAACTCCTAACTGTATAGGTATTTTCCACTTCTACACTAAAAATCATGGATTTTAAGCGATTCCACCTTGAAACCTTCCTAATTCGAACGTTTTCAATTCTTTAAAAACGATATACTTAAACTTTTTGGCTTAAAATTTAAACGGTTTTTATTTCAAATAAAGTGAAATAGTCGTCTTTCATTTTTATTTTGCAACTTTAATCGGTTACGTTATACAAAAACGTTTAAGTTTTGACATTTCGAATTTGAAAATTTCCAATACATTTTAAAAGAATTGAAATTGCTACTTTCTTTACTGTATTAGAAATTATTCTATAAATTTAAATTCATGTCAGTACGATTAATGAAAATGTGCTGATATTTTCTACTGCAAAACCAGTGAAATTTAAAGCCTACAAAACCGTTTTATTTTTCAATTTGAAATCCTTCATCTTTCATTTCAGCAGTAATCGAATTTGAGTTTTTTTATGCTTTGAATCTGTTCTTTTTCACAACTCGTGAAGTGAGGTGTACACTTGAGCTGAAATATTTTGAAGTATGTTAAGTGTCTTGAAGTACCTTGAAATATCCTAAAGTATGTAAAGTATCTCGAAGTATATGAAATATCCTGAAGTATGTGAAGTATCTTGAAGTATGTGAAATATCCTGAAATACCTTGAAATATCTTGAAGTCATTGAAATTAATGTATATCGAAGTATAAAATATTCTGGAACATGTGAAGTATCTCGATGTATGTTAATTATCCTGAAGTACCTTGAAACATCCTAATATCAATGAAATATCCTTAAGTATTTGATCTATCTTGAAGTATGTAAAATATCCTGAAGGACCTTGAAATATCTTGAAGTAATGAAATATCCTGAAGTATGTGAAATGTCCTGAAATACCTTGAAATATCTTGAAGTCATTGAAATACCTTAAGGTATTTGATGTATATCGAAGTATGTAAAATATCCTGGAGCATGAGAAGTATCTCGATGTATGTTAATTATCCTGAAGTATCTTGAAATATCCTAATATCAATGAAATATCCTTAAGTATTTGATGTATCTCGAAGTATGTAAAATATCCTGAAGGACCTTGAAATATCTTGAAGTATATGAAATATCCTAAAGTATGTAAAGTATCTCGAAGTATATGAAATATCTTGAAGTATTCAATGTATATCGAAGTATGTAAAATAGTCTGGAGCATGTGAAGTATCTCGATGTATGTTAATAATCCTGAAGTACCTTGAAATATCCTAATATCAATGAAATATCCTCAAGTATTTGATGTATTTCGAAGTATATAGAATATCCTGAAGGACCTTGAAATATCTTGAAGTATATGAAATATCCTGAAGTATGTGAAACGTCCTGAAATACCTTGAAATATCTTGAAGTCATTGAAATACCTTGAAGTATTTAATGTATATCGAAGTATGTAAATATTCTGGAGCATGTGAAGTATCTCAATGTATGTTAATTATCCTGAAGTACCTTGAAATATCCTAATATCAATGAAATATCCTAAAGTATGTAAAGTATCTCGAAGTATATGAAATATCCTGAAGTATGTGAAGTATCTTAAAGTATGTGAAATATCCTGAAATACCTTGAAATATCTTGAAGTCATTTAAATGCCTTAAAGTATTTGATGTATATCGAAGTATGTAAAATATCCTGGAGCATGTGAAGTATCTCGATGTATGTTAATTATCCTGAAGTACCTTGAAATATCCTAAAGTACTTCGAAACATCCTGAAGTCACTGAAATATTCTATAATATCCTCAAATCTCTTGAAGTTAGAAGTAGGTACGTACACAGATCGCTGGAGTTATCAACCCCTCGGTAATTTTCAAATCAGTCGAATTTGGACCTTTTTAATACGAAATGCAAAAGACGAATAAGTTTTATCCGTCATTAATCCCCAAAAAACGGAAATGAATTCAAGGGCATTCGACTCCATTTTTTTCAAATATGTACTCTAATCTCCAGAGGACTGCGAACTCTTCTTTTCTTTTAATTTGATTCTAAAATCGATGGAAACCACCAATTTAATCCGGCCTCCCTTCAGCAGGGGTCGATCGAACCCGCAAAAACCTTGAATTCCAAGGGGAAGATGGACATACCTACACAGTCTAGAGTTCTAAAGCCATTCTATTCTATGCCCATGTAGTTATACCAACGTTAGTGTATGTTATGTGTACACAACCTATGAAAGCAGACGGAAACGCGTCAGAAAGCGTGTGTACCTGTAGTGTGTACTTGTGTAGTAAACTTCATAAGTGTGGAGTGCAGTCTGTAGTTATCGAGGTAGTTATAGACTTGGGGTAGGGCAGTGGAAATTTCCACTCTTCTCGCAGAGACGGTCAATACTCTCTCCATTCTGGAACTTGTGGCACACGCGGGTATACATTCATACATACATACATACATGCATATAGGCGGACAGACGCATACATACTCGGACAGGGTGTTTCACCCAAGAAATGCTATAGAAGTAAATTCATAATGTATATGTGTAGTATACCTTCAACCACTTCTTCCAACCACTTCCAACAAGTAAAACTCACACAAACATTCATCCACATTCCGACCTCAGCACCATCTCGAAGACTGCCTAGGAACCGGTCGTCAACAGAAGAGCAAAACCCGAGATCGGTAAAATCCAGCCCTAAGAAGCAGAACCTTTCTGCAGAATCGACGATTTCTGCATATTGGGAGTTTGAGATTCTGTGGGAAAATTATTGTTCGAATTTGTATGAAATTCAGTATGAAAGAGCTGGTTAAAGAGAAGTTGAGGGAAGAATGGTTTAGGTAGCTGGAGTTATTTTAGTTTAGATGGGTCCGCGCTCTTTAGAAATTGAAATGCGAGTGCGAGTCAGTAGCGGCTGTTTTACAATGTATAATGTATGATGTATGATGTACAATGTACATTGTTGAGTATAGTACTCCACAATGTTTGAAAAGAACGATGCGGTTAACGTTAGTCGAGACATAACGGTCGAAGGTTAACAGCGCCAACACCGTGCTAACTGCTAACGAAGCACATAACTCGACGACTGCTCGCAGCGTTTACCGATTGGCATAGCAACGACCATACATGAAAATAAGTGTCAATCAGTAAATACCTTCTATGGATAAAATGAAATTGCTTTTACAAGAGTTTTGAATATTCAGTTATAGGCATCAGCTTCTTTTCCGAGGACACCTTCCATCTTAAATCGCTTTTTAACTCTTTAGATATGCAGTTTTTCAACTTTCAATCGTTAACAATTACTTTCTCCATACTTCAGCAATATAACTGCGAACCTTGCTGAAAGTTTCGGATAGGAATTTATTCCAATCACATTTCACTGATTTTCTAATCTAATATATTCCAATATAATTCTGATCAAATCAAATTGGATTCAGGTGAATTTGATCAAAGTTTTAAAAACTATTTTTACTGCAGAGTAAAATAGCTAAGAATAAATGTCTAAATTAAACAATAACTTATTAATTCAATCAAATCCGAAAAATCAATCAATTCTCGTTATAAGGAAGTATGAGCACGAGACCATTGCGCATTCCCAATATGGCGTCACTTCTATTTCGCAATTTGCCACCTGCAACCTTCGGATGATCCTTACTGTCCTCAGAGGCTGAAATTGAGAGCAATGAAAGAAAAAAATTGATCCACTCGTCTGAGATAATCTGCAGTTGAATTTCCTATTCTATTACTGCATGTATCAGCCTCTCATAGACGCAAAAAGACGAAGTCACGGAAACACTTTAGGCTTGAGGCTAATTGTAAGCAACAGCAGCAAGTCTGCAGTCACGTGACACAATTTGAATGCAGCGTACAGCAAGAATCTTTAAATAGCTGTCTGTACTCTGTGGAAATGCCCGCCTCCAGTCGGTGTTTGCTTATAGCTAACCTTACAGCTTACACTCATACCGATTCGGACCTTTCGCTCGCAACTTTTGTAGCTTGTAGCTGGAAACATAAGGAAAACGCCGGTATTTCTCGACGGCATGATCCGCGATCGTCTGTAGGAAGCTGCTATGTATGCTGTAGTCATGTAGTCTCATATAGCTACATGGCTCGCTATTTTCGTTTCTCCGCGATTACTTTCACTCAGGAACAAAGAGAAAAAATATATATTTCAAAAGTGTGGGATTTTCAAAAAAAGGCAAAAAAGAAGGATAAGAGAAAGGAGGAAATAGAAAGTTTATTATCAAAGGATTCATAACTTGAAATTTTGATATTCTCTGATTACACAAATGCATGTGGTTGTAAATGACTGCATCTACTTGTAAAAACGATTGCAAGGTTTTAAAGTAAATATATTTTTTAATTGCAGTGTTTGAAATTTCAAACAATGAAAAATGTATCACGCATGGGGGGGGGAAGAATTCATGGAATATGTATCACGTATTTTGTGAATGTCCCCTTAGAGAAAAATGCTCAAAATTAAAAAATCTGAATCTCAAAAATACACAAATTCTTATTGAACAGTTTACAACTTTGAGTGTACACTGTTAAAAATTTTTGGGATTTTAGAACTCTTTTACTATAGGAGTGTAAGGCAAAATTGCAATACCGGTATTGAAAGGTGAGATTGCAATACGTGTATTGCAATTTCAAAAAACACAGAAAAAACAGAAGTTAAAATGTGTTGCAGATAAATTTTTCGAATAAAAAAAAAATTGAGGCGAAAACAGGATAAAGATTACCAAGGCAAGTTTAAAATCACGAAATTATCTCCGCTTTATGTGTAGTTTAACCCGCAAGGTTAATTTTTGTTGCAACGAATCTTTCAACCGGAATCGATGTAAACTTTACGTTTTGTTTTTTCTCTGAATTCTTTCATCTAATCTCTGATTTTTTATAAAATTTCTTCTGCAACATTACATTACATGTATGCCAATATTACAATACATGTATGGCAATATTACAATACCAACTTTTTAAAACTACAGTATCATGTATTGGAACGTTACCTCACGTCTCGGAAATAAACTTCCAACGCATTTAATGGAAAGTTCCAATAGAATTTTTTTCCAGTGTATGATTACAAATAAGATACATAGAAAATTGAACATCAAAAGTTGGAGCCGTTCAGAATTCGATTGTTAATTAGATTATGAATCATCTAAATTAAGCAAGTTCAAAAATTTTGATTATGATTTAAAATCCGATAAAGAAGAGTGATTTGTACTAGTGATGCATGTCGATCCTTTCCAGGCGAAGTCGAGATTTTCTCGTAACATAATCAGACGGGATTAAAATGTGATGTGGAGATCAAGAATCTGTAGTCTCGAGAAACGATCGAGACCAGACGATCATATCGTTCGACTAAACTTTCATATCGTTGTGATAAGTACCGTGTTCGAAGTTTTAATTTCATCTGACAATATTTTTGAAAAATTTTGAAATGCTCGATATGCATGACTAATTTGCACAGGTGGAAAAATATCAGAATTGAGGGTAAATTTTCGTTTCGAATTCCAAATCTGTGTCTTTCAGTTTGAATTTTTTAATGGACCGTCATTGTTTAATTTCTTTAATCTTATTTAATTAAATTTAGTTGCAGAACATGCATACGAGCATATCTCAGTTTTTATACTGTTTACGCCGTTGATTTTAAATTGTAGGTTATCTCGAGGTAACATATATTTTTCTTTCTGAGTCTTGTAGAAACGCATAAAAGAAAGATAATGTTGCATAATCTCAACGACAATGAGAGACGTTTCTGAAATATTCCGCATGAAAAAACCTCTTGGGTCCTTTAAAAAAATTGGATTTTGGATGCTTCACAATCATAAGCAGTATTTCGAAGGAATTAGTAACTGTTTTCACTGAATGATCAGTAAATTTTACTGATTATTTAGTGAATTTGACTAAATTGTTTAACTGATTCATTTGGAGCCACAGTGGGCATATGATTCAGAATTCAATTGACTTCTAATACGAAAATTTCATATGAGCAAGCATATTATTCAACAGATCATGATTCTCATGTAACAATGAATGAATCAGCCAACTGTTGTTTTAGAACTTACATAATACTGATATTTCTTGTTCGCGGAAAGAACGTTTACTTTAGCGAGGTTAATTAATTATTCCCAAATTAACCTAATTTGAATCGTTCCTTGACGTGAAGAAATAAATATTCAAATTCCGGTGATATTAACACTATTTTTAGATATTAAGAGAACCATTTCTACTTTCTCGAAAGTAACGATAATTGAAAAATCAGTATAATTTCGTTTCATGTCAAGCAATGTAGAATGTTCTCTTTTTTCTCGGATTGGTTTAGAAAGCCGTTAAATCGATTCGTCTCTAACATAACGGAAGTAGGATAATAATTTTATCAGGTTACGTATTAGAAAAGGTCGCATCAACAATATTTGATGAGAGATTTCTAGGTGTGGGTACTAATTTAATGAAAAATAAAAAACCATTATTACAGGTGGTATAGACGTCAAATTACAGCTTGTGTATACATAAAGATTGCAAGCTATACTATTTATTCTGGACACTGAACAGTAATTTTTTTAATTCTAGACATAAATATTTTGATATGTAATGAGATTTTGTACTTGTGTTATTGATCAAATAGTTTGATACAATTGCATACAGAAAAATGAAAACATAAGAATTTAAAAAAAAAATAACTTTTCAGAATTCAGAGGCTGAATAAATTTTTTCCCAAAAGAGCCGATGCTATCTATCATAAATTTACAAATGTGTTTGTTGACCGTTCATTGCCACCTTCTCACGCGAAACACGTGTTGAACTTGACCGTAGATAAAGTTCCAGGTGTAAAATACACGTGTTCGGAGGACTGAACAGAGCACGCAAGGAACATTAAATTTACAATGCATGAAGCTTATTTTTTAGAATTTTGAGACTCCTCCATTTAAATGTAGTGGTAAGTAGTGTCCACCTGGTTTTAAGACTTTCCTCATTTAAAAAAAAAAAATTAAATTTAGACAAAAAATGTATCCAATCACTTGAAATATCACAAGTTTCATGTCACATAATAAAATGTATGTAATTTAAAATAAGTTTCATTTAAACTTTTTTCGAGAATTTTCATTTAAGGTCTTCATTTTTAACTGTACATTTTCAGTAATTAATGATTTTTAAAACTGTACTTCGAGTATGAAAAATTAAACAATAATTGATTTTACAAGACGATTCTGAATTTGTTTAAAAATTCATCAATTTACAGATTTTAACGTCGAAAATTGAACGGTCTTAAATCGAAAGCCTTAGTAGTATTCCAAAGCCTTGGTAGTTAAATAAATAAAACAAATAGAAAGCCTCGAAACGTTAAAATTTGAGAGTGCTAAATTTAAACTTTGAAGGTTAGAATTTGAATTTTTTCATTATTTAAATGTTTAATTTGTAAGTGAAAGTGTTTAATTTTGATGTATAAATAACAAATGAACAATTATTAATTTCAACCGACTTGAAATTAAAACAATTCGACTTTATAAGGTTCATGTTAAAAAAAGCATTTCAATTTCACCATTATAATTTAAAAAAAAGGAAAGAGATTTTATTATTTAATTTTTTAAGAATTCGAAAAGGAACTTTTTTATTTTTCTACATTCATATTGAGTTTGAAACGAGGAAATTTTAGTTTTCAATTTTTGTTGAATTGTCAGAGGGACATTTTATATTTTTAAGATTTTTGTCGAGTTGTGAAGGACAAACTTTTAGTTGCCAATATTTTATGAATTGAGAAAAGTATAATTTTTTATTTAAACAATTTTTCTGATTGAAAGGGAGGAAATCTTATTATTTAATTTTTCTTTTAATTGGAAAAGAGATATTTGTTTATTTTTAAGATATTTGTAAAGTTGGAAGGGACGAAATTTTTGTCATTTCTTTTTTGTCTGAATTGGAAGAGAGATGTTGTTCCGTTTTAAAATTATTATTGCGTTGGAAGGAAGAAAATTTTTATTTTCCATTTTTTTTTTAATTGGAAGAGGAAAATTTTTAATTTGTAATATTGTTATTGAGTTGAAGGGGGGAACTTTTCATTTTAATTTTTTTTTCTGAATTGGAAAGGAGCGAATTTTTATTTTAATTTTTTTATGAATTTAGAGAAGCATAATTTTTTTTTGTAGATTTTCATCGAGTTGGAAGTGAGAAAATTTTGTTTTCTAATTTCTTTCTTACTTGAGAAAGAGACATTTCTTTGTTCTTACGATTTTTATAGAGTTTGAAGGGAGCAAATACTGTTTTTTTTTCTGAATTGAAAGAGACTATATTTCCTTTTTAACATTTTTATTGAGTTGAAAGGGAAGAGATTTTCTTTATTCTTGTGGAATCGTTAAAGGGACATTTTATATTTTTGAGATTTTTGTTGAATTGGAAAGGAGGAAATTTTTGTTTTCAATATTTTATGAATTGAAAGAAGGATGATTTTTTTGAAGATTTTCAAAGATGTAAGGAGATTTTGTTTTTTAATTTCTTTTTTCACTTGGGAGAGACATTCCTTTATTTTTAAGATTTTTATAGAGTTGGAAGTGAGTAAATTTTAGTTTTTTTTCTGGATTGAAAGAGGCTATTTTTTATTTTTAACATTTTTATTGAGTTGAAGGGGGAACTTTTTATTTTCAACTATTTTTTCTGAATTAAAAGAGGGAAGCTTTTTTCTTTCTTACATTTTTATTGACTTGGAAGGGACGAAATTTTGGCTATTCATTTTCTTTCTGAATTGAAAGGGGCTTTTTTTAAACAATTTTATTAAGTTAAAGGAGGGAACTTTTCATTTTCAATCTTTTTTCTGAATTAGAAGAGGGTAATTATATATTTTTAATATTTTTGTTAATATGAGTTGAAAGGGAGAGTTAGTTTTAATTTAGAACATTGAAAATGATAACTTGGATTGATATTTTTGAACCAGAAATCTTTGAATTTCTCAATGTATAAAAGTTTAAGATTAAAGATTTTGCAGTTTAATGGCATTTTATTAAATATTGTTCAGTTGGGATGTATCTAAAGCTTTCATTTTATGTGTGAATTATTGAGCGTTTGCTTTAACATTTTCTGTACATATGTCAGTGTCTGCTTTTTCTCTGTTTAGTTAGTACACACGCTCGTTCAAAGAGTGAACAACTCAATTTTGGAATTTCGTTCTCCTCCTTATAAAATACAAAAAATAAAAAAAAATAATAATGATTTACAAGGATTTGCATCGGATACAAAATTAAAAATATTTGAAAATAAAAGTCTCTTCTGTGTCTGCATTAAACAAAATTTTTTTGATGATTTTCATTTAAATGTGAAATGGTTGACTCTTTCTTTTTCCTCCCTCTTTTTTCTTTCTGTTGTGTACATTTATTGTGCACCTGTCTCTAATGAGCCGGAAAAACGGGAAGTCGCAAAGTCTATTTTTGAATTGTGAACTTTTTGGGTGTTCTTTTTTTAGTACACAAAAAATTTTCGTAAAAGAATAGATTTTATTTCAATCTTTAAGAAAAAGTTTAAGAAATTTTTAAAAACATTCACATTATTACAAAGTAATGCACGTATGAAAGTTTGCACATTATTCATGCTGCAAGTTTCTATCTACTTATTTTTTTTAAATGTGTAAATAATAATAACCAAAATAGTATACACATTTGAACAAACATTATTTATTAATTTGGCAGTGATTATTTTAGTTGAATACACGAGAAAAATATTTTAACCTTTGAAATTTGAATTGTTCACTTCATAATGATATACAGTTTAAATTGTTCAGGGCTCAAAGATTTCAATTTAAAGAATTGAAAATGTTAACTATTCTTAATTCCTTCATGTTTCATTATTTAATTTCGATTATGATATACAATATTCAATATTACAAACGTTTCAATTTGAAATTTGACAATGATGAATTCTTCATACCATAAATTTCCCATTTGTTTTTCCTTCTGTTTTTCGGCAAAAAAATTATTTTTGATTTTTATTTCAAAACCTTGCCCTTCTTGCAATTTTTGAGATTTTAAGTTTTTCAAATGATCTAAAAAAAAATGTATGGAATTTTAACGGGTTTTCAAAACTTTTCGGTTTATTATGACGGGCTTTAAAAAGATGTTCAAATTTTTCAAAGTATCTGAAATTATTTTCAGGGATTTTATGGGGTTTTAGATAAATTTATAGGATTTTATGAGCTTTCAGAAGATTTCAAGGTATTCTGAGAAATTTTGAAAGTTTCAAGAGAATTCAAAAGATTTCAAAAGTGGTCAATAGGGTGGTCCAAATTTATACCTGTTGATTTTTTTTTTCATTTTTGATCAGCGATCCCTCCAATGTATTCGATTTCCGAAAAAAAAAATCCCTCAAAGTTTCAGCAAAATCGATCAATTTTCTCTCGTGCTCCGGGCATTTGAAATTTACATGGGATTTTGAGCGAGAAAAGCTTGCCCAAATAATCCTCGTATTATGCCCGGGAAATTCCTCAAAAAATTCCAAAAGGCAGTTTTATTAAAAATTCATGCTCAGGTTCGTATTTTTTTTTATTCTTTAAACATGAATTACTTTTATTTGATAAGTGCCAAGTCCTCAAGTATTCTCGAACTAATTTTTCAATTGTTTAAACAATTTTTCTGAAAAAAAAATCAAAAATAATTTTTTTTTCTTGAAAAACAAAAAATATGGGAAATTTATGGCAAGTAGGCTTTATTAGTACATGTTATTCCTGAAAGTTTCAGGAAAAAAGGTGGGGTTTTTGAGAAAACATTTTTTATATATTTTTTCAAAAAACGAAATAACTTCACCATTTTTCATTATTATTATTTTTTATTTATTTTTATTTTTTGAAGAGTGTGATGAACTGGATAAACTACAACAAGAAAAATCACAATATCTCAAAAATTGCCAAAATAACGCGGTTTTAAATACAAAATTTGCAAAAAACTCATTTTACCCTTAAATTTTTTGAATATTTTCAAAAAAATGTGAAAACGTCTCTATGCTAATTTATAAAAATACCTGTTTCCTTATTTTCCACGTACAAAAACATATTCCATTGGCAAGCCAATGCTGAACCTTTCACCCTCCGACCTGCATGATTTTAAAAAGATTCGGACAAATAATTAATGATTTTTCTAAAGTAGACATCTTGAGGTGTTGTAATTTGAAATTTGATACCATATTAAGAACTCAGTTTCCTGATTCTCGCCGTTCAAAATTCAAAATTTATTTATTTTTAAAAACTTTAAATTGAATGACGGTGGGGCTGAACCAACTTTAATTGCAAGGTCCTTGCATATGGGATTTTCCAACTGATTATGGCAGTTTATAATTTCACGGACATTTTAAGACCAGAAACAAAAAAATCCATCGGGTTTTGAAAAAAGTCGACTTTAATGTTCAAAATATTTAAAACTCGAAAAATTCTGAAAATTGAATTGCAAGGTCTTTGGAGATGGGATTTCGAACTGATTAGGGTAGTCTGTTATCTCACAGACATTTTAATACCAAAAACAAAAAAGTTCATCAGACTCTTTATGAAAAAATTCGCTGTCAAAATAATCAAAACTAAAAAAAAATCTAAAAATTTGATTACAAGGTCCTTGCATATGGGATTTTTCTACTGATCAAGGTAGTCTGTAATCCCACGGATATTTTAATGCCAAAAATAAAAAATCCATTAGACTCTTTTTGAAAAAGTCGATTCTTATATTAAAAATATTTAAAAATTAGAAATTAAATAATCACAATTTTCACTTATTTTTAGGAAATAATGTTAAAGTACTGACTAGTGTTACAGAATTTTCCGTAAGAGTGACCCGGTCAAGTATAGCGCTAGGGCTAGAGTTACGGAAAATTCCATAAATTATCCCTGAACGAGTTGGAAAGGGGTTGGTCTTGCGGAAAATTCCGTAACGTTAGACAGTTCGTACTGTTAATATCATAAATTACACATTCTGAAACTCAGGATGTTAACATAAAGCATTAATTTTTCAGAAATTTATAAATAATTGGACTATATATTGAACAAAATAGTTTCTGAAAGGAATCTAGTAAAAGATAATCACATGAAAAACTATTTTGTTCAATATATAGCCCAATTAATTATGAATTTCTGGAACATTCAATACTTTCTGTTAACATCCTAGGTTTCAGAATGTATACTTCATAATATTAACACAAAATAAGTGACAACAATAATTTTTTAATTTTTAATATTTTGAACATAAAAATCTACATTTTAAAAAAGGGCCTTATTGCTTTTTTGTTTCTGGCCTTAGAATGTCTGGAATTACAGACTACCATAATCACTTGGAAAATCCCGTTTGCAAAAACATTATAATTAAATTGAAAAAAAAATATTTTGAATCACTTTGAGCATGAAAATCGACTTTTTCGGAAAGGGTCTGATGGATTTTTTTTTGCTTTTGGTCTCAAAATGTCCATGGAATTATAGACTACCATAAATCCGAAAATCTCATAAGCAAGGACCTTGCAATTAAAGTTGATTTAGCCCCATCGTGGGATTTAATATTGTTTAATTGTGAGTAATTTGCATAACAATTGCAATAATGACCATCAATTTTGATTCTGATAATTAATCGCTGTCAGTAATAAGTATCTATAAATAATTTATAATTACCTGAGAAAAAACTTGGGTTGTTGAATAGCTTATAAATTCTTAAAGAATATTCTGTAAGTGCTGCAAGAAATAATTTTAAAAATCCTTTTACGTTGGAATTTTCTTCAGTAAACAATAAGCTAAATCAACACTGATCTGACTCGCAATTTTGCACTCGACAGAAATGAAAACTGCATCCAATATCTATAATTCGATATAGTCGGTAAGGCAGACAGTAAAGTGGTTTCATTCGGAGAGCTCATGCTCGTCTACAGATGTCAATGTGCATGCAAATTTGAGATTGCTTTTATTTTTATCAACTAAAACTGATTCAGATTTCAAAATCAGTTAGTAATTTAAAAAGTTTTAATAATTCATTAAATTTGTTAACAATCCAATTCTTCAATGATTTTATGTGCAATAATTTGTCGTCTTGTATACTTCTTACTGCAATGTACATAATTACAGGTATAATTAAGGACATTGAATATTAATAAATTATATTCATAAGAAAACCCTTTTTATTTTTATGCAAAAAAAAATACTAATAAAAGGAACAGATATGCAAAGTATAATTACTCCTAAAGCTTTTTTCATCCGAGCCATGTCGGAACTTTCAATATTTACGATTAGTAATTTCAAGCAGACTTTATCTGATTGTAAACAAAGAAATATTGCATAAGTAATTCTTATTACCAAAGTTAAAAAAATTCAAGGATTCTGCAGAATTTTTTTAAAAGGAAGACAAAAAATATCATTTACCTCAATTCTGCAGTCTGTCGATACGTTTAATTGTTAAGTGCCAATAGTATTTCATATTCGGTATTGTGATTGAAATAAAATGATCATTTTCAAGCTTATTGACATGTTTGTCCATGGAATTATGAAAAGTGTTCTTTTCTCAAATAACAAAAAGAAATGTCAGCCACATTAAAAAATATAAGAATTTCGCACAGAAACAGGAAAAAAATATCCTATTGAAGCAAAGATTTTAATAAAGATCTCAATTTATATGGACTGTATATTATGCACCAAAAAAAAAGAAGAGGGACTTTTTCGACGAGATTCTGTTTTCAGTATGAGTCGTAGGTGAGCGCGCACGAGCCGGAGACAAGTACTGAAAAAATACACGAGTCGTAAAAAGTCCCCTCCCCCTTGGTGCATACGATATTTTTTAAAACAAAAATTATCATAGTAATAATTCGCATATGAAGAAATTTTGGAAAATTTACTGTTCTTTTACAATGAATTTCGGAGATTTTCAGTAGGTAATTTATGGTAAGGGTCCGTCCATAAACTACGTTACCAATTTTGGAGGGGGGTTGCGCTAAAATCTACGGTTGGTAACGTGGGAGGGGGTTTGAGATCAGTGGAAGTAACGTTACCAACGAAATTAAATTATAAATTGAACAAAATTAATCAATAAATTTTTAAAAAATTTGTGAATTTTGCGAAGGATGGCCCAGCGACGGTCCAGTTCAATAATAACTCGATAAATTTAAAAATCACCTTCATATTGCAGACTTCACACTCTTTCCCCTATTTCCCTTTTCTGAAAATTTCTTCTTTTTCCCCTTTTTTCGAAAAACTTACCCTTGTTCTCGTTTTTTCTCTTAAATACGAACAAATTTATTTGAATTTATTCAAATACAAACAAATTTTCAAGTACTTGGTTGAAAGTCAAATTACTTTGTTAAAAATTCAACTTTTGATTGAATAATAATCTCTTTGGTTGAAAATTTATTTTTTTAGTTAAAAATTCATCCATCTGGTGGAAAATTTATCTTTCATAGTTGAAAATTCAGCTATTCGGTTGAATTCATGTGTCTTGTTGATGATTCGTATTTTTTGGTAGAAAATTAATCTTCTTGGCTAAAGAATCGTCTTTTCGATTAAAAATTTATTTCTTTTTTTGAAGATTCATCATTTCAGTCGAAACTTCATCTCTTAAGTTAAGTACTTAAGTATTTGTTAAGATTTCATTTTTTTGGTTGAAAATTCATCCTTTTTGGTTACAAATGCAACTGTTTGGTTGAAAGTTAACTTGTTTTAGCTGAAAATTCAACTATTTGGTTGAAAATTCATGTAGTTTGTTGAAAAAATCATCTTTATTGGTACAAAGTTACTCTTTTTGGTTGAAAATTCATCATTTTAGTTAAAACTTCATCTCTTTGGTTAAGTATTTAAGTATGGTATTTGTTAAGATTTCATTTTTTTGGTTACAAATTCATCCTTTTTCATTACAGATACAACTGTTTGATTGAAAGTTAATCTGCTTTAGTTGAAAATTCAACTATTTGATTGAAAAATCGTCTTTTTTGGTACAAAGTTACTTTTCTTGACTGAAACTTCATCCTTTTTGCTTAAAGATAAAATTTTTTGTTGAAAATTAATCTGTTTCAGTTTGAATATCCATGTATTTTGTTGATGATTCGTCTTTTTTGGTAGAAAATTATTCTTCTTCAAAAAGTAAAAAAAAAAGTTTCAAAAATCGTCTTTTCGGTTGTAAATTCATTTCTTTTTTTGAAGATTCATCATTTTACTTGAAACTTCATCTCTTCGGTTAAGTATTCAAGTATTTTGTCAATAAATTCATTTTTTTTTTTTGCCTAAATATTCACCTCTTTGGTTGAAAATTTAAATATTATGCTGAAAGTTTGTTAATTTCTGGTTGAAAATCTATCTTTATTAGTTAAAAATTCAACTATTCGGTTGAATTCATGTGTTTTGTTGAGAATTTGCATTTTTTGGTAGAAAATTAATCTTCTTGACTAAAAAATCGTCGTTTCGATTAAAAATTTATTTCTTTTTTTGAAGATTCATCATTTTAATTAAAACTTCATCTCATTGGTTGAGTAGTTAAGTATTTTGTGGAGATTCCATTCACTAGGTTGAAAATTCATCCTTTTTGGTTACAAATACAACTGCTTGGTTGAAAGTTGATCTGGTTTAGCTAAAAATTCAACTATTTGGTTGAAAATTCATGTAGTTTGTTAAAAAATCGTCTTCTTTGGTACAAAGATACTCTTCTTGGTTGAAAATTCATCATTCTTCATCAAAAATACAACTTCTTGTTGGAAATTGATCTGTTTTAGTTTGAATGTTCATGTTTTTCGTTAATAATTCGTCTTTTTTGTAGAAAATTATTCTTCTTCAAAAATTAAAAATAAAGTTTCAAAAATAGTCTTTTCGGTTGAAAATTCATTTCTTTTTTCAAAGATTCATCATTTTACTTAAAAATTCATCTTTTTGGTTAAGTATTCAAGTATTTTGTCAGTGAATTCATTTTTTTTTTGGCTAAATATTCACCTCTTTGGTTAAAAATTTAAATATTATGCTGAAATTTTGTTAATTTCTGGTTGAAAATCTATCTTTTTTAGTTCAAAATTCATTTATTCGGTTGAATTCATGTGTTTTGTTGAGAATTCGTATTTTTTGGTAAAAAATTAATCTTCTTGACTAAGCGATCGTCTTTTCGATTAAAAATTTATTTCTTTTTTTGAAGATTCATCATTTTAGTTAAAACTTCATCTCTTTGGTTAAGTATTTAAGTATTTTGTTAGATTCCATTCATTTGGTTGAAAATTCATCCTTTTTGGTTACAAATCCAACTGTTTGGTTGAAAGTTGATCTGCTTTAGATAAAAATTCAACTATTTGGTTGAAAATTCATGTAGTTTATTGAAAAATCGTCTTTTTCGGTACAAAGTTACTCATCTTGGTTGAAAATTCTACATTCTTTATTAAAAATACAACATCTTGTTGGAAATTGATCTGTTTTAGTTTGAATGTTCATGTATTTTGTTGATAATTCGTCTTTTTTGGTGGAAAATTATTCTTCTTTAAAAATTAAAAATAAAGTTTCAAAAATCGTCTTTTCGGTTGAAGATTCATTTCTTTTTTTGAAGATTCATCATTTTAGTTAAAACTTCATCGCTTTGGTTAAGCAATAAAGTATTTTGTTATGATTTCATTTTTATGGTTCAAATTGCATCTTTTATGGTTACAATTGTAACTGTTTCGGCGGATGTTAGTCTACTTTAGTTGAAAATTCAAATATTTGGTTGAAAAATCGTCTTTTTTGGTACAAAGTTACTCTTTGTGGCTGAAAATTCATCCTTTTTGATCAAAAATACAATTTTTTGTTGGAAATTCATTTGTTTTAGTTTGAATATCCCTGTATTTTATTGGTGATTCGTCTTTTCTGGTAGAAAAATAATCTTCTTCAAAAATTAAAAACTTAAAGTTTAAAAAAATCGTCTCTTCGGTTGAAAATTCATCATTTTAGTTTAAACTTCGTCTGTTTGGTAAAGTATTTAAGTATTTTGTTAGAATTGCATTTTTTTGGTTGAAAATTTATCTTTTCTGGGTTCAAATACAACTGTTTGGTTGAAAGTTAATCTGTTTTAGCTGAAAATTCAACTATTTGGTTGAAAATTCATGTAGTTTGTTGCAAAATCGTCTTTTTTGGTACAAAGTTACTCTTCTTGGCTGAAAATTCATCATTTTTGGTTAAAAATATAACTTTTGTTGAAAATTAATCTGTTTTAGTTTGAATATTCATGTATATTGTTGAAAATTCGTCTTTCTGGTAGAAAGTTACTCTTCTTCAAAAATTAAAAAAAAAATTGTTTAAAAAATCGTCTTTTCGGTTGAAAATTCATTTCTTTCTTTGGAGATTTATCATTTGAGTTAATACTTCATGTCTTCGGTTAGGTATTTGAGTATTTTGTTATGAATTAATTTTTTTGGTTGAATATTGATCACTTTGATAGAAAATTTAACTATTACAGTGAAAGTTTGTTAATTTTTGGTCGAAAATCTTTATTTCTTAGTTGAAAATTCATTTATTCGGTTGAATGCATGTGGTTTGTTGATAATTCGTCTTTTTTGATAGAAAATTAATCTTCTTGGCTAAAAATCGTCTTTTCGGTTGAAAATTTATTTCTTTTGTTGAAGATTCATCATTTTAGTTAAAACTTCGTCTTTTTGGTTAGGTATTTAATTATTTTATTAAGATTTCATTTTTTGGTTGAAAATTCATACTTTTTGATTAAAAATACAATTTTTTGTTGGAAATTCATTTGTTTTAGTTTGAATATCCATGTCTTTTATTGAATATTTGTCTTTTTTGGTAGAAAATTAATCTTCTTTGAAAATTAAAAAATTGAAATTAAAAAAAATCGTCTTTTCGGTTGAAAAATCATTTCTTATCGTGAAGATTCATCATTTTAGTTAAAACTTCATCCCTTTGGTTAAGTATTGAAGTATTTTGTTAAATTTTTTTTCTTGTTGAAGGTTCGTCTCCTTGGCTGAAAATTCAACTATTATGTTGGAAATTTTTTAATCTTTGGTTATGAATTTATCTTTTTTAGTTGAAAATTCAACTATTTGGTTGCAAATTCATTCTTTTCGGTTAAAAATGCAACTGTTTTGTTGATAGTTCATCTGTTTTAGTTGAAAATTCAACTAATTCGTTGAAAATTTATCCCCTTTGGTTATAAATACATCTTCTTGGTTGGAAATTAATCTGTTTCAGTTTGAAAATTCAGCTATCTGGTTGAAAATTCATATATTTTGTTGATAATTCGTTAAAAATTCATCCTTTTTGGTTAAATATGCAACTGTTTGGTTGATAATTAATCTGTTCTTGTTAAGGATTGAACCATTTTGTAGAAAATTCGTCTTTTTGGCTTGAAAATTCAAAAGTTTGGTAGAAACTGTTTTGTTGAAAATTCGTCCTTTTGGTTTGAAAATTCATCTTTCTTGGTAGAAAAAGTCATCTTTCTTGGTTAAAAATTATCTTTTATAATAAGCGGCTATGACGGAACGGGCGGTCAAAAATACCCCAAAATCATTATTCACCTCTGAGGTCACTTTTTATTCCCTAGGGAGTAAAAAGTACTTTTTACTAGGGACTGAAAAGTAGAGTTTTAGCCCCGCTTCATAGGCAGTGAAAAGGGCTAAAATCATACAAAAGTTATGAAAACACATTTTTATGCAGTCACTTAAGACAAATACTGTTTCGTAAAATATGCATGACATTAACAATATATACAATATAGTACTATCTAGAACAATGATAAATGACACTAAAAAATGACCAGAGACAATCTTATGGATTGCACTCACAGGGACAAATGCTAAGGACATTTTGTTTGATAAAATAATTATGTTTTTCTGTTGAGAATTGTAAAAATAAGTCAAAGGAAGTAATCTTGGACATTCGTATTTATAAACTTCAGGTATATTACACAGATTCTTTCTAGAGAATGAAAATCCTCATACCTGAAGATTCTGCTCAAGGATAATACTTCATTTGTGATAAAAATATCGCCGTTAATTTTCAACCAAGGAAGATGACTTTTTTACCATAAAAGATAAATTTTCGAACCAAAAGAACGAATTTTCAATAGAACAGTTGAATTTTTGACCAAAAAGATGACTTTAACAAAATAGTTAAATTCTTAACCAAATAGCTAAAATTCGAAAAAATACTTAAATTTTCGACCAAAGAAGTGAGTCTTAAAGAAAAGAAAACTTTTAAGAAAGTATTTCAACTTTCAACTAAATAGTTTAAAAAATCAAAGAAATGAATTTTGAAGCCTAAAAGACGAATTATCTACAAAACAGTTCAATCCAAAAATATAAATTTTCAACAAAAAAGTTAATTCTCTACCAAATAATTCAATATTCAAATGAATTGTTTAATTTGTAGCCAAATAGTTGAATTTCCTATCAAAATTCAAAATAGTTGAATTTTTAAGCTGAAAAGACGAATTTTCTACAAAATGATTCAATCCTCAACAAAATCAGAATAATTTTCAACCAAGCAGTTGCATTTTCAACTAAGAAGGATGAATTTTCAACCGAGAAGATTAACTACTATGAAAAAGACGATTTTTAAAAAAAATACATGAAATTTCACCCAAATAGTTGAATTTCCAACCAAAAAATATAAATTTTTAAGCAGATAGTTGAATTTTGAATTAAAATTGATAAATTTTTAACAAAAAATGGAATAGTCAAATTTTTTATTAAAAAATTTACTTTTCAACCATAGAGAAAATTCTCCAACTAAATCTCTCCAAGATCTCCATCTCATCTCATCTCCCAGATCTCCAACAAAAAAAGACGAATTTTCAACAAAATACATGAATTTTCAACAAAACTGTTGGATATTGAAGCCAAAAAGACGAATCATCCACAAAACAGTTGAATTTTCAATCAAAAAATCGTAAAATTCTCTACCAAAAAGTTAATTTTTCAACCAAAAATGTAAATGATTTTTAAAAAAGTTAATTTTCAAGCAAATAGTTTAATTTTATACCAAACTTAAATTTTCAAGCCAAAAAGATGAAACCAAAAAGGATGAATTTTCAACCAAACAAGGAATAGTTGAATTTTCTATTAAAAAAATTAATTTTCAACCAAAAAAGACGAATCCATAACAAAATAGTAAAATCGTCAACCAAAACAGAATTATTTTCAACCAAGCAGTTGCATCTTTAACCAAAAAGGATGAATTTTAAACCCAGAAGAATAACTTTCTACCAAAACGACGATTTTTCAACAAAATACATGAATTTTGAACCAGAAAAAAAACAGTTTTCAATTAAATATATAAATTTTCAACAAAAAATTGTAAATTTTCGTTATAATAAAGTTAAAAAAGGTAATCTCAATGAAACTATTAAAATTAATTATAAATTAATAATGTGATAATGTAATAATAATCATTACTTAATTCTTAATCCTCAGCAAAAGATATGAAGTTTCAACTAAAATGATTAATCTTGAAAAAAATAATAATTTTCAGCAAAAGAGTTCAACATACAACCAAACAGTTGAATTTTCAACCGAAAAGATGACTTTTTAACTAAAATGATCAATCTTAAAAAAAAGAAATGAATTTTCAACCGAAAAGACGATTATTTAGCCAAGAAGATTAATTTTCTACCATAAAAGACGAATTATCAACAAAACACATGGATTTTCAAGCAAATAGTTGAATTTTCAACTAAAAAGGTAATTTTTCAACTAGATGGTTGAATTCTTAACTAAAAAAGATAAATTTTCAACTATATATCTAATAGTTGAACTTTCCATTATAAAATTGATTTTCAACCAAAAATGAATTGACTCTTTAACAAAATATTTAAATTTTCAACCAAAGAGAGGAATCTTCAACCAAAATTTGATTTTTTAACAAAGTAGAGTAACATTCAATCAATTAGTTGAATATCTTACCAAAAAATGTGACTTTTCAACAAAAGATTTCAATTCTCAACAAAATAATTAAATTTTCAAATCAAACAGTACAATTTTTAATCAAGCGAGATGAATTCCGAAGTGAACCTACCTAAAAATTTAATAGTAGCCTTTCAACCAAAAACAATGAACTTTAACCAAAAATAGTTGATTTTTCCTAATAGGGTCGATTAATTTATTATGCGTTTAAGAGGAAAAACGAGAACAAGAGGAAGTTTCTTGAAAACAGGGAAAAAAAGAATTTTTTGAAAAAGAGAAATAGGGGAAAGAGTGAGAAGTCTGAAACATGAATGTGATTTTCAAATTTATCAAGTTAAAATCAATGATGGTTTGATCATGTTGACGACAAAACCTATTTTTTCGGATTCAGCGGGTCTCCAAACGTGGAGATTCCATGAAATCCGCTAAAGTCGATTTTCACATAAAACCAATACCTTCTCATTATATATATATATATAACATTATTATATTAATTATATATATTATTATTATTATTATTATTATTATGAATTAATTATTATATTAACATTTTATATATATATATATATATATATATATATATATAATAAGGCAATACCTAATTTTGTTTGAACACAGTGTTAAGGATAGTAAATTTTAGCACTTTTGATCCCACCATACCCTACGTGGAACAACCCGCCCCAGGCATATGAAGCAATATAAGCCAAGCGGAGTATTTTTCACTTTCGTTTCTAATTCTGCATAAACTTTTTTTTTACTTTTATCTTGCCAAAATCATTAATACAAATGTTCACAGAATATATTTCAAGTATATTTCAGATTTCAAGTACTGACGTGAAAAAAACAACTATGTCCATCTCGCCCCACACTACCTTAGAAAGGAAAGAGTGCCTACGTGCTATTTGCAACGTAAGCTATATCAGCCCGAAACCAACCTGGCTTCCATTGAAGTTTAAGAATGTTGTCCTTATCAGGATAAAAAACACTTCCGATTAATGAAGGCAAACAAGATCAAGTGACTTAAACACTATATTGACATCAATTACTGAAAAGTTGCACTTACTCTTAGGAGTAATTATTTTAATCAAAAAGGCATTAATTTAAATGGTGGAAGGTATCAGAGTCTAAAGCAATAAAGAAAAGCATCGTAAATTGTATGGTTTTTATCTAGAAAAAGCATGATACATGAAAGAATTAAAAATTAATCACACATCTTCTGACCCATATTCACCCTCTCTGCACAACATGTTTTCACCTACTTTATTTTTTATTTTGTATCTCGAATGATGAATTGCAAACAGTAAAGGGAAATGACGTAGACTTTAGTCTCATATAAATGTTATCTTATTATTTTTCATTTTCAGTGGTATCCTACTTATTCCGTGAATCTAATCTACGTTGCCAAGTTTATAAATTCTGTTGAAAGTACTTCTTTAAGCATTATTTTCAGATTAAATTAAGGTCAATGGACTAAGGGGCTGTCCATAAACGACGTTACCAATTTTGAGCTATTTTTGGGGGGGGGGGGGGGTGGGGGGGGGGGGGGGGGGGGGGGGGGGGGGGGGGGGGGGGGGGGGG
>JAUMHM010000016.1:45874032-45901184 GCA_032362435.1 Melikaiella ostensackeni | reverse complement strand
ATTTTATGGTACTCTTATGGGTCCCCAAGGAATACCTCATAAACGCCAAACACAAATTTGATCTAATATTGAGGTTTATTAACGCTTTTTGAATTTTTTTTCCTTGAATCATCACGAGTCGGTAATCTGACACTAACCAGTAATTTTTTAAGCATTTTAAAATTGTTTAAACAATTTTTATTTGTTTGAATATTTGATTTATTCACATGAGTCGAGAATGTAATAGATTTCCTGACAAATTTCAATTTCTGTTAGCACTCATTTGTTTTTAATACTCCTCTTTATTGTTAAAAGAAACTTAAATTGTTTGAAGAAATTTAAATTGCTTAAACAATTTTACATTTTCTAAATATTTAATTTTCGCCGATTCTTCTGCAGATGTGAATACTTGTAGGTACTAATTTTTTTCTGAACAACAATCTATAATGTTTAAAAAAATTAAAATTGTTTAAACAATTTTAATTTTTTAAACATTCTAGAGTATTCAGCAGAAACAATTTATTCCCGACAAATATTCGCATCTGCAGAAGATGGCGAAAATTAAATATTTTGAAAATATGAAATTGTTTAAGCGATTTCAGTTTGTTTGAACAATTTAAGTTTCTTTAAGCAATTGAGAGTGGTATTGAAAACAAATCAATACTCACAAAAATTGACATTTGTCTAAAAAATCCATTTCATTCTCGACTTATATGAATAAAACATATATTTAAGCAAATGAAAATTGTTTGGACAATTTCAAATTGCACAGAAAATTACTGGTTATTTTCAGATTACCGACTCGTAATGATTTATAAAAAAAATTTTAAACAGCGTTAATTAACCTCAATATTAGATCAAATTCGTGTTTAGCGTTTATGTGGTATTTCTTGGGGACCCATAAGGGTACCATAAAATAAGTCAACTTCAAAATTTATGACTGATATTTATTCTTTGATGAATTCTGAACAACATATTGCAAGGCGGAATAATTTGCAAGATTTTAGGTCTTTGAAATCTTAGATTAACCAAAAACTGCTCTTTCCCCATAAGAAACATGTGATAAACTTTATGGTGTTTGAGGCACGGGTTAATATTAACCGATTTGGCTAAAATTTGAAGATCATTTTTTTTAGGTATTCGAACTAAACTGGGGGGTGAGAGCAACAAAAATCTGAAATTTTTTTCACTTCGTATGAATAAGGGCCACTCTAATGTGATAGTGAAAGGTATTTCACGTATAAATCTACATCAAGTACGTATGCTCTTATAATAATGTATGAAAATACAAAGCAATCGGGTCTTTAAATGTCCCGACAAATATATTTTAATTTCCCATTATATAAATTAGACGCCACATAATCTAAAAATCCTATTTGAAATATATTCAAAATTAAGTCAGTGTTAAATTGAAAAAACTTCAAATGACTCAAAAATATACTTATCTTTTTCACCTTTCTGTTTCATATGTTTCATTTTTATTTTCGGCAAAATAAATATCGAATAAGGCAAAAATAAGATGCTAATAGAGTGAAGCCGAATCTTTGAGAAAATCGAAATATAGTCGTGTTTGATATCAAATTAATCAGTAATGGATAAATAAGTATAATATGTAATAATATTCCGACTTTAACCATTCATTAAAGAGCGCTACTTAGCATCAGCACGTCAGATTGACAGAAAATGCTCCTGCGAGCTGTCCGCTCCTGAGAGCTGTCTGGTCCTTAAAGCTATCTGCTCCGCTAGTGCACATCTGTCACGAAGTGTCAAAAAAAAATCGAGGCGAGAACGAGAAAGGATAACACGGGACGAGGCAAAACGAGACGAGTCAAAACGAGGAATAGGGCTGCAATAACGAGACAAACCCAGGAATGAACCGAGACGAAAACGAGGCAGGCTCGGTTTGCGTCGTCTCGGACGGCATCACTACATAATACATCCTGCTGACAGCAATTATTTAGTCTACTGAAATTCAATACGCAGGTTGTAAGTACTTATAGCAATCTAATCAGCATGAAATTCGATACTCATGCCACATATGTACAATTGTACATCTCCGTGCCAGCTATCATTGGTGCCCTCCAGTGTCATCCTGTAAATTTAAATTGTACGATTTGGCTATCCGTTATTTTTTACAATAATGTTGTCTTTATAAATAAATATTGGACTTGGATGTGGACGTAGGTAAAGTCAATAATAAATACCAACTTCGTTAAAATAACATTTAATAACATCAAACCAAATAATGCGATACAATCATTAAGGCCATCACTCGAGTACTGCCTCTCTGTACACTCAACCCTCACCATCCCCTCTCTTACGTTGGCCCTTATGCCCCCTGCGATCTATCAATCTATCGACTGTCTATCTATTTTGAATACTAACCTAAAATTGTAACTAAATTAAAAATAAAAATTGCCACAATAAATTCATTAACACATTCTACGAAGAAACCTTTGATGAAAAAATTATCTGCCCTCCTCCTTTCTCATCCGGGCTTGGGACCGGCATTGGCGGAGTTACATGAAAAAATTAGGATTCGATTTGAAAATAATTATTCCAAAAAAAAAGATGTTTCTAGAAATGATAACTACTAACATATGAAGAACCTAATGTATTCTCACAAAGATAGTATGAAATAAACTCTGATTTATTGCAAAATAACGCTGCCACATGTTGCTCGATTTTTACGGGCAAATATTTCAGGCAGCGTTACGTCTTTAACATTTAAAGTTTGAACTAATTCAAGGCATTCACTGGCATTTCTGACTTACCCTGCTCTCGACGATTTGGCAGTGACACGAGATGTGCGAAACGCCGTGGGTGTCGAGACAACGCGTCACAGTCGATAGGCGCCGTCTTTTGAATTTACGCCGCAGCATTGTACTGGCAGATGGCTGAAAATAGCGAAAAAGACACAGAACCTAAATACGGTTAAGTCAAAAATTCTTAGTGGTGACTGCGTTCACGTAATGGCTTCGTGCGATTAATCGAACCAGGCAAGATTCCAACTAATTGAAAAGCCAACGCAACTATACCTGCACATTCTTGCCACATCCCTGTCTCCGAAAATTGCCCAACTTCACGAGAAAGCCGACAAGACAATGTTTTATGAATCATTAAATTTACGATGTAGATGCATCTCTATGGAACGCAGGCGGCCATCTTTGTCGCGCATGTCTTCTGAGACCTTGCATCTTAAATCATTGTTACGAGGTACATTTCTCGTCTGACTTCAGCCATCCTGGGTTCCTCAATTTCTTTCTTGGAATTACTTCTTGCTCACTTCGAACAAACTAAAAACTGGATATGACTTTCTTTTAAATCAATATAATTTCGAGTTTAAATACATTTTCAAGATCATCACTCAAAGTTTAAGGTGTGAAATCTATTAAGTTATACTAAGAAAAGTAACTTTTAGTAAATGTTCGTATTTAGCACTATTTTCCTTTTTACATACGTCATTCGCGTATGTTTCTGATGCAAACCGATTTCACTTTGAGAATCGATTCGTGTGTAAATTTGAAGTCTTCGGAGCTAATTTAAGACAATCGTTTGCAAATTTACTTCACACCTTAATAGAGTTAGACGGAAATCAGCATTTATTAAGGTTGCAAAGATATATTCAGTGTCAATGTCAACACTACACTACGGAAGAAAGTCACAGATTAAAAATAGACATCTCACTTGTAAAAATAATTTACATCTTCCTTCTAATACTCATCTAATCATCTGCTAATTTTCATATCTATCATTATACTTCCAATAGACTCAATTCATTAAAAACAATTCAAACGTTTCACTTACTTAGCATACATTATAAATCGTTGAGATAAATGCATTCTGTTAGAAAATTAGCAACTCTCATATAGGTAGGAAAGTGCACGTGATAAAAATACCTGGAAAATTTTCATAACAATTCCACGTGCAGGATTCATCATCAAGAAGGAAAAACTCTATACTACTACTGGAAAAAACTGGAAGATCGTAAATCAATACACCGTTTTTGTACTTTTATCTCTACTCATAAATATTCATATTAGTCATACAAAATATATATCATCACTGCATTCCAAAAGCCATTTTCAAAAACATAAATGTGTATTTATAGAGTCACTCAAATATTTTTAGTTCCTTGACTAAATCTTGTGCAGAAAATAGTTCTATACATCTATCAAACGCTTGAACAATAGCATTTACGCTTATTGTAAAATTCTTGAATGAAATAAGTCACAGTACATTGTTTCTTCAGAAAAATGTGTTTTTTATCTGCCACTCAAAAATACCAATCGAACTAGCAATAGATATTCACCTATCATTAAAACCGATGCTTTTTAAAAGAACCTATCTACTTTGATAAGCAGTCACTGCAATCTTGACTAATGCATATTTTTTTTTTTTGGTATTATAATTTTTATCGAATAAGAGACTACCCTCAAGGCCCTTTATCAGAATGGGGTTGCGGGATCAGATTTTACGGCCTAATGGTTGAATATGTTTGTCTAATCTTGTGCATACGTAATCTAAATAGTATTATACTTTCTTGACTAAAGCTGGTTTTTAGTAAAACAGTTCCTATTTTGTTTAATAATAAAAAACAAAAGTATAATATCAGTGTCGGTCAGTGTTAGTCGTCTCTGCGTTTTCAGAATTTTCGTTTTTGTAACGGGCCTGAATCTCGTAACAATGAAAGGGTCATCAGTTGCAAAAAAAAGGTTCAAAGGGTTCAGGATCACATAGCATAGCGGAACCCAGAGACGGAAAACAGCGAGCAACACTGCTACTGTACTTTTGTTTTCGATTATTAAACAAAATAGGAACACTTCTACCAAAAAACAGCTTTGGTCAAGAAAAAAGAATACTATTTAGATTAAGTATGCAAGAGATTAGACAAAAATATTCGACCATTCGGTCCTAAAATCTGACCCCGCAAACCCCATTCTGATAAAGTGCCTTAAGATGTTATTTTCTGTGGGTGTAGTACCATAATTCTTGTTTGTACACAAATTCAGAGACTCCTGATCAGATAGGAAAAATGATGAACGTGATGTTAGAATTTGACATTGTGAATTGGTAAAAATAGTTATTTTAAACTGGAGGCTGAGATATTAATAAAGTGACAACACGTTGCGTAGTAGAAACGCTTATTATCACAAAAAGTATATATTGACTGTCTATTCTTGTTAGTACATATTATGGTTTCGTTCGTGAACTCTAATCCATTTACAAGGATAGAAAGTCTACAAGCGATTTTGTACCCATTAATCTTATTACGCTCTATTACCGTTTCCATAAAGATAATGATTAATGAGCATATCACTCTCTCATATGATTTCTTTACTTAGGATGATTCACTGCTTGAAAAAATATAATAAAAATAGATACGAATAAGGAAATTATGAGCATATCAAATAATGAGATGAAAATGTACTATAATAATTATTTTTGATAAAGTGTCCCCACGTAAGAATTACACACTAGCATATGCGTAATTATAGACTTAATGACGACCACAAATGCAAAGTTTCGTACAGTTATATGCAAGAAATAATTAGTTACATCAGACACGGTATAGGTCCAAGTTCAAAATGTACCAATTGGATTTATACTTGTATTCAATCAATTTTAATTGACCTAAGAGTCGAAGCTGCCTGTTATCAGAGACTCATTAAAAGTAAAAAAATAAAATTCACTCCGCAACGCATTTTAATTATAAATAATTCTGCAAGATATGGTTACTACGACGAAATCTAATTCGAATACGACGTGGACTGAAGACAAGCAAACATGTTATTTCCGCAAGAACAATTTTAATGTGATGCATGTTCGAGTATTTTTTCATACATATTTCATTTTTTTCAGATGAAAAGTCTTGTTCATGATTTTAATAAACAGATAAAAATAGAAGTTTAATTGTTCACTTTTCTTAGCTTCGAAGGTCGTCCAATTTGCGGTTGAAGAAACGATGTATGTACATCAATTTTCAGATATTCATGATAATAAATTCAATCTGGATATTCTTAAGCCATCAGAAAATGCGGTTTTATTCTTTTTTTATTGTACAGAAATAATGTATAGAAAATCAAGTTATTGAAATTCTGTATTCACAAATCACTGCATACAGAACTTCGATCTTTTTGTTTGCGCGAAAGTTTAATGAAACGCGACGTCTCGTCGTCACGAAATTCGGGATGAGTAGTCAAATAATATTTTTCATAAATTTCGCTAGCCGTCTCGAAATTTCGGAACCACTAATCCAGCGCCCTACCCCGCCAATTTTTCGGGACGACTAGACGCAGCCTTAATAAAAACCCATAATTACACGTAGAGAAGTAGATTAAATTAAAAACGACTATTTGCATTAAAAAGTTTACATTCCTTTCCTTTAAATAAATAACTATTTTTGCAAAAATTCTTCAATCTTAAGAAAATTGTTAATATCCAAAAACCAAGAACGACCAAATTTGGACAAGTTCACTTGCAAATACTTTCATTCAATACATAAAAAACGCAAACAAGGAAACAGGAAAGAAAAAGAATGCGACCTTCAAAACTCCTTCCTTATTTTTTTCTCTAAATTTTGAATGGAAGCATTTGCATGTGTCATGCATCTCCAAATTTGGTCATTCTTGGTTCTTGGATTAATTTTTTTTCAAGTCCGAGTATTTTTGTTATTAGTGTTTCGGAAGTGGTGTTATTTTTTTCCTCTTTCTTTTTATTTTGAATGAAAATACGTGCATGTATGCTTGTCCAAATTTGGTCGTTCTTGGCTTTTTGACTTCAAAAATTTGTTTTAACTTCTAAAAAATTTTGTTATTATAGTTTCATTTTAAACGTTAAATAAGAAGTTAAGTTTAAATTTGTCTTCATCTGATTAACTATTATTTTAAATTAACCCTATTTTACAAAATTTTACGAATACAATAATCTTCGATGATTTCATTTTATCCACATTGAAGATCCTGAATTTCCACATCCGTTGAGATTCTTCATTTTTATGATTTTTTTATATTTTAGGGTGACAGTTGAAGTTTTTAAAATTGCATTTTCATAATTGATCCTTCATAATAATTGACTACTGCATTTTTTACAAAATATGGTATTGCCATAAATGAGAGTTCGTACTTACATCTCAGAAATTTCTGTTCACTTCCATTTTTTTCACGGTTGTCAAACATTTTTTTCAGGAACTCTAAATCGCATTGTTTCTAAATTGAGAGAGTTCAAAGTTCTAGAAAAAATTTAAATTCTCAGCCTTCATGATTAAACAATTTTCAATTGAAAACATTCCTAATCGAATAATTTCAAATTCACATATTAAAAACTGCAAGCAAATTTCACGCAATGAAATCTTTTAAAAATTTACAATTTCGAATTGAAATCTCTTGCGTTCAAATTCCATGCTACCAAATTTGAAAACAACTTTTCTTCTTCGTATAAAACCATATACAAAATACTTACTCACTGCGTCAACGTTTTTCTTTCACGCTTTCCATTTGTATCTGAAGAATTTGTTCTTGGAAAATTGTGACTCAGTTTTTCGCTTTGTTTAATTGTGAGACCTATATCGGACTAAAAACGCAATCGTCACGGAATCAACATATGTTTCATTTTTGCATCCGTGAATTAGACAAAATGCATTAAATCTTTTTCCTTTTTCGTAACAATTCATTATTGTAAAAGTAACTGGACCCTCTACTGTTACTATTATTGACACAATCGATTGCAAATTATTGCAATTCTCCTGCGCTTTCACAATTTATTTGTATTAAGCGATATTATGTACCTTCATAACATTCGCGAAGAAGATTACGCGTATCTTTGATAAAATGCGTTGTATTTTGTTTAAAAATAAACTAGGAGGATAAAAAAATTTGCCATAGGATTTGTGGTTCAATAATAAGGCGTATTAGTCTTATATAAAGCGAAATCTTCAATATGCATGTAATAGGTGGATATAAAAGTCATAAATTATGCGGTTTCCTCAGAATTGATGTTGCATTTTATACGTATCAATATTCTGTTATCTACAGAAACCAAACTAACTCGTGGAACGACTCACGATTCTATTTTGAGATAAATTATTGCGGTTTTAGGTGCATTAAGTATGTGACGCAACCTAAGATCGGTCATCAATTTTAATGAGATCTTTGATTCATATTTCAGCGAATTTCAATAAAATTTAATTAATAATGACGGCTTGTTACCACACAGGAATCTAATTGCGAGATGGAATATAAGAGGACAAAATACTCAGAAAATATAGGTATAGGCAAAAATAAGGATATTTTAAATAATGTCTTTATAGGAGTTCTATTTTCTCGTCATATTATTCGTAAAGAATTTATATGTTTTGAACTTTTTTTACAGTTTTCTTCCAGCGAAATAATGAAAACAAAGAGTATTCAGGTCATGCATTTAGTGCAAATTTGACGTACGGTAAAACCCAAGAAATGTCACCAAGGTGTTTTCCGCATACTCTTTTTTAATGAGAAACTTTATCACCATTGCACACCTGACATTAGCTAAGGTCTCGAAATTACCATTAATTTCCATTTATTACCGTTTATCTTTTAATGGGCAGGAAATGTAACGAATAGCCTGCTAAGTGTGATAATGATGAATTGGTTGCATTATATACAGAAATGCAAAAATAATTAATAATACTTTACATGATTTAGTAAGTAATAGAGTGTCTTCAGAAGAAAAGTTATGAATACTTATTTATTAAATGAAAATTCACAAGAAAATAATTATAAAAAATAAACTTATTAAAATAATTCTTTTGAATAAGATTATACGTGCTTGTATACTACTTCATTTGATATTTAAGTAAAAAGAACAATATTTGTTAATGAGAATACAAAAGCTTTTGTAAATTACACAAAATTACGGGTTACTTTAATAAGAAAATTTACTTCACTCAAGGATAATTTTGTGCAGAAATATCTCGATTCTCGATAAAATTTCGTGACGATTTGCATTTCAACAAATAAACGCAATGAGAGTTCAAAAATGACATAAAAAATCAAATACAAATTTTGCGAACCGAGGCATTCTTAAATGCACTTGAAATTGAAAAATTCAATATCCAATCCATCAAATTTAACTAATCAAAATTTGAAGTAGCTTAGAATTGGTGAATTTTTATTTTGAAACCTCCAAAAAATGTATCCTATTTAAAATTTATTCTAACACATACTTTAATGTTATTAACCATCGTTATAAAAAGTTAGCTTACGATGAGAAAAAGCAGTTTTTGTATACTGTCAAACGGAACAATCGCTACAACAATTTTTAAAAAGTCGTAAATGGCTGAATAATTGTATTTTCAAATTGATCTTGAGCTCAATAGATCACGCAATGTCTCCACTTCATGGACCATATAAATAAATCAATATATACTGATTTGTTAAAAACTAACTGTGCGAAAGAATTTCAACAGCTTGCATAGATCGCTTAACTTTTGATCGATACGAGATGTTCACATTTTTAGTACTATTAGTCTTTTACAAATCAATACATATTCACTTATTAATATGGTCGATAAAGCAAAGACATTGCATGATCTATTTAACCCAAGATCAATTTGAAAATACAATTATTCAGACTTTGACGATTTTTTTAATTGTAGCGATTCGTCCCGGTTGACGGTATCAGTAGAAGTTTTTTTTTATATGAAATAAAACTTTAATTCTTATAAACTTTCATAAATTTTCAACTTATAAACATTTCATAGGTTTCCGAGAAATGGGAAAGAATTAAAGAGAGTTTTTAAGAAAATCTACTTCAACGGGAATGCATGCAAAAAATAAAAAAATAATTAATTAAAAATATATGTCGATTTCTTTTGAAGGTACATCATTTCTAAGTAATAAAAATTAGATTCATTTTTTAGTAACGCCAAAATTAAAAAGCGAACAATTGAAGCATGCTCTACAGCACTGCAATAAACGCTCCTTGCCATAAGGATCATTTTGTGCTTACATTCACATATTAGATGACCCTTATGACAAATGGCGCATAATGCACTGTGGTAGAGGACGCTTAATTTTCTAATTAAAAGTATCCCAAGCTTAACTGTTACAAACTATAGAGATAACACTATTAAGAAAATAATTCAAATTTCAAGCTCGAATTAAAAATATTACACTAATACACTTGAACAATGAACATTCTTTCGTTAACTAATCAGGCATAAAATTATATATTTCATAAGCAACACTTGAAAAGATCAAAGAATTTCTTACTATATAATTTGTTTTTTTACCTTTTCACAAATATGCTTGTCACTGCTGCAGTCCTGGCATAAGTACTGAGTACCTATAGAAAAAGAATCATCTCTAAATGTACAATAATTTTATATAGAATCCTTAGAAATGAAAAATTACTCTTAAAAGTTAACAAAACGAATGATTTGTTTCTTTTGCAATTATTGCATATATACATAAAATCAAAAGAAAAACGAATATGATATGTACAGTGATGGGTAAGTTACTTTTTGAAAGGAACTAATTACCCTTACCGTTACAACACGAAAAAAGTAACTATCGTTGCATTTTTAGTTACTTTTGTATTTTAGAAATATATATCCAAATTTAGTTTTTACAAAACATTATTCATAACTTTCGAGTGATAATTGTTACACTCTTTATTGAAAGTCGTAGGTTAGTCATGGCCCACATAATGTTTCTAAAACAAGGAGTGTCTTAGAAAATGTTGAATTTCAGTCTGGGAGAAAAAATTTAGCTTTCCTATTTTGGGCTATAAATCTCTTTGGCGTTGAAAATCAATTATTTCTTTCTAAAAGTGTTTCTTTAGATTAACCTAGATACAACTTCCACTTCTAGAAAATTTACAGTATTCTAAGACCAACAGAAAATGTTTCAGAAGAAGTTGAAAATCCAATAAAATACGTGAATTTTCAACAAAAACCATATTTTTTTACCAAAAAAGACGAATTTTCAACAAAATTCATTAATTTTTTTTCAATTGAAAAAAATAATTTCGAACGAAAAAAGATGAATTTTTAACAAAAAATGTAATAGTTGATATTTCGACCAAAAAATATATTATTTGAAAAAAAAACAATTACATTCAAGCAAATAAAAAATTTCAACAAAATAGTTCAATTTGCACAAGACAGAAAAAAAATCAACCATATTGTTGAAGTTTCAAGCTAAAAAGACGAGTTTCTAACAAAAAAGTTGATTTTCAATCAAATGATAAAATTTTGTATCCAAAAAAGTTCGATTCTCAATGATAAATTGTAATATGTATTTTATATTCTAACTAAAAAAGACGAATTTCAAACAGAATACATGAATTTTCAACTGAAAAAGTTCAATTTTCAACATGAAATGGGATAGTTACATTTCCAATTAAAAAAATTAGTTTTTAACGGAAAAAGATGAATCCTTTAAGAAAAATGTAATTGTTGATATTTCAACCAAAATACAGTTCAATTTCAAATCAAACACAGTTATATTCAACCAAAAAAAGAATTTTCATTAAAATATGTAGTTGAATTTTCAGTCAAAAGAGAAATAAAATGAACCAGATTTTCAAATTTTCAAGCCAAAAAGGCGAGTTTTCAACAAAAAAGTTGTTTTTCAATCAAATAATAAAATTATTATCCATAAAGATAAATTTTCAATGAAAAATGTAATAGATGAAAGTTCAACCAAAAATGACGAATTTTCAACAAGATTGTTTGATTTGAAGCCAGATAGATCAATTTCTAACAAAATACATGAATTTTCAGCTACAAAAGATCAGTTTTCAACAAAATAGTGCAATTTGAAACCAAAGAGATGAATTTTCAACCAAGAAGATTATTTTTTCACCAAAAAAGACAAATGTTAAACAAAATATATGAATTTTCAACTCAAAAATATCAATTTTTAACCAAAAATGTCCTACTTCAATTTTCAATTGAAAAAATTACTTTTCAACGAAAAAAAATGGATCCTCAACTAAAAGTGTAATAGTTCATATATTAAAAAAAAAATTTTAATCAAAAATAGTTTAATTCCACCAAAAAACTGATTTTCAACAAAACAGTTGAATTTTTAACCGAATGAAATGATTTTCTTTCATAATCGTTTCATTTCGAATATAATAATTAATTTTTCATCAAAATAATAAAATTTGCAGCCAAAGAGGATAAATTTTCAACTAAAATAATGAATAAAATAACTGGAATAGTTAAATTTTCGGTTAAAAAAATTCATTATCAACTAAAGAGAAATGAATATTTAACTCTGAAATCACGATATTTTTTGTAACAAATTCGGGGAATTTTCGATCTGAGAAACAATAAAAACAAAGTTTCCGCAAATTTTGTAAATTCATGGTAAAATTACCAAAAATTACCGAAAATTTTTGAAAAACAGAAATTTCGGAAAGTTTGGAAATTTTATTGATAAGAAACTTATCACTTGGAGTTGGTCCAATCACTATTCACTACTCACAATTAATCTGACAAGTGTCAACTCATAATGAAGTGAGGTTATGATTCCGGCAGTCCTAGAAAGTAATTTTGAATCGGAATGCGCAAGCGCAACATCTAAAAAAGTAATATTGTTTAAAGTGCGCAAGCGAAGCAGCTATAAAAAGTGATCTTGCTCAAAGCAGCGCAAGCGCAGCAATTAGATAAAGTCTTTTCATGACTGCTTTTTTACCACGGTTTCGGTATGGGTCACTTCCTGCACGCTATACACACCTCGAAAATCGAACATTCCATGCATACGTTACAAAAAAAATTTTTTTTTTAATCAAAATAACTTTACCATTTTCCATAATTTTTTAATTTTTGTACAAAAACATATTTCATTAACAAGCCAATCCTGAACATGTCACCCGCCAACCAGCATGATTTGAAACGGATTCGGTCTGCCTTGGACCTTAAAATGATAAAAAATGTGATAAAACTTAGTTTGCTGTAAGTTAAGATTACTGTACATTTTCCAATCATTGGTCCAATCATTTCTTATCACTGTCTGAAAGACTTTTTGATCAGAAACGTTTATTTTAATCTGCCACTCTGAATCAGAATCAGAGCTGTAGATTACACCAACAATAAAAAGTAAATGCAGCGCATGTAAAGAAGAATTGTGGTTGTAGATCTTAGCAACCAGAGAAACATACAAGATTGGTAGCATACCTTCATGCTTCAATTGTAGCATACGAAAAACAAAAGATAATATTTACATCGATTCCAGGTAAGAGATTCGCTGCAACGAAAATTAACCTTGCCGGTTAAACTTGACATGAAACGAAGATAATTTCGCGTTTCTAAACTTGCCTCGCTAATCTTTTGCTTCATAAAGTCTCATTTTTATTCGAAAAGTAGCGAGTTACGACGCCAGCACTATCTACCGTTGTTTGAGTTAATTAAACTCAAACAAAATGGCGATTCCACGTGTGTCGGTTGCTTTTTACTATGTGGTGTAAAATAAGTTGTAGTTCGTTTAGAATAGTCTAAACTATTTCAGAGAAGATTTATAAGCAAAAACAATGTTTTATTTGTGTTTTTAGTTTCCGATTCCACGATCTACTTCAATTTGCTCAATAATGTTTCATTTGGCATAGCTGACAACGTGACCTATTAGGTGACGTCACAATTATTCTCCTAATCTTGGTGAAATTTTCGCCTTAATAGGTTCGATTTTTAACCATGCCAAAAATTATCTGCAACACATTTTATCTTTTGTTTTTTCTGTGAGGAATTCCAGTCTTGGCTCTTTGCATACTCTTGCGTGCAAGTACCTACCTTCCAACTTCCAAGTGCTCCTTACACTTAGATTATTATTGCATGTAGTAAATAACGTACTTCTTGCGCCAAGAATAATGCAAACCAGGCCAGAAATAGTAACCCTGTGTATTGATCGTCAGCCCTATTCTATACCGGCCAGAAGTGCATCGACCTGAATTCCTTTAGAAACGCAGCATCAACATCACCCTGCCTGACCTAGCCTCCAAGGATGAATTTCCAGAATCCTGCGCAACTCGGGGAACATTCGAGAACATCGGAGAACGAACCTGGACCGCTGCACCGCCTTTATCCCTTGAAAGGCTTCCTTGTGCAAGTCTGAACTTGTTCGAAAGTAAGTGAAAGCATCAAACGGTTCGTCATAGTCTGAGAATTTCAAAAGAAGAGGCTGTGAAAGATTTATGATCTTCATTGATGGAGTGTCCAATTTATTCAATGGTGATTCGGTTTTTCTGAATGAAAGATTTTTCAGTGGCGTGGTACTTATATATTGAGAGAGAAAAAACGATGAGCGAACAACGGTTATTTTTTTCATTTTTTTTATCATTTGTAGAGTTGACCAAGAACCGAACCTTAACGGAACGGAATAAAAGTCTATGGCTTTATGTCTCTGTTAAGTAAAATTGAAAAAATTTAAAAATAAATAAACATGAACTTAAAATTTGAAATTCAAAAAATTTTTTCCTGAAACCTAAATTATCAAAAAAAATTGTTTAAAGCTATTATATTTATATCTGTGCAGCAATACTGTCATAAAAAGATTTTTTACCCTCCCTAAGTGACTTTGAAATTACAGAAATTCGAAAAAATTGACTTTTTTGCTATTTTCTTAGAGTTACGGTCAATTTCTCGACTATTCGATATATAATGTGTGATATACGTTAATGGAAATGTATTTTCAATATATTGCAATGATAATGTATAAGGAATGTTGACATTAAAATAATTTTTATTGACTTCGAATTACGAAAAAATATTTAAAAGTGATATGTTGCTCTTTATTTGACAATAAAGTTAATTTTCGGTATCTAAATTATCAGAAAAAATAGTTCTAAGTAAATGTATTTATACCTATATAGCAAAAAATTCTTCAAATATTTTTCACCCTGTCTAAGTGACCTTGAGATTTCAAAATATCGAAAAAAGCGACTTTTCCGCTATTTTCTTAGAGTTACGGTAAATTTCTCGACTATTTGATCATATAATGTGTGATCTACGTTAATGGAAATGTATTTGCAATATGTTGCAATAATAATATATAAGGAATGTTGATATGAAAATCATTTTTATTGACTTAAAATTACGAGAAAATATTTAAAAGTGATATATTGCTCTTTATTTGACAATAAAGTTAATTTTCGGTGATTAAATTATCAGAAAAAATAGTTCTGAGCAAATTCATTTATACCTATACAGCACAAAATGCTTCAAATTGTTTTCGCCCTGCCTAAGTGACCTTGAAATTGCAAAACATCGGAAAAATCGACTCTTTCGCTATTTTCTTAGAGTTACAGTAAATTTCGCGACTATTTGATGATATAATGTGTGACATACGTTAATGGGAATGTATTTGCAATAATAATACATAAGGAATTAAAATCTTTCATTATTTCAAACATTAAAATTTTTTTAATTAAAATAACATTAAAATAATTTTTATTGACTTCGAATTACGAGAAAATATTGAAAAGTGATATATTGCTCTTCATTTGAAAATAAAGTTAATTTTCGATATCTAAATTATCAGAAAAAAAAGTTCTAAGTAAATGTATTTATACCTATATAGCAAAAAATGCTTCAAATATTTTCCACCCTGCCTAAGTGACCTTGAGATTTCAAAATATCGGAAAAATCGACTTTTCCACCATTTTCTTAGAGTTACGCCAATTTTCTTGACTATATGACCATGAAATAACTGACATACCTCAAAGAGAATGTGTTTTAAATAAGTTACAACAATAATATATGAATAATATTGATAGTAAAATCATTTTTATTGACTCTGAGTTAAAAGAAAAAAGACTGAAAGTGATATACTGCTCTCTATTTCATAAGAAACATTATATGGTAAAATAGTAGCAGAATTTGCCGCAAATCTAAGTAAATAGCGAAAAAGACGATTTTTATGATTTTTTGAAATTTCAAAGTCACTAAGAGAGGGTACAAAATTTTTTTATAACATTATCGCTGTATAGGTATAAATCTGCTTGATGTAAACTATTTTTTTCTAATAATTTGAATCTCAAAAAAAAATTTTTTGTTTAAAAATTTTAAGAAGTGTGTCATTGTTTGTGATTTTTAACTATGTCTACGACGCGGAGGTAGAAGAGTTTTTTTTATGAAGCTTTAGGAGTGTTTTTGACTGCAGTTTTTAAACCAATATACATATTTCACTTTTTTTATAGACTCTGATAGATCTTTTCGTTCATTCATTCATTCTTTACAGAAATCCCCTGTTCAAAAGCAAAAATTATCATTTTTACGAAAACTCCCTGTTCAAAAGTGAAAGTGATCATTTTTTTATGGAAATTCCCTGCCTCATAGTCTAAGTTCTATTTTTTTATTGAAATTCCATGTTCCAAGTCACAATTACATTTATTTCGAAAAAATCTATGTTCCAAGGCAGAAAATTGATTAGTAACAAATTATTCACTTGCAATAAACTATCAAGTTATACTTCGCAAATGTTTATTTATCGATTACATACTATCAATCATTTTGAATTAATTACGTGTTATTAAAGCAACAATATCTTAAATTTAATTTTAAAAAAATAATTTGAAATCGATTCAAAATTGTAGCCGGAATCGCATTTTAAATATTTTTCCGTAATTTTGTAGTTTATGATGAAAAGGAAAATTTGGGTTGTAAAAAGTGTCTGAGGGGGTGTAGAAAGGGATTTTGAATTGTGAAAGGAGTTTAAGGGAATGAAAAAAGCGATTTCGCCTGCGTTTTTTATTATTCATTTTTCATTGCTTATCATTATTTACTATTTTTATTTTATTTTTGATAGGTCATAGAAGGCTTTTATATAATTCAATAGGTTCATTTCATGTACAAGAATAAATTTTATATTTAAAATATTGGTGCATTCCAAAAATTAAGAATTTTTTATCCTTCAAACGTTAAACAAATTGGCAAATCTGTATATATCATTATCTTATTTTGTCATACAGGCCTGTTACATACATCAATCGATTTTTCTCATCATAAGGAATGAATTTAGTAATTACAATATTGACATATTTCCAAAATTAAGAAAGTTTTTCTCTTACAAAAGTTAGAAGAATTTACAAATCTGTACATATCATAACTTCATATTAAATATCTCACGATATTTAATGACGGAACCTCAAACTTTTTATTTAAAAATATGTATTTGATTAAAATCTACGTATATATTTTTCCCCTAATATAACAAAATTGCTAAAAAGTCACAATTAAAACGATTTTTGAGAATTTATGAAATCGAGAAGAAAATTATTCTTATCTGATCCGGCTCTAATCTTAATAAATAATGCGTGCTGGTTAGGACTGCACGGACATTTTTTAAAAACCTGACTTTTGGACTCCTGAGGTCGAATTATGTCAAGATGTGTCTGAAAATGAAATTCGAAAATTTTCATCGTTACAAAGCTTCCTTTACGAGGAAGCAATTATATTTATTTATAACATTTTCTATTATAATTCATAAATATAGTAACTGCCTTTTTCTAAAATTTGGAAAAGGGAAGTTATAAAATGTGACAAATTTTGCCCAATTCTGACCTGGTACAGGGATTTTTCATAATTCTCTTCTTCTAAATCAGAATTACAATTCTTTTCGAAAATTTCCAGTTCCAGGTAAAATTATATTTCTTTACGAAAACTCACAGTCCTAATGTAAAAATTATAATTCTTAACGAAAATTCCTGTTCTAAAGTGAACCTAAAATGAAAATTATAATTCTTTTATAAAATTCCCTGTTCCAATGTAAAAATTCTAATACTCTGCGAAAATTGCCTGTCCCAAAGTGAAAATTATAATTCATAAACAAAATTTCCTTTACTAAAGTGACCCTGAAATAAAAATTATAATTCTTTTAAAAATTCGCTGTTCCAATGTAAAAATTCTAATTCTCTGCGAAAATTGCCTGTCCCAAAGTAAAAATTATAATTCATAAACAAAATTTCCTTTACTAAAGTGACCCTGAAATAAAAATTATAATTCTTTGAAAATTCGTTGTTCCAATGTAAAAATTCTAATTCTCTGCGAAAATTGTCTGTCCCAAAGTGAAAATTATAATTCTTTTAGAAAATTCCCTGTTCCAATATAAAAATATATTTCTTTACGGAAACTCCATGTGCTAAAGTAAAAATTCTAATTCACTGCAAATAAACAAAATTTCCTTTACTAAAGTGAACCTAAAATTAAAATTATAATTCTTTTAGAAAATTCCCTGTTCCAATATAAAAATATATTTCTTTACGGAAACTCCCCGTGCTAAAGTAAAAATTATAATTCTTAACGAAATTTTCTGTTCTAAAGTGAACCTGAAATGAAAATTACAATTATTTATGCAAATTCCCAGTTCTATTTCAGGATTATAATTCTTTTAGGAAATTCCCTGTTTCAATGTAAAAATTCTGATTCTCTGCGAAAGTTGCCTTTCCCAAAGAAAAAATTATAATTCTTTACGAAATTTCCTTTACTAAATTGAACCTAAAATGAAAATTATAATTCTTTTATAAAATTCCCTGTTCCAATCTAAAAAGTCTAATTCACTGCGAAAATTGCCTGTCCCAAAGTGAAAATTATAATTCTTTACGAAATTTCCTGTTCCAATTGTCAAAATTTTATTTTTTACTGAAATTCCCTGTCCCAAAGTGAAAATTATAATTCTTCGCAGAAATTTCCTGTCCTAAACTCAAAATTATATTTCTTTACTGAAATTCTATGTCGCAACTTAAAATTATGATTCTTTCCGAAAATTCCCTGTTCCAAGTCAGAATAATTATAATTCTTCACTTAAATTAAAAAAAAAAAATTTTATCTATTCCCTGTCCCAACTCAGAATTATAATTATTTTAGAAAATTCACTGTTTCGACTCAGAATTAGAGTACAGTGAACGCGGTTGGCATGTAATTCCTGCGAAACATGTGCAATAAAACGTTAATGGGCAAAGTCAGTAATGAGTGGGTGCTCAAAGAATGTGGTGTAGAAAAAACATTGATTGACACGAGCAAAAGAATTTTGCTGGGATGGTTTGGTCACGTTGAGAGAATGGATGAAGGACGTCTAACGAAGCAGGTAGCGTACCCAGAGGTCGACCGAAGAAAGAATGGTTGGAATGTGTGAATGAGACTCTAAGTGAAGAGATATAATGAGCCGTAGAAACCCAAGAAATTGCATGAAAAGATGCATGGATGTAAAGCAGGCCTGTCCAGAGAGAGTAACCACTACCCGAGCTCTCTCGAGTGAACAGAAAGAAGTGGTGGTGGAAGTGTAACATGTGGCTTTTGAACAAATTTCTCCTCCCTGGACAGGCCTAATGTAAAGGAAGCAAAAGATGTATGCAAGGAGAAGGATGTATGGAGGACAATTGTATATAAGAAGAAGAGTGACGCCGAAAACAAAAGATTTTGTATACTAATGGGCCCTAGTGAAGAGCTTTGCTTAGTGGATGTGGTTGGGATAAGGAATATGGATCTTCCTATGGGTTTATCAGTCAGTATGAGTGTTTATGTGTAAATCGTAATGTATGATGACTCTGGAAGGCTCTTCACCTGGGGTGATTGCTAGAAAGATTGCAGCGACCCGTGTGGGAGTGGTGTTGTGGAAAGAGTGTGTCGTGAGAATGAGCAACATGCTTCTAGATTAAAAATATTTTCCTATCCTATTTACATATCCCTCTGCTACACATTCCTTACTTACCCTTACCATATAATTTCCTTGATCTCCGGTAGTACAATGAGGCTAGAACTAAATGAGTTACGCTTACCCCGAAAGGAATTTGGCTTAATGGTATAATAATAAAAATGAAAATAAAATATATGAAAACACTTTTAATTTGCATATTAGTACATTCGAGAGAAAAATCCTGGTCACTGAATCGAATTCCCGGTCATTTCCCGGTATTTCCCCGATGAACGAAATTCCTGGTCATCTCCCTGTTTTCCTGATTTCCCGGTCAAGTAGACACCTTGTTGATTTGTAGCTTCGGAATGAACCATGATTGAACTTATGAACATATTGCATGGATTGCACAGTGGGCCAGAACCCACGTTTCGGCGGTCAAAAGACCAAAAATTATCCAATTTTTTAAAAATTCGTTTTATAAAGGTATTTTGAGTCGCTGCTTTTAAATTTGATATTAGAAGTTCAAAATTCAAAATGACGGATCCAATACGGCGACCAACAGATTTTAAATATTATTGGATTTTTTAAAATTTATTTTATGGAGGTATTTTAAGTCACTGGTTTCAAATTTGATATTAAAATTTAGAAACTCAAAATGGCGGAGCCAATGTGGCGACCAGAAGATTTTTAAAAAATCGAATTTCTTTGAAATTCATTTTTTCAAGGTATTTTCAGTCACTAATTTCGAATTTGATATTATAATTTTAAAATTCAATATGGCGGATTCAATATGGCGACCAACAGTCTTTAAAAATTATCGGGTACCATTGAAATTCATTTTGTAAAGGTATCTTAAGTCATTAATTTCGAATTTGATAATAAAATTTCAAAATCCAAAACGGCGGATTCAAAACGGCGGATTCAATATGGCGACCAACAGTCCTAAAAAATTATCGGATTTCATTGAAATTCATTTTGTAAAGGTATCTTAACTCATTAATCTCGAATTTGATATCAAAATCTCAAAATTCAAATGGCGGATGTAATATGGCGACCAACAGGTTTTTGAAATTATCGGATTTTTTGAAATTCATTTTATGGAAGTATTTTAAGTCACTGATTTCAAATTTGATAATCAAATTTAGAAACTCAAAATGGCGGAAGAATTTAAAAAATTACCGGATTTTTTAAAAATTCATTTTTTAAAGGTATTTCGAATCACTAATTTCGAATATGATATTATAATTCCAAAATTCAAAATGGCAAATTCAATATGGCGACAAACAGTCTTTAAAAATTATCGGTTTTCATTGAAAATCATTTTGTGAAAGTATCTTAAGTCATTAATTTCGAATTCGATATTAAAATTAAAAAATTCAAAATAGCGGACTCAATATGGCGACCAACAGACTTTTAAGTTATCGGATTTCATTGAAAATCATTTTGTGAAAGTATCTTAAGTCATTAATTTCGAATTCGATATTGAAATTAAAAAATTCAAAATAGCGGACTCAATATGGCGACCAAAAAATTTTTTTAATTATCGGATTTCTTTGAAATTTATTTTGTAACGGTATCTTAACTCATTAATTTCGAATTTGATATTAAAATTTCAGAATTCAAAATGGCGGATGTAATATGTCGACCAATAGATTTTAAAAATGATCGGATTTCTTTGAAATTCGTTTTGTAAAGGTATCTTAACTCATTAATTTCGAATTTGATATTAAAATTTGAAAATTCAAATGGCGGATGTAATATGGCGAGCAACAGGTTTTTAAAATTATCGGATATTTTGAAATTCATTTTATGGAAGTATTTTAAGTCACTGATTTCAAATTTGATATTAAAATTTAGAAACTCAAAATGTCGGAAAATTTTTTAAAAATTACCGGATTTCTTTAAAATTCATTTTTTAAAGGTATTTTGAGTCACTAATTTCGAATATGATGTTATAAATTCAAAATGACGAATTCAATATGGCGACCAACAATCAGTAAAACTATCGGATTTCATTGAAAATCATTTTGTGAAAGTATCTTAAGTCATTAATTTCGAATTCGATATTAAAGTTTAAAAATTCAAAATAGCGGACTCAATATGGCGACCAACAGATTTTTTAAATGATCGGATTTCTTTGAAATTTATTTTGTAACGATATCTTGAGTCACCAGTTTCGAATTTGATATTAAACTTTCAAAATTCAAAATAGCGCATGAGTACATAAAAGAGAATCTGATTCTTCAATTGTTTAATTGTAATGCAATTATTTATTCATCCTACAAAACAAATTAAGTGGACAAAAAAATTGTCCAATACATGAACTCTGTATAATTTTTTTCCGTAGAATCGAATGGCGTACTGACTTTTTCTCTAACTCATAGATTTGAACAAACTGTTCAAACAATTTTGGTTGAAACAATTGAAAAATCAGATTCTTTTCTATTAAAAAACATCCTTGGAAAAATTGGAACAAAAAGACCCCCTTGATAATTTTTAGTCTCACTATGTTTCCTTGAAAAATTTGATTTTTCCATTTTAAAAGGTAAAAATTCGTTTTTCACTGTTTTATCATTTTTTTTTTTTTTAATTTTTTTTATTATTGAACCAATAAATTTTGACTAATTTATTTTTTCATCTCTCACAATAACGATATATTGCTTAAAATAAAGAAAAATTGTCTTTAATACATGAGATATAAGGGATACTGTTAAATTTGTGCTGTGTAAGTGAAAATCAGTGGAAAATAATGAAAATAAATAATTGTCATAGTTGATTGCAAATGTTCAATATTAACATGTTGTGTGATACAAGCACATGCAACAACAACATTTTAAAGCAACAAAATATAAACATTCGAAATTATATTACACATACAAAATTTGTATATATTTAAATATTACTCGGCAGCGGAAGGGTATTCCCGTTAGGACCTGGTTAGAAGTTCTGGATAGAACCCGGCTAAAACAGCGTTATAGAACAAGCTAGGTCTCTATATTTTTCCCGATCAGCGTCCGACCAGAAATGGGGAAAACTAGCCAGTGCCCTTCCAAATCCCGATCGCAAATTCTACATTAGGTACTTTTTGGTATCTCTCAATCCACTGTGTAAGGCCGCGAAAAAGTGTTAGTGCCGACTCCATGTAGGTTGTAGATAAAGATAAAGCACCGAGTGCAATGAAACGCGCATAAGCTGCGTAGGTTGCCTTGCGTGATAAGGACTGAATGAAAATGCGATTCTTGTCTTGGAAGTTTATCTCTTTGACCGATAATTCATTCAGCACTATTTAACTATAGTAACAATTTCGACTAATTATTAGTCATTTTTTACCAAAACTTTAGTGAAAAGTTGAAAACCAAAAGAAATAGTGATATAGAACTAATAATTAGCAGACACCTTTACTAAAGAAAATTAGTGCCTGTCTTTTATTACTAAATCAGATTGAGAAAACCAGGTTAACAATTTTGAGGAAATTTTTATTTTTATCTTAACATTTTTCTAAATGCTACCTTGAGAGTCAATCGAGGAGTCAAAGCTACTTTTTCGTATATCATTAAAAAATAGTTTTAGTATTATTTTAACTTCATATTATAAAAATCAGCAGCTGAAAAAATCAACAAAATATAATTTCATTTTTATATAAACATCCATTTCCGAATTTCGAGCTCGTAAAATCGAGCTTAAGATTGCATTGATTAGTCTTAAACGATTTTATAGACTTTTTATCATCTTATGTCTTCCTTATTGGTTTTTGTACGACAGCACGATTCAAACTCTGTTTTATGAGCTCTCAATCCTCATTAAAAATGCACTAGAACCTAGAGCAGCATAGTCATTGACAAAATTCCCAATAGCGTAATGAGCTTATTACACTGACAAGCTTCGAAGTGCTCTATGGAACTAAAAAAAGTATCAAAAATGTATCTTTCTGAAGAAAAAAGTATTCTCAAAAATAAAAAAACTATTAAAAAAGTAGCTTTTTTAAATCAATTAAAAATTAATTTTTTAAATAAACAAAACAGTGTAAAAAACACTTTACACTAAAAGAAAAGAACGTATTTGAAAGGAATTTCTTTCATACTTTTCTCTGTGTAAATAACTGCACCGAAAACAGACTTTATCTTCAATCTCATAAATTTCCTACTAAGAGTCCCCTGGATGAATATTAACTTGCCAGAACACTATTTGCCAGAGGCGACCAGTTTTCGAAAAAATCGACTTTTTTGAAAAAAATTTTCTCATAAATTGAAATGTTTTTATAACAAATTCTCATGTAAACTTATGTAAATATCATATGTTCCTACCAGGAAAGTTGAATTTTCAAGAAATGCATGCATTTTCAACTAAAAAGATGAATTTTCAGCCAAAAAGATTAATTTTCTAATAGAAAAGACGAATTATCAATAAAATACATGAATTTGCAACCAAATAGTTCAATTTTAAACTGAAAAAAATCAATTTTTAACAACAAAAAAATGATTTGTTAACAATGTAGTTCAACTTTCAACCAAGTATGTAGTAGAATTTTCGACCAAAAAATATTTTAATTTTAAATCTAAAATGGTAGAATTCGATAAAAAACGAATCCTCAAAAAAATAGTTGAATCCTCAACCAAAACAGACTAGTTTTTAACCAAACAATTGAATTCTTTACCCCAAAAAATATGATTTTTCAACAAAAAAGTTAATTTCCAAACCAAATAATTCAATTTTCTACCAAAATAAATGAATTTTTCATCCAAAAACACGAATTTTCAACAAAACAGTTGAACTTGCAACCATAAAAACGAATTTTCAACCAAAAAGGATGACTTTTCATCAAAATTGTGAAATTTTTAACAGAATATTTAAATTCTCAACAAAAAAATAAGATTTTTGCCAAAAGAGATAAATTTTCAACCAAGAAGATTAATTTTCTATTACACAAGACAAATTTTCAATAAAATACATGAATTTGCAACCAAATAGTTCAATTTTCAACAGAAAAAAATTAATTTTCAACAAAAAATGAATTTTTAACAAATAAGTTCAACTTTCAACCAAGTCGTTGCATTTTTGACCAAAAAAGATTTACATTTCAAACCAAAGAATAAGATTTTTAGCCAAAAGAGATGAAGTTTCAAACCAAACATTGAATTTTCAACTAAAGAAGAAAAAATTTCGACCACAGAGTTGGATTTTCAACTAACATGATGAATTTGCAACCAAGAAGATTAATTTTCTACTAACAAAGATTAATTTTCATCAAAATACATGAAATTTCAACTGAATAGTTCAATTTTCAACTGAAAAAATTAATTTTCAACAAAAGCATGAATTTTCAACAAATAATTTCAACTTTCAACCAAGTAGTTGAATTTTCGAACAAAAAAGATTTCAAATTTTAATAAAAAAATGATTGAGTTCAACCAAAAGACCAGAAACACTGAAAAAAACAAAATAGTTAAATCCTCAACAAAAAGAGATTAATTTTCAATCAAACAGTTGAATTTTTAACAAAAAAAAAAGATGATTAGAAGAAATTTATACCAAAAAAAAATGAAGTTTCAAACTAAGAAGACGAAGTTTCAACCAAAAACAACGACTTTTTTTCAAAATCGTAAATTTTCATTAGATTAATTAAATTCTCAACCAAAAAATAAGAATTCTAACCAAAAGAGATGAAATTTCAAACCTAATATGTAGTTGAATTTTCATTTAAAAAATAAAAATTTTCGACCAAAGAGTTGAATTTTCAACTAACATGGTGAATCTTCAAACAAAAAGATAAATTTCCAATCAAGAAGATTAATTTTCTACTAGAAAAGATTAAATTTTGAACAAAATACATGAACTTGCAACCAAATAGTTCAATTTTCAACTAAAAAAAGACAAATATTCAAAAAAAAACGTTCAACAAAGTACTTCAACTTTCAACCAAGTAGTTGCATTTTCGACCAAAAAAGATTTTAATTTTAATTAAAAATGGTTGAGTTCAACCAAGAAGACGAATTTTCAACCGAAAAGAATGACTTTTTTTGATCAAAATTGTCACATTTTCATCAGAATAATTAAATTCTCAACCAAAAAAAAAAGAATTTTAACCAAAATAAATGAAGTTTTAAACAAAATATTTGAATTTTCAACCAAAAAATAAAATTTTTCGACCAAAGAAATGAATTTTCATCTCACATGGTGAATCTTCAGGCAAAAAGATGAATTTTCAACCAAGAAGATTAATTTTCAACTAGAAAAGATTGATTTTCAACAAAATGCATGAATTTGCAACCAAACAGTTCAATTTTCAACTAAAAAAAAACAAATTTTCAACAAGAAAAAATCAATTTTTAAGAAAGTAGTTCAACTCTCAACCAAGTAGTTGAATTTTCGACCAAAAAAGATTCTAATTTTAAATAAAAAATGGTTAAGTTCAACCAAAACAGATTAATTTTCAATCTAACACTTGAATTTTTAACCAAAAAAGATGGTCAGAAGAAATTTCCACCAAAAGAGATGAAGTTTAAAAACCAAAAATACAAAATTTAACAAGAGTTGATTTAGTAAAATCAAATTTTGTTATCACTTTACTGAAAACAATAGCAAAAAAGTATCTTTACATAGAAATAAGTAGCAAAAATGTAGCCTTGCCTAAAAAGTATCAAAAAAGTAAAAAAGTGTGAAACTTCGAAGCCTGCATTGATTCTTCAAAAGATATTTGTCTCCTTTAAGGGCTTTTAGTGCAATTTTAGTTGCACAAGATGACTTTGCTTGAAATTAGATTTTTTTTTCAAAATTTTTTCAAAAAAAAAATTCTATGATGTCTATAAATTAGCAGATGTTAATCAAACGAAGTCGATAAATTCACACAAATCTGTATCAAGGCTAGTGTATCCAAATTCCAAAAGTATTATTCTGCTTTCTGCCCTCGTGCATTCTATTTTGGCCGTTGCAATTTTCACACTAATAACTTAACCGGTGACACTGTCGAGTCGCGCATACTCTTTCGACCAGTGGAAATTTCCATCCACAAGAAGCCATAGGCGTAACCAGCTGCGAATTCTTTTTCTGCTGAACAGTAAAAAAATGTTAAAAATAAAAAAGTCGAATACGCCACAATGAAAAAAAAAATCTTGGATCCAAAGAAATGCATTTCTTTGATTCCATTTCTTTGAACCGAGGAAATTATTTGCTTCATTGTAATGAATGTTGTTTAAAGGCAACAAATTCAAGTATTGATTCCAAGAAATCATTTCTTTAGGTGCCATTTCTTTGAAACAAAGAAATATTTCTCGGCCTATGAGAATATGAGATAATTAACCCGAGGAATTTATCTTTAAAATAAAAACTAAGAACCTAAGTTTCCTTGAGTCTTGTTTTCGCATCCAAAGAAATATTTCTTTAATTCAATGATTTCGAGCCTTTGAATAGAAAAAAATCTTTTTGAAATAACTAATTCGTCGTAAGCTGGATCAAATATTTTGGTTTCTTTGAATCGAAGAAATACTGAGGTAACTAAAAACGATCTTAATTAAGTGAAAGAGATCTTTCTTTCATGTGAGGAGTTGGTATTGTTATTCCAAT
>JAUMHM010000016.1:45851345-45870591 GCA_032362435.1 Melikaiella ostensackeni | reverse complement strand
GATCTTTTCCTATGGGATCTTTTTTAGATTTGTACAGTTTTTGAAGTTTATTACCTGTTTCAAAAACTTTTGATTGTTTTGAGTCTTTGAAAATGTGTTTTATTTTTTTAGAGAAGGACTGCGCGTATGGAACGACAATTACTTTTTTTTTTTTGGTTCATCATCATTTTCATTCTCATATTGATTATTTGTATTATTATTAGCGTCAGAGATGTTACACAATCTAAGTTTTGTTTTGCTGATTATAAGTTCTTCTGGATAACCGTTTTGTATCAAGGTCTTTTTGACTGAAACTAAATTATCTTCATGGAATCTTTGATCGGCTAACTTTATAGTCCTATCTACCAAAGAGTAAATTATGCCTATTTTTACAGAGATTGGATGATGAGGGTGAAAATGATGATAACGGCCCGACCAAGTGGTTTGCGGTAGCAATTTGATATTATACGTCGAAAAACACCCTGAAGAAAAACGTACTCAAAGATCGAGGTTATGATATTTTTCCATATTAATCAAGAATAAATTTCATTGATATTTTTCTGAGGTAATATCTCTCATTTTCTTTTCCTTAATTAACACTCTTTCAGTAGCTAAATGGTTCCTTTTACTAACAAAAATAAAACCTACATTAACTCATCTACCATTTCAGGCAAAACCACTACCAATACTTCGTTGCAATGTTTTACACATATTTAATGTTCTAATTTTACTTCAATTTTTTGGAATTCTACTCTCGATATTGGTCCGGCATGGTATGTTATTTGTTTCTTCGAACCTATATACATATGTTTAAAACATCCTACATGTTTCTAACTTTTAAATCGATCCTATACAGTCTATGAAGAGGGGCTGGTACCAGTCCGAAACGTCAGACAAAACATGTACACTGAAAATCCGATATTAGTCCGATTTTGGTTCTTGCCTAAAATGGCCTTGCACATATAGCGGACCGACTCCAATGTCAACAATCAGGTCCGTATGAACCATTTCTATGTGATTTACGTTCGCAGTAAAAAATATTTATCAAATTTCTTTTCATGTTTCTTTGTTTTGAAGGATAAACGCTGCCTCTTGAATTCCTGCGACATTTTTGTAACACATAACGTAAACACTAAAAGAGAATGAAGCGAAGTGCGGACCGTGCGAACTGACGAAATTATGCGCTGCGTGGTACCGCCCGCATTGTTAGTGCGATACTGGAGGAGTTTACTGGCTATGGAGTACCGCTCTCTGCACACCTTGCACCCCTGATCCTCGAACGAAATTCTCGGAATAACTTACTGCGGACTGACTCACTAGGGACTTTCAATGTAATTGGACTTGAATAAAGCTTTTTTCGACCGCTAAGCCGCAGTATTTTATCTCAAATTTATTAAAATATCGGTCACGTAAGGTTCTTTATACTTATATCATTCATCAATGTCAACAACTGCAGAAAAAATTACCTTGAACCAATAAATATATCTTCTTCGACAGAAATATTTCCGAATCAACATCTTCATACACTCAACTCTCGAGTTAGTGCGGGTCTCTGACATTGCTTACGTTGGCCGTGAGACTCTTCCGAGAATTTCTGAGAAGAAAACCGTCAGGGCCGTATGAACCATATCCAGTAGGAATACATAATATTAATAATTAACTCCATTTTGTACAAATGGAGATTTATGTCATCATAAAGGATGGACCTTTTTAATAATAAAGACTAAAAGAGGACTCTCCGCGTGTACTTGAAAATAAATGCAAAATATGCACGCGAGTGTGCGAGTTGCCCGCTTTGTCCCTACGGTACTGCGTGATTGCGTCAAGGTCGCCGCGCGACTTCCCCTGTCCCCTGGAGTCCCTGGTCATCGAGTGTGAGCTGGCAGAATTCTCGGGACGCAGTAAGCCGAGGCGCAGTATATCGAGAGTTGAGTGTATTTTCATTTTGTACAATAACTTCTTTTTATCCCCAAAAAATAGTCTCATCATCTATCATATGTAATTAATATAGATTCATATACTTCATTAATATACATAATTCAATTACAATGTTTATACGTATATATCCTTGTAAACAAATGACATAGACAAATACTCGACTGCGGCATTTTTGTTCGCGAAGAATTTTTATAAACTAAAATTGTTATGAACAATCTTATAAGCAAATATCTAATTTAGTTATTTTTCTCAAAGCTAAATTTAGACATAACTTAACTAACATTGTTTTGATGCGCAACTTTTCACTTTCACTAAAATATGTTATTAACAATAAAAATATTCAACTGTTAATAATAAATTTTATTCATTTGAATACTGTGTCGGAACGTCTTGTTACAAAAAAAAATTATTATTTTCTAAAATCAAAGTCTTAAAACAGCAATATTTAAAACGATTATTTAATTAAAATGTTATATAGAAGATAATTTTAATAATTCCAAACAATTTTAGTTCAGAAACATTTTTTTATCAGAAGAAACCAGAGTGTCCATCCGACGGATAATTTCAAATTCCCGGTTTTCTCCCGGTCAATTGTTAATTTTTTCCGGTCAATTCATAAGAGTTCAAAGGATTTGAATGATTTCAAACGATCTTTAAAGATTTCAAGAGATTTCTAAACATTTTAAGAGACTTCAAAGATTTCTGATGTGGAACAGGGAATTTTAAGAAAGAATTATAATTCTGAGTTGAAACATCAGATCATTTTTTGTCATAAGAATTTACAATTCTGATTCTAAATTACAATTCTTCACGGAAATCCCTTGTTCCAAAATGAAAATTATAATTCTTTACGGAAGTTCCCTGTCTCAAAGACTAAATTATAAGTCTTTACGGAAATTCTCTGTTCCAAGTCACAATTAAATCAATATCCAAAATTTCCTGTTCCAAATTGAAAATTATATTTATTTATAAAATTTTCTATTATAATTCAGAAACAAAGTAACTCCCTTTTTCCAAAATTTGGAAGAGGGAAGTTTCAAATTGTGACGAATTCTGACTCGGAACAGGAATTTTTTTCAAATTCCGTTCTTCTAAATCAGAACTGAAATTCATTTTCAAAATTCTCGTTCCATATAAAAAATTCTCTATTTCAAGTCAAATTATAATTCTCTGAGGAAGCTCCCTCCCCTAAAATAAAAATAATAAATTTTAACGAAATTTCCTATTCTAAAGTCAACCTGGAATAAAAATTATATTTCTTAACAGAAATTCCCTCTTTCAAGTCAGAATTACATTTAATCACAAAATTTTCTATTATAATTCAGAAATATAGTAAATCCCTTTTTCCAACATTTTTAAATGGGAAATTCCAAATTTTAATGAATTCTTTTCGGGAGTTCCCAGTCCCAATTGTCAAAATTTTTTTTCTTTACTGAAATATTCTGTCCCAACTCAGAATTATAATTCTTTTCAAAAATTCCCCATTCCAAGTAAGAATTATGATTTATTCACAAATTCCCTGTTCCAACGCAAAATTAGAGTAATAAAATATATGGAACTTCTTTGCATTTGCATATTAGTACATTCGAGAGAAAAATCCGGGTAACTGAATCAAATTTCCGGTTCTTTCCCGGTTTTTTTCTCAGTCGTTTCCCGGTTTTCCCGATTTCCCAGTCAGGTAGACACCCTGAAAACATCCCAATAATCAACTAAACTTTGGAAATTTCAAATTATTGAGTTTGAAACTCATGTTCTTAATTGTTTTATTCATCCCATTTCAAATTTTTGATTGCGCAATTTTAGGTACTTGAATTTTTAGGGCTCTTACTTTCACATTGACAATTATAGAAAGTACAAAAATTAAAAATTTTAATTCTGAAATTCTGTTTCGTTTCAAACTTGGTTTCAAACTAAATTTTTCTACTTGAATACTACACAATTTGTAATGTTTTAATTGCAAAAGAAAAATATAGTTCCGTTAAAATGCCTTGAGCCTAAAAGTGTGAGCATCAAAAATCTTTCTCTTGATTTTGTATCTGAGATGTCTTACAACTATTTTTTGACGAAAAACTAAATCTTTGTGGGAGTCGTTTTTGAAGAAAAATCCATTTTTAATTTCAAAAATTCCAAATACCCAGTTTTTCTCGAAAACGAAGCGCAATGTGGAAAGAAGTTAGGAGAGCAAAATTGTTCTTTGGAAAAATTCTTATAAAAAGACCCCCGTCGTAATTTCGAATCTTACATCGTTTTCTTGAAAAACTGGATTTTTTTATTTTAAGAGGTAAAAACTCGTTTTTCACTGCTTTACATCATAGGAAAAGTTAGAAGAGATAAATATTATTATTCGAATTGTGTGAAGGTATTTTATTATTTAAATAATGTTATCGCCTTATGATAAAAAGTATTTAGTGTTGAAAAACATGTGGGTAAGAGTATATTCCTAGCTTTTCTACTTAAAATAATTGTATCGAGAACAAGAAATGATCAAAAAAAAATTATAACGAAATCTAAAAATCAAGTTTTCCAAAGAAACGAAGTGAGATTAAAAATTTTTCAGGGGGGTCGTTTGGTAACAATTTTTACAAGGAAGAATTTTGCTTGCTTAACTTTTTTCATATCTCGCTTTGATTACGAGAAAAACTAGGGGTCCTTCGGTTTTTTAAAATTAAAAATGGATTTTTTTTCAAAAGCGGCTCCGGCGAAAAATTTTTTTTTATATCAAAAAATAGTTGTGAGACACCCTAGATACAAAATTCAGAGAAACATTCTTGGTGTTTCGCACCTTTGGGTTGTAGTCATTTCAACCTTGAATTCGAGGGAACCGTTTAAAATTTAAAAATCTTAATTTCTAAACCTTGTAATTTTTATTTTTCTAGTTTGAAATATTCCCTATTTCAAACTCTTTGAGATCAACGACTCGAAGTTTAAATTTCAAATTTAAGATTTTCAAGACTTCTAATATGAAATTATTCAATTGAGGCACTGAGAATGACAACTGGGTAAAGCCCACTTTTTCGAAAATAATTTTTTCAGTTTCCAATACTTTAGGCTAAAACCTATCGATAAATATTAGAAATATGTAAACAAAAAAATTTCATTCTTCCACAAAACGTGGTTAAATTTGAAATGGTTGTAGAAAAATGAACAGTATGACAATTAAGTAAAGCCCATTTTGTTTTTCATCACTCTTACTCAGATGATAAAGAGGCTTAAAATAAGTTCCTCATAAATTTAAAACATAAAAAAATACACTTTTGAATAATTGAGAATGACAACTAGATAAAATCCATTTTGTTTTTACACTCTCTTACTGAAAAGTGATGAGGAGGATTAAACTAAGTTTTTTATGAATTTAAAATATGAAAAATGCACTTTTGAATATGTAATTGAGAATGACAACTAGGTAAAGCCCATTTTATTTTTCCTCACTCTTACTCGGAGGCGATGAGTTTTTCATAAATTTAAAACATGAAAAATGCACTTTTAAATAATTGAAAATGACAACTAGATAAAGCGCTTTTTTCCTCCCTCTTCCTCATCATAAGTGAGGAGAATTAATCATATGTTTCCTGTTTCATGTGATGTTTCCTTATAATAAATTATCATTTTCGAGTACTTTTTAAGTATTTCATAAATTTAAAACATGAAAAATGCACTTTTGAATATGTAATTGAGAATGACAACTAGATAAAGCGTTTTTTTCCTTCCTTTTAAATTAATTTTAATTATTTTTAATTATTTTTTGTTCATTAAATATATTTTAATAAATATAATTAAATATATGTTATGATTATTATATGATTAAATATATGTTTTCTATTTCGTGTGATGTATCTTCATGATAAATTATAATTTTCAAATACTTTTCAAGTTTTTCATCAATTTAATAGATGAAAATGAACTTTTGAATAAATGAGAATGACAACTAGATAAAGCGCTCTTTTCCCTCCCTCTTCCTCAGAAGTGATGAGGAGGATTAAACATATGTTTTCTGTTTCGTCTGATATTTTTTAGAAATAAATTACCATTTTCAAATATTATTCAAGTTTTCCATAAATTTAAAACATGAAAAATGCACTCTTGAATAATTGAGAATGACAACTAGATAAAGCGCTTTTTTCTCCCTCTTTTTTAGAAGTGATGAGGAAGATTAAACATATGTTTTCTGTTTCGTATGATTTTTCTTTATAATAAATTATCATTTTCAAATACTTTTCAAGTTTTTCATAAATTTAAAACATGAAAATGCACTTTTAAATAATCGAGAATCACAACTAGGTAAAGCCCATTTTGCTTTTCGTCTCTCGTTCTCTGAAGTGATAAGAAAGAGTAAATTTATGTTTTCTGTTCCGCGTGATGTTTTCTTTATGATAAAAGATCATTCTCAAATACTCCCTACTTTGAGAATTTAGAAAAAAAATACATATCTCAAAATCTTGAAACTATATCTCATAAGTACCACTTGCTTCTATAATTTTCTCAGAATTTTCTATTCAGAATTCCATCAGAATACGGAATACAGAAAACGTTTTTTGTTTCTCCTGTAGAATTTCATTGTTGGACATACCTAGTTGCCATTCTCAATGCCTCAATCGTAAGCTCTGTAATATGAAGTTTTTGATTTATTGATACTCAATTTTGAAAGTCTTTAATTTTGAAGGTCGAATATAAAATTGCACAATAATAAATGTTCGAATTTGAAATTGTTCAATTTTGAATTTTCTGATTTTGAATGATTTAAGTTCGCTGAAAATAGCATTAAATATTTTTCTTGAAACATTTTCTCTCGATATTTGCAACTGTAAATTCTGTAGTCCAAACTTTCCTTATCATGATTCATCAGAAGTATGACATATCAAGCAAGAGCGTGAAACAATCGATTCTGATGACACAAATGGCATCGCGATTGTATTATTAATTGAACTACTTGCAAGAGCATTGACATTACACCGGAGAAATTTCTAGAAGGTGACTTCTTACGTTCTGTCTGTGGTTTCCGATCTTAACTTTCGTCTGCCTCTTTCAAACAATTTCATTTTTTGTAGTATCTTGAGAAACTGCTTAGAAGTGGTCCTTAAATGAAACAAATTTTTAATTTGGAAATTTTTAATTCAGAAGTTTTTAATTCAAATGCTGAATAATTCAGACCTATAAAATTAAACCCTTTAACACTTTTCTATTGAACAATGTTGAAATTTAAAGATGTCACATTGATTCCAAGAGATTTCAGAGGATTTCAAAGATTTGGCAGAGGTTTTAAATATTTCAAAAATTTCGTAGACTTCGAAGACTTCAAAGATTTCAAAAAATTTCCAAAAATTTCACAACGATTTAACAAATGAAATATTTTAGAAGATGTTTAAGAATTCAATATATTTCAAGAGAGTTAACAAAGTTTCGAAATATTTCGTAAAGATTTCAAAAACATTTCAAAATTTCAAAACAGTTAACAGAGTATTAAAATATTTCACAAAGATTTTGTTGACTACATAAAGACTTCAAAAATTTCACAAAGATTAAAAAAATTTTAAAATATAAAGATTTCAAATATATAGCGAAAATTTTGAATATTTCAAAGATTTCAAAAGAGTTAACAAAGTTTTTAAATATTTGAACAAGATTTCTATAATTCCAAAAGATTTAAAAATATTTCTGAAGAATTTAAAGATTTCGTAAAGATTTTAAAGATTTCAGAAGGTTTCACAAAGATTTCAAAAGAAGATTCTTCAAAAGATTTCGTTAAGATTTTTAAGATTTCAGAAACATTTCAAAGATTTAAAAACAGTTAACGAAGTTGGCAAAGCTTTTAAATATTTCACAAAAATTTCAATAACTTCAAAAAATTTAAAAATATTTCTGAACAATTCAAAGATTTCGTTAAGATTTTAATGATTTCAAAAACATTCCAAAGATTTTAAAACAGTTAACAAAATATTAAAATATTTCACAAAGATTTCAAAATATTTCAAAAAAATGTGAAGATTTTGAAGATTTCAAAACATTTTAAAGATTTTAAGACAGTAAACAAAGTTTTTAAATATTGCAACAAGATTTCTATAATTTCAAAAGATTTAAAAATATTCGTGAAGAATTTAAAGATTTCGTTAAGATTTTAAAGATTTCAAAAACATTTCAAAAATTTTTAAACAGTTAACAAAATATTAAAATATTCCACAAAGATTTCAAAACAGTTAACGTAGTATTAAAATATTTCACAAATATTTTAATGGCTACATAAAGATTTCAGAAGATTTCGAAGATTTCAAAAGAGTTAACAAAGTTTTTAAATATTTCACAAAGATTTCACGAGTTTAAAAATTTCACAAGAATTACAAATATTTCAAAGATTCCAAAAGATTTCAAAATATTTCAGAAGGTTTCAAAGATTTCACAAAGATTTTGAAGATTTCAGAAAGATTTCAATGATTCCAAAAGATTTCAAAGATTCCAAAATATTTCAAAACATTTCAAAGATTTCGCAAAAATTTCAAAGATTTCAGAAACGTTTCAAGGACTTCAAAACAGTTAACGACGTTTTTAAATATTTCACAAAGATTTTGATGACTACATGAAGATTTCAATTTCAAAAGATTTCAGAATGATTTTAAAGATTCCAAAAGTTTTCAAGGAATTCCAAGATTTCGTGAAGATTTTAAAAATTTCAGAAATATTTCAAATATTTCAAAAGTGTTAACTAATTTTTTTAATATTTCGCGAAAATTTCAAAAGATTTCAAGAGATTTCAAAAATTTGACAAAAGTTTCCAAGACTCTGAAAGACTTTTAATTAACATTCAAAACTATCATGATTTCATAGATTTTGAAAATTTTAGAAAAATTTCAAAGATTTTAAAAGAGTTAACAAAGTTTCTAAATATCATTTTCAATGCTCCAAAATCAAGAATGGATCAATACATTTGTAAATGTTCAAAATTATATCATCTTATGCAATTTTCAGTTATAAACATTAAAAATTGAATTATTTTATTTTATTAAACTTAGCACTTTATAAATTAGAAGTTATATTACTTTAATTTTAGCTCGGTTCAAATTAATAATTGTTCGATTGTTATTTATAAATCAAAAGTCAACACTTTTTCTCATAAATTAAACATTTTAAAAATGGAACAATTTAAACTGTAACATTCAAAATATAAATGTAGCACTCTGAAATTTTTACGATTCAAGGCTTTCTATTTCAAAAAACTCGGATCCAAATTGTTTAGTTTTGGATATTTGATTTATAATTGGTGATTTTAAATGTACACTCAAATATCGCTGAATATTCAAAAAATTGTTCTTTTTTTTAATTAAAAAATTTCAAATTCAATGGTATAAGAATGGAATATTTTAAACTGTAACAATATTTCAATAGGATTTGATACTGAATAAAATCGTTTAGTTATGAATCTATTAATTTGAAATTATTTGAAAATTGAAAATGAATCGTCTTGTAAAATCATTAATTAATTTATACTTACAGACGATCAACTTGAAAACGTTTTTTATAACAAAAATTCAATTTCAAACGCTTTTAATTGTTTAAGTTTTCAAAATTGAATTTTTAAATTCTTTAAATTGGAAATGTAAGCTTAAAAATGAAGAACTAAAATAGAAAACTTTTAAATTAAAAGATTTTAGAATTACGCATTGTAAACTGAATGATTTCATAATTGAAAAAGTTAACAATTGAACGTAATATGTAAAAAAAATTGAAATCGAACTTATTTTAAATTGCATTATCTCGCGTGATATGAATTTTGGGATATTTCAAGTGATTGTTAGATTTTTCTTCTAAGAATTTGTAGAATTCCCGGTCAAAAACTAAATTTACTTCATTTCCAGGCTTTTCCCGGTCTAAAAAAATTCACGTTTATTTCCCGGTTTCCTGATCCAGCGGCCACCCTGCACAAAAATAATTGGGATTGTTAACAAACAATTTAAACAAATTCTGGCCTTAAATAGACCCTACTACCTAAACAATAGAGTAGTAGATAGAAAATCTTTTTACAGAAATAGAATATTTTAGGGAAACCAGAAAATTTGATAAAAAGAAGAATATCGATTGAAATGTTTAATACCTATTTATTTTAATTTTGATTAAGACTTTTAATAAAGTGACGCGTATGATTTTGTCAAATGATTTTAGGATTCTCTGCTTTTTACTATTCTTAAACTAAAATATTTTATAAATTCACAGATGCCCATATTTTAATTATACACTTCAAACTGAAAGGTTTTTTTAAATGTTTCTTCCTCAAATGAAACCAGTTTCTAATTTAGATTCTATTTAGACTTGCATTCCCTAAACTTAAAATTTTTTTCAAGTAAATTTTTTCCAATAAATTTAAAAACATTCCTGCCACAACGAATTTCTTCTTTGGACAAAAGTTCCATTTCATTTTTTTAACATTTTTACAATTTCTCGTAGATTCATGTCCCAGAAACTTCCCGGTAAGATAGAATAAGATACCAAAAAAGTTCAAAATACGTCCTGCCGCGGTAAAATTTTGTTGAGATAAATATACTGAAAAATTTTCATTTTACTTTTTTCCTCAATTTTTATAGGTGCTTATAGATAATTAAAGATAATTCCGAGATAATAATTTAGATAATTATAGATAATTTTAGCTGAAATAGAACTAAATTCCTAGAGAATTTATAAAACAATCCTGTAGTTGAAGAATTTAGTTGGGGAAAAAGTGCTAGAAAATTTGAACTTGCACACGTTTAAAAAATAAATAAAATAAAATGAACCCTTACCAGAACTTTTGACCCAAAAAAATTCTTCAGGACGTATGTGTTTAAAAATTTTTTGATTTGTTTATGACACGAAACTTATATCAGCACTCGTAAAAATTCGAGAAAAATAAAATGGAACTTTTCCACTCGTATTCCCATTTGGACTTTTCAGAATCCTAACGGGATCGTCGGGATCCCAATTGGGAATTTTTTACAATCCAAGGATTTCCTACTTTGATTTATTTAAAAAAATATATTTGAAAAATTCACAGACGTCCATATTTGAATTATAGGCAGACTCAAAGAATTCGAAGGTTTCCAAATATTTTTTTTTCAAATGCGAAAATTATCAATGTGAATTATTTGAAAATGGGACATTAATTTCTAATTTATATTTTTCAACCAATATTTTAATTGAATTATTTCGAGAGAGAATCTTCCTTAAATGCCAGTTATTCCATGAATTTCAAATTTGATTGCCTTAAAAATTCAAATGCTTTCTGTTAAAATTCTTTTCAGAAAAAAATTAAAAGTTATAGTTTTTAAATCAATAGAAAAATACACGGTGCATTGGAATGACTTTGCTTTAGATTATTCTTAAATTAAAATATACATGTTTGTTCTCAAAGTTTAGAAGAAATGCTTGTAAAATATTAACCTATCTATTTTAAATACACCATAATTTATTGAATAAATTGCTTAGAAGAAGTTTTATGACTAAATGTGATACAAGTACTTAATTGATGTCTATAATGTTTATTAATTATCTCCTTCTTCAATATTAATTGGATACAGCGCATTTTATTTGATACAAGAATATTGCTACTGTCTAGACATAACAAGTTATTCTACCTAGATAATCAACTAACTATTTTTTCAACAGCCTTTACGATAAAAATCAGGAAAATACATCAAGTTTCCTCTTGATTGAATTAATGATACTTGCTTTAAAAAATTATAAATACGTATCTACTGATTTACACACTATTGTTTTTCAAAGAGTTTTAAGTGACTTAAACTTTTTCTCAAAGGATACAAACTACAAAAATAATTTTATAAAACAGTAAATCCTGAGATACCGAAAGTGTTGCAGCTCAATTCAATCATCCATTTAATATCAAAATTATCCAATCTAGTGAATCAATTTTTTTTGCAAACAGACGGAAAGGGGTTGAAAATTTAATTATTTTGTTGATACTTCGTTTTTTTGGCTGAATATTGATTTCATTAACTGAAAATTTAATTGTTCCATTTTTTATTTTCAATTGATTTTTTTAGTTGAAAATCATTATTTGGTTTTAGTTGAGATTTCTACTATTTTATTGAAATTTCGTCTCTTTTGGTTGAAAATTCAAGTACTTGGTTGAAAGCAGAACTACTTTGTTAAAAATTCATTTTTTCGGTTGAAGATTCATTTCTTTGGTCGTTTCTATTGAAAATTTATCTTTTTTAATTGAAAATTTAGCTACTAGGTTACAAATTTATGTATTTTGTAAAAAATCAGTCTTTTGGTAGAAAATTTATCTTTTTTTATTAAAAATGAAACTTTCTGGCTGAAAATTATTTGGTTTTAGTTGAGTATTCAAATATTTTGTTGAAAATTCGTCTTTTGGGTAGAACATTAATCTTCTTGCTTGAAAACTAAACTATTTAGTTCAAAATTAACGTATTTTGTCGCAAATTCGTCTTTATGGTGGAAAATTAATCTTCTTGTGAAAAATGCTACTGTTTTGTTTAAAATTATTTGTTTTTAGTTGAAGATTCAAGTACTCTGTTCAAAATTCGTCTTTTGATTGAAAATTCAAGTACTTGGTTCAAAGTAGATCTACTTTGTTAAAAATTCATTTTTTCGGTTGAAGATTCATTTCTTTGGTTCTTTCTGTTGAAAATTCATCTTTTTTAATTGAAAATTTAGCTTCCTGGTTGCAAATTCATGTATTTTGTAAAAAAATTCGTCTTTTGGTAGAAAATCGATCTTTTTTGTCAAAAATGAAAATTTTTGGTTGAAAATTATTTGGTTTTAGTTGAGTATTCAATTATTTTGTTGAAAATTAGTCTTTTTGGTAGAAAATTAATCTTCTTGCTTGAAAACCAAACTGTTTGGTTCAAAATTAACGTATTTTGTCGCGCATTCGTCTTTTTGGTGAAAAATTAATCTTTTTGTGAAAAATGCAACTGTTTGGTTGAAAATTATTTGTTTTTAGTTGAGGATTCAAGTATTTTGTTAAAAATTCGTCTTTTTGGTTGAAAATTATTCTTCTTAGTTCAAAATTCAACTATATGATTAAAAATTTATGTCTTTTGTTGAAAATTCGTCTATTTTGGTAAAAAATGGAACATTTTGGTCGAAAATGCAACTGTTTGGTTGAAAATTATTTGATTTTAGTTGAAGATTCAACTATTTTGTTGAAAATATCGTCTCTTTTGATTGAGTTTAACTTTTTATGATTCAAAATTAAAATCCTTTTTGGTTGAAATATCAACTATTATATTTTTCGTTAAGAAATCTCCTCTTTTGGTTGAAAGTTCAAGTAATTGGTGGAAAGTGAAACTACTTTGTTAAAAAGTCATTTCTTTGGTTGAAAATTGAACGATTTTGTTAAAAATTAGTTTTCCTTGCTGAAAATGCATTTTTTAAATTGAAAATTCCACTACTTGGTTTGAAATTCATGCATTTTGTTAAAAATTTGTCTTTTTTAGAAGCAAATTAATCTTCTTAGTAGAAAATTCCTATTTTACGGTTCAAAGTTTTATTATTTGATTGGAAAAAAGTGATCCTTTTTTATTTAAAATTAATCTGGTTCGGTTGAAGATTCAGCTACTTTGTTGAAAATTCGTCCTTCGTGATCAAATTAAATTATTTTAGACTTGAAATTAAAATCTTTTTTGGTTCAAATAGGTATCAAATACTACATTTTACGTTGATAAATAATGTTTTTTGGTTAACAATTCAGCTACTTGGTTGAAAATGGAACAATTTATTTGAAAATCTTTTTTTTAATTCAACTGTTTTCTAGAAAGTAAGTTTTTTTGTTTGGAAATAAATTTTTTTAACTGAAAATTTAACCATTCCATTTTTGGTTGAAAATTGATTTTCTTTAGTTAAAAATTCAACTTTTTGGTTCAAAATTAATGTATTTTGCTGAAAATTTAACTTTTATGGTTGAAAGTGGTACTACGTGATTGTTAAAAATTCATTTTTTTTGGTTGAAGATTCATCATTTAATTTGAAAATTAATCTTTTTTTAGTTGAAAATTCAATTTTTTGGTTGAAAATTTGGGTATTTTGTTGATAATTCGTCTTTGTTGATAGAAACTTAATCTTGTTGGTTGAACATTCATATTTTCGGGTTGAAAATACAACTGTTTTGTGGAAAATTTGTCTTTTCGACTTGAAAATTTAACATCTTGGACGAAATTATTGTTCTTTATTGACTGAAAAATCTAGTTTGGTTGAAAATTCACCTCTTTTTAAAAAAATTCGTCTTTTTGGTTTTAAAATCCATCTCTTTTGGTTGAGGATTCAATCATTTGGTTGAAAATTCGTGTTTTTGGGATGAATGCAACTATTTGGTTGAAAATTCATGTATTTTGTTGAAAATTTGTCTTTTTGGTTGAAAATAATCTTCCTGGTTGAAAATTGATTTAATTTGTTTAAAATGCAATCTTTTAACTTAAAATTTCAAGGATTTTTGCTGGACTTTCCTCTTAGTTGTAATATCTTTGGATTTACAATTTTTTTTAGTAACAATTTTTCTTACGTAAGATTTTTCAATTCCCCCAAAGAAGAAATTTATGTGGAAACATAAGGTGCTACACGGTGCCATAAGGGCAACATTGACATTTGATACATGTATCAAGTGTCAATGTTCACTTGTTAATCATAATTTTCATACCAAATTGGATTATTTTAATAAAATGAGTATCATTCTGCTGCAAATCAACTTGGGATTTTCTGTGAACGGAAAAATTTAATTTTAAGCAAAATTAGTCTCTAGATTTCAGAAAGTTTCTATTTATATTCAAAGTGAAATTGATCTACATTTCTCCAAATAATAAAATTTAATTGATATTAATAAAAAATTAAAAACATTAAAAATACAAGTAGGTATCAATGAAAAAACAATAGAATTCGTAGAAGTGAAATAAAAATCCTTAAATATCTAAGAGAAGGATAATCAGGAAATCAGTTGCAGCTGAATAATGAGAGGCAGGCATTACGTAAAGATCATAACTCATTTATTGAACATGACATAAAAATCACGATACATAATAGTGATGATCCGAGGTCTATTTTCAAGCATCAAAAACTGTAGGTATATTATTATTCGTTTATTATCCTCGAATAATATCTCAGGTGGATTATTTATCAAACGCTAACAGATTATTTTAATATACAATAATCTACCTTATACGCATGGAATGTGCACCCCACCCTCCTCACCCTCTCGATTTCTAATTTTGAGCAAAATACTCTCCTTTCCAAAAAGCAATCATCAAAACTATCAAAATATTTCACAAATTTAGAGACCATATAAAAATGTTTAATTAATTATAATTGCATCTTATGGAAGTAAAATATAATTAAAAATATATTTGATTTTTAGATAGTGCTCCACAAACCATATCACTAATTTTTCGGCAAGCCGGATTGCCGTTTCGAAGCACAATATATAAATTATAAATCAAGAAAAGCGAGTTGGGCGGGGTTTTTGTAACATAATATTCTATTCGTCGAAAAATAAATAACTACGAATTAAAAGTCGACAAAGTTCAACGGAACTCAAAAATTCACGTTCGTGTGAATCACTTCGAGTTCCGCGACTTTAGCTTATTCCTGGGCTTTTGGCAGTGACATTCAATTGCCATGGATGAGGAGAAAACCCGCGGTCGATTAATCGATTTTTATATACATAAAGGCGAAAAAAATATCTATGAAAAAATAGCAAAGAAAAAAAATTCGATGTTCATGATGTTCAAAAATGCAAGTCTATATCGTTAAGTAGAAATGCCTTCTCGTTTCTCCTCAGCCAGACTCTAAAAATCAGCTCAAAATGTCCCGAGAGAGGTATCACGAATCGTAATAGAAAAAAACAGTTCCCAAATAAATTAGAGCAATCGACTCTGGACCAGAAAAGATTCGAGGAGACCTTGGAAAAACTTTTTTCGTGTGTGCGAATTTTCCACTTTAGAAAAACGTGCTCAATTTGGAAAACAGTCTACTCTAGATCAAAAAGTGTATTTTTGAAAATTTTTACGATAAGTCTACACTGTTGAAATTTTTTTTACAGCACATAGTGCTGAGAATATAAACATGCACATAGTGCAAATTGAAAATCATATAAAATGATCAAGAATTTGCATAAAATTATAATATTATCAAGCACGTGAAGTTATTCAATTGAAAGTAAACTTGAAATACTCCATTGCACGTCAATTTTCCTTCGAAAAATGATAGTACTCGAGTTAAAATTACAATTCGTAATCACAAAGGCGAAGTCGCGCTTCTGATAAATGCCGGATTGAACACGAATAACTTCACGTACGCGGTTTAAATAAATTTTAACAGTGTAACTCGGTCTCCTCTTTTTTATAGTCCTTAAGTGATGTCAGTAATAAATAGATCGTATCTTTCCGATCTCTCACTAACTACAGTAACACTGCTTAATCAAATCAGTACAAATTTTTCGACGAGATCCGGGATCGACTTTACACTTACAATTAGAAAAACGATTTCTTAGAATTAAAAAATATTCGTTTCAATCAGTAAACATTTCTTTGATTAAGAAAATTCTGGCCCAAAGAATAATGTTATTTGATTCTAAAAGAAGAAATTTCTGATTACCGAGGGAAAGATATCTACTTCTTACTCTATGAAGAAACTAATTTTACCTTCCAACAATTATTCTCGGTCCACAAATCTCGTCCAGCACCCCGTTTCCTATACATCCAATTGGTTAGAATAATTTTTTTTTCGTTTAAAGCAGTCTTAAAAGCGGCAACTTGAAAATTATCTTTGATAAACCACGACACGTCCACGCGCCAATTTTCAAATCCGATGTTTTCTCTCTCCTAGACCCCAAAAATCATTCCTTACTCCAATCAATCCACCTGATAGTTCCTTTTTTTTAGTAAATAATTAGTTTATAGATTTCATGGACGATTTCAAATTCTCGGTTTCCCCCTAGAGACTTTTTTAACCCATTTACGCCCAGTGGGTCGTTATCGACCCAGCTTTGTTTATGTTGTATACGAGCATTCGGTGGGTAATTTGAAATTATTAGAATTAATTATCGGAAAATATTTAAATTTTCATTCCAAATTATTGTTAAATTAAATAATTTAATTAAAAGCATAAAAAAATCCAAAAAAAATCTGGGCATAAATGGGTTAATTTTCTCCGTATATATTACTCTGAACTGTTTTACAAAGAAAAATGTTTAAATTTGAAACTCAAAAATCCTAATAACTTTTGTAAAATAAAAATTTCAACCTTAACATCTTTTTTCTTTCGTCGATTGTACAATCAACTGAAAAATAAGGTAGCGAGATGCGGGACACCGATTCGACTGGGGCTTTGCAGCATAAAAGTACATCAAAATCCGTTAGATACGTATTTTTTCTTTCGATCCAATGAGCCTTAGTTTCCGAGATATCGAGGTTTGAATATCTGACCTTGAACATTTGGCTCAAGCCCGAGCTCCGGCCTGAGCAGTGACGTGTCGCGGGCCTAAGCGTAAATATTCAAACCTCGATATCTCGGAAGCTAAGGCCCATTGGATCGAAAGAAAAAATACGTATCTAATGGATTTTTATGTTCTTTTCCCCAGTCGAATCGGCATCCCGCAACTCGCGACCTCTCCTTGTTAAATGATATTTAATAATATTCTGATAGTAATACTTTAAATTGATTGAAGCAAGCAACAATGTTTGGAAATATTTACATGGCTCGCACCCTCTCAAAAATGCAAATCCTTGCTGGCAATATACGCAAAATGTTCTGCGTGATTATCATCACTATCATTAATCTTACGTCAAAAGGAACCGTTTCGTTGTTCATGCCGAACGCCGAACGAATATAGCGAATACAAGTTCAGATACATGACTTTATCTCAAAATTTTTAACGAATCCACGTACACTTTCTCCAGAAGTCATTGAGACTTTTAAACACCGCAAGCATCCAAACGAACAATGCCAGAGATATAAATTTGATTAGCTGTATTGCAGCTTTCGCTCGGTATTTTGCAAATATATGTTTATCTCTCTTGACTATAACCATTGCAGAAATAATTCTATCTTAGCTTACGGTATCACAGAGTTACATGCGGCATCGTTATCGTTTCTTTTCCTTTCGTCAAATTTCAAAAAATTACCGAGAATCTATAAAAAAAAATGCTCCCAACAATCGGATTTGCCTGGATTTGAAAAGAAAATTGCTGCATTTTCATGGGGTGTTTTGCAGCCCAACTACAAAAATATATAGAAAACATTGGAGAGTATCTATCTTTTCTATCCTCAAGGACGTGAACGTGACTTTATTTTCCAAACTAAAGATTCTCTTTTTAAATAAATAGTATCAATATTGAAAGTAGATTGTCAGTTTCCAGAAAAACGTATGTTTTTAAACAAAATTTCACTATTATTACTTTTTTTATACGAGAATCCTCAGTCTGAAATTGCTAGTACGATGACACCGCCTATTCGGATAGTGAGCAGATTAAAAAACATATTTTTCCTTAGCTCAACTAGATGAAAGTTGGAAAAAAGAATCCGCGCCAAAACGATCTTCTTATCACCCTTTACCTTTAATCTAATACATATGACTAATTTCACTTGTTTTCAATTTTTTATTTTGAGTATTTATAAAGCTAATTAGATTTGAACTGAATATAGAATTTCGTATCAAAATATACTCATCTGGTAATACTGTACGTGATAATAGTAGGTTTTTCGAAATTATTTTAAATAATTTCAGTATCGTTTTAATTTTAGTATCAAGTTGCCAATTCATGATCGCCTGGCACGAATTTTTTTCTGATGAACAGGATAAGTAACGAGTAAGTACGAAGAATCCTGCAATCATCTTTACAATAAATATAAGTCTTTCCTTATAGGCTTTCATTAGACACTGCTCTGTGCTTTAGCGATTTGCACATACTACTTCTCTTTCTCAATACACTCCCTCTCTCTCATTCATTGTCTTTCTTAAAAGCTAAGAAAATCAAAAGGCAAGCGACATCCGGTGGCGCGAAATTATTATTATTCCGTGAGTCAACCGGATTCTCTTCTCGATCTTGAAGCAAGATATGCCTTACTAGTCACAGAATGATTACATACACTGAACTCTCCATTTAACGGGTCTCGTTATACCACCTCCCTAGAATTTCCGCCGGCTCGCATTCATTGATGAGGGGGTCAAAGAAGCCAAGAGAGAGGCACGTGAGCTCAGCGGACTTCAGCAGTTTCCGCTGACTTTTTACAACGTAGAAATTCTTGCAAGAGCATCATGATCATAGCAGGCAATACCGGAGACTCGAGTTAAATGGATAGTTGAGTGTATCTGCCTTTTCTTTACTATCTTCACACA
>JAUMHM010000016.1:45780646-45798834 GCA_032362435.1 Melikaiella ostensackeni | reverse complement strand
GGGCATACATGTGAGAATAAATTGAATTGAATTTAATTGAGTAATAAAATATAAGAAACTACTTTTAATTTGCATATTAGTACATTCAAGAGAAAAATCCCGGTTACTGAATCAAATTCCCGGTCAAAAAGACACCTTAATGGTGGATACGTAAAAAACGAGTATAATTGAACCTCTCTCGATTAAAAGGCGATACGCGTGGATTCAGTCTGAGAAGTATTGTCCTGAAAGTCAGTTCTGAAAATCGTTCGATTTTTAATTTCAAAGACTGATATTTGTAAAGAGTTTCAAGGTGCATCTTTTTTTCCTCTTGCAAAAATTGGTAGATTTTGTACTTTCTGAAGTAATTGGTAAGAAGCAGATTTTAAGAAAACAAAAGGTTTCAATCTTTTGTCATCTCAACAAAAAAAAAAGTTGTTAATTTTTCTTTTAAAACTTTGCAAAGTCATGAATTTCAACCCGCAAGTGCTTCGTTTAACAAGCGATTCTTAAGCAACAGAAAACTTCCAGTTAGAAAGTTGTTAATCAAGGCTCAAAGAAGTTTTCTAGAAAGTTTTAGCTCAATCGGATTAATGATTAAAAAATTATAAATTTTTTAAATTACAAGCGGCAATCTTAACGCTGCCCGATGCACGTGCCTTCTCGGCTATGAATGTGTTGCAGCGGATGATATGAAGGTCAAGTCGGATACCAAAATAATACTTAAGATATTATCATTCAAAGAATTTACTTATAAGACATTTTAAACAATAAATTATTAAAATAATACTTAATTAAAAACTGCTTTCAATCATTTTCGTCACTTTTTTTAGTTTGGTCGCTTTTAATCCAATTCGAGGGGATGGACATTTCGAAAGTTTTTCTAGTTCAAGCGTAGGCTTAAAGGAAAAAGAAGTTGGATTTTGCCATTCGTAATTGTCATAAACATCCACTTTTCGGCCAGGAAAAAAATTTTAAATGAACGCTTTACTGATCTAGAAGTTTTTTGGCTTTCGCATTTTGCCTTTGAAACTTTTTTCAAAATCCTGCAGAAGATCTTCACATTTCTCGACCATTGTGAATCAAGAAGAACGAGCATTGCGAATGATTTCCACATATCCAGCTTCAGTTTCAATTCGTTCTGATCTTTTTAATTTTTGTGAATATGTGCCAAAATTCCTATCGCACTGGAAATAGGAATGTCCTGGAACTGAAAACATATTTTATTTCAGTTTGCAAATAAATTGTCAATAAAACCATAAATGGAAACACTGTAATTTTCATTTTGTCCGGGACATGAATCTGAAAATAGAGTTATGTTGTCGAATTTGTCTTTATCAAATTCTGCATTCAATAAAGTTTAATATTTTTTTTTAAACATTGAATAAAACTGCAAACAGTGTTTGTACCCTTCTTTACAATTCTCTTAAGAATAGGGAACATATAGCTCTCGTTCGTAGCAGGATTCAATTGTTTTGAAAGATTTCTGTGCGATTATAATATCTTTAACACCGCCTTTTTCAGTTTTAGATTTTGCAATTTAATCTTTTCCCTAAAATAATAATAAATAATTCTCTCAACTTCTTCATTAAACAATATAAATAATTACTTTAGGCTATCTATAAATAATTCCATAAAAGAATTGTTTAAGAATAAAACAAAATTAAGAATAGGAGGAACGTGCATAGGGCAGCGTTAAGATTACCGCTTGTAATTTAAAACATTCATAATTATTTAACTCTTAATTCAATTGAGCTAAAACTTCCCACAAAACTTCTTTGAATCTTAATCAACAACTTTGTCACTGAAACTTTGCCGTTACTTACAGTTTGCTCGATAAACGAAGCGCTTGAAGGTCGAAATTCATGATTTTTACAGTCTTAAAAAAAATTAATAACTTTTTTTTTATTAAAATATTTTCATTTTTCTTTCTTAAATAGTTTCAGAAGACTTAAACACGTAACTCAATAGTAACAAAATCGAAAAATTTTTAATATTGGCTAATCTAGCGCGAGTTAAAGTGAAAAAAGTTTGACATTTTTTTATATTCGAAAAATCTACTTTTTACCAATAAATTTAAAAAATACAAAACCTTCCAATGTTTGCAAGAAAAAAAAAGATGCGCATTGAAGTGCTTCACCAGTATCAGTCCTTAAAATTAAAATTCGAACGTTTTTCAAAATTGACTTTCAGGACAATACTTCTCAGGCTGAATCCACGCGTATCCCCTTTTGATCGGGAGCGGTTCAAATTATGTAAAATCAGGGTGTCTACCCAATGGGTGATTTTAAATTTCCGGTCCATTCCCGATTTTATCCGGGTCAATTTAAAAGAGATTTAAAACATTTCAAAGATTCCAGTCGATTTTTAAAGATTTCAAGAGATTTCTAACTTGGAACAGGGAATTTCGGAAAAAAAGAATTATAATTCTGAATTAGAACAGGGATTTTTTTTTATTTCCTTCTTCTAAATCATAATAAAAATTATTTTCCCAAATTCCCGTTCCATGTCAAAAATTCTCTGTTCCATTTCAAAGAATAATTCATTACGAAAATTCCCTGTCATAAGGAAAAACGATAATCCCCTGCTCCAAAGTTAAAATTAAAAATCTTTACGGCAATTCCCTGTTTCAATTTCTAAATTATAATTCTTTATGAAAATTCCATGTTTCAAGTCACAGTTACATTTATTTCCAAACATTCCCGATTCCAAGTCATAATTATATTTATTTACAACATTTTCTATTATAATTCAGAATTATAGTAATTCCCTTTTTTCTAAAATTTGGAAGCTTCAAATCCTGGCAAATTTTTTTCGAAAAGAAAAAAAATTGTTTAATTTAAACAAATTCTGATTTGGAACAAGGAATTTCCAAAATCTAACGATACCTGACTTGGAGCAGGAATTTTTTTGTAAATTTCTTTTTTATAACCAGAATAAAAATTATTTTCCAAAATTTCCCGTTCCATGTCAAAAATAACCTGTTCCAAGTCAAAATTATAATTCTTCACGAAATGCCTTCCCGAAACGCCCACGAAATAACGCTTTACGGGAATTTTTTGTTAAAATTCATTAATTTATTTCTCGTGCAAACCCTGAATTATAATTCTTTTAGAAAATACCCTATACCAAGTCACAATTAAATTCATTTCCAAAATTCCCTGTTCTAAGTTAGAATTATATTTATTCACAACATTTTCTACTATAATTCAGAAATATAGTAACTCCCTTTTTCCAAAATTTGGAAGAGAGATTCCCTGTTCAAAAGTGAAAATTATAATTTTTTACGGGAATTTTTTGTTAAAATACATTAACTTACTTCTCGTGCAAACTCAGAATTATAATTCTTTTGGAAAATTCAATGTTCCAACTCAGAATTAGAGTAATAAAATATATGAAACCGTTCTTAATTTGCAAATAAGTATATTCGAGAGAAAAATCCCGGTCACTGAATCAAATTCTCGGACATTTCCCGGGTTTCTCGATTTCCCGGTCAGGTAGACACCCTGAAAATATATCATCAATATTCTTAATATTTTATCTCAAATCTGAGTCACCAAGTTTTGATATCGAAAATCTGTTATGCTTGTCAATGGTAAATTGTAGCCTCTAATTCTAATTTCTCTAAATGTGTAAGTATTTTGAATACAACGTGCCAGAAAAATATTCTCGGTGATTTCCCGATTTTGAAAAGTTTTTTCTAGTAATTCTTTTTCAATTCTAGCCTTCATAACTGAATAAATTATAAATGAAAGTATTTGGAAAAGAATTTTCAAATCAACCAACCTAATTTGAAACAATTCTAAATTTGAAAATTAAATATTCTCTGACAGATTTCTACTTAAACGTTCAATATATTGCACAATTTTAAACTGTAGGCCTTCTAAACCAGGTATTGAATAGGTTTTCATTTCAAGGCTATTGAAGTTAGATAATCTCCGAATAAGAAGAATTTAACTGTACACTTTAAAAAATTACGCTTCACATTAAACAACTTTCAAATTAAAGCATTCAAAATTCTATAAACTTTCAAACATGAACAATTTCAATATACTAAGCGTTCAAAAAAAAGAATTTAAAAATCTGTATAGCTTTAAATTGATCTATTTTTAATTAAAAGTGTTCTAAAGTAAAATAATTTTTTATTGAAATTGCTTAGAATTGTACAATATAAAATTTGAAACATTTAAAATCCTACAATAAATTGAAATCTTACATTTTGAACAATTTAAATTTGAAATTTTTCTTTTTGAAACAATTTCATTCTAAAATTGTATTCAGTTCGAATGTATTAAATTCAAATTTAAAATAAAGACGTAGAATGATGAAGTTCAAAACTGTATGTTCAAATTCAAAAGTTATTAATTTTACATTATTAAATTTATCAAATTTCAATTGGAAATTTCAAATTTTGAACTTATCAATTTAATTATTCAATTTCAATTGTCAATCCAATTTTCGAAGTTTAATTCTGAAATTATACGATTTTGAACCTATTAATTTTAAATTGTTGGACTATGAAATTTTCAACTTGAAATTGTAAAATTTTGAACTATTTAAATTTGAAACCACACTATTTTTAACCTTTCAATTTAAGCGCTTTTAATTTCAGTCCCTTTAAATATAAATTATTCAATGTTAAAAATTTCAAAATTGTACATTTTGTAGTATTTAATCTGAAGCGATTCAATCGTCAAAGCATTTAATAGTTTCTATTTGTAATGTTTCGAAGTCTAAAATTATAAATTTTTAATGTTTAAACTCAAGCTATCAAAATTGAAATTTTCTACTTCAGGCGTTATAAATGAAGGATTTTAGAATTAAGCGTTCAATTCTGAATAAATTAAAATTTCGAAATGTTTAAAATTTTTTACTTTAAACTAAGTGATCTCAAAATTGGAAACTTTAAAGTGATATTTAAAGTGATATCAAGTGAAATTTCTTAGTTTCCCGGTCCAGTGACCGCTCTGAATTATAACCAGCACAATCAGCAAAATTACTTCCACGTATGTTAAGCCCCTTTAAAATTTTAATTTCTTTTGTTAATTAGATCACCACGTTTCACCAGAAAGACCACCAATCGTAGGCTACACAGGACACATTCCTGGAGCCAAGGGAGAAGTTTCACTCTCAAAAGGATATAGGCAAGCTGCAAAAAAAGGATTAGAACTTCTCCAAAAAGAACGAGAAGAAAGATTCAGCAGAATTAAAGATACGAATACGATTCAAAGGGTTTTAGATGCTACTTATATAGATGATACCGGGCTTACGAGAGCATAGAAATAATCTGTATTTGTGGAACCGAGAATCAATTTATCTGATTGTAAATTCTAATTTCTAAATTTTAAAAGAATCTACATACATACGTACATATTAAGTTGTACAAAGCGATCGTGCCTGAAAAAGTACACAATCGAAAAATTCCCCCTTTCTTTCTAAAACTTAATAGAATCTGTAAATTAATTCCGTCCAGAAGACAAGGAACTTGAAAAAGTTATTTCTCTACAGATTTAATTTATAAATCCTCTTTTCTTCTTTGAAAATTATTCTCGAACGCATTTTTTAATAGGAAACGTTTTTGAGATATAATTAAAAATGTATTTACAACGCGCTGGTTTCAATTCTCATTTGCGATTGAGAATGGAATTTAGCCAGTGTAAAGTAGCTTTAAGAATTTGATCGTACTCTGTTAAAGCGTAATAATTTATTTATGTAAATAAGAACAAGTTAAAGTGGAAGAGTGATCATACAAAGACACAATAAAGAGTCCCTTGACGATTTTCAATCGGAGTTTAATTGATAAAATTCGTGTATTATGTACAAACGTAGGTAAAAAATGGTATGAAAAAGCACAAGTATTTCAAATTAGAATAATTAGCAACTATGTAATAAGTAATTACTGCACTTAAGAGTAAAAAACACCTCGAAATATCAACTTTTTATTCAAGATTATACTTGATCGTTGCGCTTCGGTAACCTGCCAATACGCTCCGCTTCTAATTCGAAGGCTTTCTTCCACATATCGATGGTCAAAGTATTCTTTCCATATGACAAGGACATCAGTCTAGCAAATACCATTAGTGTGTGTAAATTGTCTCCCGTATAGGATTTGTTCGCATGCCGCATCTTCACAAAATCTTCCTGAATGACCTGAAGAAATAAATTTACAAGTTTCAAATTAATTATTTTCGAAATTGCAATATTTTTGCCCTAATTAATTCCCAAACATATTTTTAAATCAATTCTTCACCTCTGTCATGTCCTCATTGAACTCAAATTTTGCGTGTCTCAACACAAGCAAATATTGTCTAATGTTGTTCAGTCTATTTTCATCTTTTAAGTATTGTTGTGCGGCCTCGACTACTTGAGGGAATACAATCTCAGTTTCTGGATCCACATTAAGTGCCACTTGCGTGTTACACTAAAAATCATCGCTTAATGTAAAAAAAATCCTTATACATAAAAAGTTATCAAAAAAAAAGTACAACCTACCTGTATGAAAGACTTAACTGTGGATAGGATTAATACTGGAATATCAGTTTCGTAATCCATCGGGTAAAACTTAAAATCGTAAGCCACCTTCTGAAATTGGACGAGGCCGTTAATCGCATTGTAATTTTTCCTACCACAGGGAGTAACTTGGCCACTGGTTAAACTCGTCTCGTCTATTACAAGATGAGTGTTGTCGCTCAGCTGTAAGACACCACTTGTTAACCTATTACAATCGTAATCTTTCCTAAAAAAAATCAAACATGTTAAGAAAAAAAAAATTTTATCATTAAATAAGTACGAGGGGTTGACCACTCCACTCTTGAGTGTACACCAGATTTTAAGATTTGACAAAGATTTCAGAAAGATTACCAAGATTTCACAGATTCAAAAAGATTGCAAAGATTTCACGAAGGCTTGTACACAAGATTTCATGAATGATCAACCCATCGGATAAATATAAATTGGAAAGGGAAAAATGTTTTACTGTGGGATGAAATTCAAGTTGTTAAGACACTTCAAAGTGAGTTTGACGTAGTGACTTTTCGGTACGAGTTGCGCCAACATGTTGTAAAGTTCCTTTGGAAAAGTTCTGAATTTTTCCAGAGGGAATCTACTAATATTGAGGGGAAAAGATCCAAGGCAGAGAAAATCTTTTCTCATGTATCTGAAACAAACAGGAGGAAATAATCGTATAAAGGTTCTCTAATTATATTGATTATGAGAAATACGCTTTAATTTCTATGTATTAAAATAACAATTAGTCTACCATTGGTACTCACATGGATGAAATCAAGTGGCAAATTAAATAATCCGCAGCGAGCTGATCACCAAATAAAACTTGACCCAGAACCATTTGCATATCACCGCGAATGCATTCAGCCTTTGTCATAAGCTGTGGATCATTAATGATTTCACTTTTTGCCCAAGGAACAATTTTTACTGCGTGCAATCGCGGAACCATGGAAGCAGGAGGATGATGAGTCTGGACTTCCATATCGTCCATATACTCTTCAGAATCGTGGATCGCGCTGTGGAGCGGATCAAGTGATAAGAAGCCTATGATGTCGAGAACTTCGTTCAGCTTGTGTGAATCTTTACTTTCGTAGACCTGGAAAAGAACAAATATCAATTGTGGTAATTTATCGAATTAACATTCGCTCTTGGGCTTGAGTTACGAATAATAACTATCTAGCATTTATTACTGTGTGATAGCAAACCTTCACAATGCAAGCTTTTCCATCGTCGTTAGGAATTGGAAAATTCAGAATATGCTCTTTAGACACTATTGTTGGTCTAGTTTCGTTTTGTGTTGATTCCTTGGATGTACTTTCAAAGGACTCTAAAACCTTTTCTTTCTTTTTAATAGGTTCAGAGCAGTCCATTTCTTCCTCATTGCATGTTTCAAGAGATCTTTTACTGACATTCTTCACAGTAGTATTAACATTAATCTGAGGTACTTTTTCTTTTGCCCACTCATTCAATCCAGGAACTGATATGACAAAGTAAGTTTGTCGTTCTGAGTTTTTGTTTTTTTGAGAATCGAGGGAAATATTTTCGTGCGGCTGCAAAGTAAATCAAACTTTTTAAAAGGCTAAAAATAAAAAATGTACTTGACCAAGACTTCATCCTCAATTATTCAATTTTTAAATGAGAAATTGTGGGCAATAGCATACATGAGATAAACTATACTTCCAGTATCTCACACCTGTAACTACCCTTTTTTTACTTTTGGCCACGCACCATGTCCGGAACGTCTAAATTATCGACGGGACTGTTTGATGCTCCCTTTGTGGCCTTTTAAATTCATGACAATTATAATTTTTTTTTAATGTTACGTAGACTGTGAGGCTTGATAATATATAAGGGGTCGTAAATATAATACGTTACACGTTTTTGGCCCATTTTAGACCCCACCCCCCATGTCACACGTCACAAAATCTTGCCTCCCCCCCAGACATCACGTCACACTCCGATTTTTTTCAAAATTTCAAGGGTTTTCACATTTTTTCAATTTTTTTTCAACAAATCATGGACTACGTAATATTTATTATAAATTTTCTCATATCACATGTTTTAAACATCACAAGAAAGTTTCAGTACTCAAAATTTATTTTGAGTATTGTAAATATGTATGGTAAGTGGTAAAACGATGAAGCGATTCCAACCGCTAAAATTCGAATCATCAAATTAGACTTTTTTTTAAAAACTAGCATGATAATTAGAAATTTTTTGTGTGACGTAACGCACGACCTACCCTCCTCCCTCTCCCATGTCACACTTCGTCACAAATGTTTAACCCCACCCCCCTAAACGTGTGACGTATTATATGGACAACCACTAATTATTTTTGAAATGTGAGAATTATACCAAACATCGTGCTGAATCAATGTAAATGCCACTGCGAATGCTCGATTCCCCAGTTTTAGTGTCTGTTACTTCGTAATTCTCAAAGTAATACTCTGGATTGAACATATCCTGAACCATTCCACGAAATCTGACCAACTGTCCATCTTTAAAGTTGTCCAGAGATGAACTATTTATACAAGGAATTTCTCCCAGTGCTTCGGAATTTTCCAGTATCAGTTTGCAAGCAGGCTCGTTTGATATAAAATAATCTCTCGTCCATTCCTTTACGTTCATAGCTATTTTGACAAATAACGTAATTTTTCAATGAAACAAAAATTTCGAATCTTTCAAAATTTCGAGTAATTATACAAATATCATATGACAAATATAAATATTGATGTCACAAAAGGCTCTTGATTTTTTTCTGGTTCTTTTCTTAGCATATAATGTTCCTCACAAACGATATCCAAAATCAAAGCTCTTATCGTCGATTTAAACAAAATTTAATTTGGTGAAAGCGAAGAATTTAATATCTTCTGCAAAATTAAATACTATTATCTATAGTATTTTTGAAATTACTTGTAAATTGTTTCGAGACTTTCGAACAAAATAGCGTGTGGATTTTTTAGCATTTAATTTTCTAGACTTTTGAATTTTCAAAACGAATTTTTTTTACGTGACTTATGGTTTCATTTTTTATAACTGTTACACATTAAAATTAATTTTTGAAAATTGAATTTGTTGACAAGATTAATTCGTTCAAAAAAATATATATAGAATTTGCAAAGTATTCAAAGAATTTGTTCATTTTATAGCATTTAAAAGGGTATTTTTGGATATATTCGCCAAAAAATGTACAAATTTATGGTTCGATTTGAATTACAATTTTGAAAATCAAAACCACTTGCGGAAAAAATGTGTTGTCAGAGATTCAAAACATATTAAATCAACTAGAAAGTTTTAATTTTGAAAAATTATGTACTTCTTTCGTAAGCTAACCTATAAACCGAGTGTGTCATATATATACATATTTCTGTGCTTTCTGTCCGTTTCTGTGTTGTTTAATTTTGATCATGCAATAATTTTTTCTGAAGGTCCTATTAACAAAATAGGAAATGTATATTCCACAACATTCTTAATATAGTAAACAAACGGCTTTAGAAAAACAATCAAATTATTGAAGATCCACTTACCCATTGTTGTGCACGATGTTAAGGTAGATTAAAATTTTATTTACTTACAAGAATCACATAAAAGTGCTAACTTATATTTAAATATATACCACTTGAAATTAAAATTATAAATACAGAAAGGTATGGCGTTTTTGTTACATCTCAATTTAATAGCCTTTTGTTTTTATTCCACAAAATGGTGCATCATACAGTGATGCCAATGTGAGCACCCTGTATTATTGCGCTTGCGTTGGGACAGCACGCTGATTGGCCGCAGTTGGCGCGCAATTCAAAATGGGTATTAAGAACATGTCTTATACTTACATTTTTCTGAGAATTCGCATAATACTATAATATAATATATAAAATGTTATCATAATATTTCGTACCATTTTATTATGTAATTTATTGTGATATTAGCATTTAAAAGTTTAAAGATACAATTCATTGTGATATGTATGTATGAGAATTTAAAAGTTTAGAATTTCTGATAGTGTGATATTACATTACTTTTTTATTTATTTTACTGTTATGCTTTATTATTAATTATCAATTTAGAGTTTTTCTCAGGAAACATACAAAGCAAGAATTACTGTGGCAAGATTTTAAAAAATATAAAAAAAAGACGAGAGAAAAAAAGAAAAGGAATTTGGAGATTGCCTTTTTGTTCTTTCCTGTCTTTTTTTTATTTTGGTTTTTTAAATTTGAATGGGGACATTTAAGAATTTGTTGTCCAAATTTTATCGTTAATTCTTTTTTTTCAATTTTCAAGAATTTTATAGTTAAATTTGAATGTTGTACGCTAAATATGAATTTAAATTTTCATGCATTTCGAATTAATTTTCTTACATTTTTATTCTTTCATTGATATAAATATATAATTTTCTATATTTCTTCCACCCACTTATAATCAATTTATACTTTAATATTAAATTCAATAAAGAGTTTTTTCAGGAAACATGCAAAGCAGGAACGACTGTGGTAAGAATTAATAATAATAAAAATAAAAAAAGACGAGAGAAAAAAGAGGGAAGGGGATTTGGAGGTTGCCTTATTCTTTTTCTTTCCTCTTTCTTTATTTTGATTTTTTAAATTTGAATGGGGACATTTAAGAATGTGTTGTCCAAGTTTGATCCATAGACTTCTTTTTTTTTTAATTTTCAAGAATTTCGAAAAAGGTTTTAATTTTAAATCAAAAACAATTGAATTCAGTCAAAAAAGACGAATTTTCAACAAAATAGTTAAATTTTCAACCATAGAAACAAACTTTCAATTGAAATGACGAATTTTCTACCTAAAAAAATGAATTTTTAACCAAATAGTTGAATTTTCAAACAAAAAGATAAATTATCGATCAAGAAGGTAAATTTTCTACCAAAAAAGAAAAATTTTCCTCAAAATACACAAATTTTTTTACTAAAAAAAAAATTCAACCAAAGATGGAATAGTTAAATTTTCAATTTAAAAAATTAATTTTCAACCAAAAAAAAAAAACAGAAATTTTCAAAAAAATACATGAATTTTCAACCAAAAAAGAAACAAAAAATTTCCACAAAATGATTAAATTTTTAACCAGAAAGATGAATTCTCAACCAAGAAAATTACTTTTCTACAAAAGAAGACGCATTTTCGACAAAATACATGAATTTTCTACTGAGAAAAAAAATAATTTCAACCAAAGATGGAATAGTTACCTTATTTTCAGTTGAAAAAAATAATTCTAACCTAAAGAAACGAACTTTTAATAAAATAGCTAATTTTTCAACCAAAAAAATTAACTTTCAATTAAAATAACGAATCTTCAACCAAAAAAAAAAAAGAATTTTTACCCGAGTAGTTAAATTTTCAACCAATAAGATGAATTTTCATCCAAAAAGATGAATTTTCAACCATGAAGGTCAATTATCTACCAAAAAAGATGAATTTTCAACAAGAAACATATATTTTCAACCAAAAATGGAATCGTTAAATTTTTAGTAAAAAAATTACTTTCAACAAAAAAAACGAGTTTTCAACCAAAAAGATGAATTAATGTTTGACCAAGATAAATGAATTTTTAACAAAATATTCAAATTTTCTACCAGAGATGAATTTGGAACTAAAATAATGAATCTTCAAAGAATTTTATTTTAAAATTTCATTGCACCAATTTGGCGCCCCGCCCAAGTGCGCCTAGGGCAAGTGCCATGCCTGCCATACCGTAGATACGCCTCTGAGGCTCAGGAAGCCTAAATATTTGATTTAAAAAATGTAGTCCTTTATTTTAAGAATTCAAATTTTAATTGATTTTTCCCTTTCATTCGAATTGATATGAATTTTTTTGTTTGGCCTCCGAAGGCTCCCCATTGCACTATTTTCTAGCATCAATGATGATTTTCGTTCTTTTCTTATTTTGAGCATCGCTTTGCCACGTCACAATTATAAAGTACAAGATTCTGAGCTGAAAAATTATTTCGAAATATTCAAATATTATTATTATTATGCTCTGCAATGGTCATGTATCTATTAAGCTGATCAAATATTATATGGTATTTTAAAAATGTATAAATTAAAAAATGTTTTGTGAAATATTAGTTAGTCTTTGGAATTCAAAGAAAATAAACTGTTATTTAAAAAATGAATGCGTTATAAATTTTTTCTCGCCTGAAATCAAGAGTTATACAATTTATATACATTCTTGTGCATTTTATAATAATTATTAACTTTAATTACAGGAATTGTTTTAAATATCCATTTCGAATTGCGCGCCAACTGCGGCCAACCAGCGTGCGGCCCCAACGCAAACGCAATAGGACAGATTGCCCACATTGGCATGAAACATGAAAATTGGCATGAGAGGAAACAATCAGTTTTGCCAATTTGCCAACGTAACATTTTTTTGGTACTGCTTTCAAAATATATAGGTATTGGTTACTTCCATTCAGTCTATCATTGAAAAAAGCTGCTCAGTGGATGGAATCATCGGACATAATGAAGAAAAACCATGAAAAGACCAATGAAAGAAAGCATCTAAAAATTTTGGAATGCTGTTACTACTCTAACAAAAAGGTGCAGGAAATTGATTCAGTTTTCAAGAATTTAAAAAACTGAAGAAAAAAAATCAATTCAGAAAGTATTCAGAAAGTTCAGAATAATTTCGAAAGCTTAACTGAAATAGTTATTATTCAATGTTTTGAAAATTCAGTTCTGAAATGGTTAAGTTTAAAATAATTCATTCTCGACGGTTTGCAATTTAAAATTCTATTGTAACTCTATCTATAAATTATTTTCAAAAATTGAGCTTCACAGTTCATATCCATTTAAAAAATATATATATTCTTCATATTTTCATTATGCGCATATTATTTTTCTCACAATAAACAATAACTTAAAACAAGTAATAATTAGGATTTTACATCCAATCACTCTGATGCAAAAATAATCCTCTTGGGCCACTCTTTGCTTTTAATCATTAATATTAACATTCACATTCATAAAACATAAACTCCTGATTTTAATCCACAATATTAACATAAAAAGTTGAATTGCATTCGCATCCATAAACTGATAAACACTTTTATAGACAAAATGACTCAGTCGGGTTATTTTATATTCGACACGTATATCTACAATCCCCCATCTTCGCCCGATTTTAAAGCCTTCAAGTCCCTCTTTTTAAGTTGCAACATTTCGCCATTGACTACCAAATCCTGATCAATAGAAATCTTGTCAGTAAAACTTTGTTGGGACAGATAAGCATTCGTCTTGATAAGCGAATCTGTGATATCTTGTTTCTTCAAAGGCTTTTTTTCAAGAGGCAATTGTTCATTAGATAAATCATCATCTCTCTTCACACATCTTTTGCGAATACTGTCAGAGTTAATATCTTCTCCCTTTAACTCCGTCTCCTTAAACTTATCTTGGCCCTCTGCTTCTCTTTTTTCCCTCTCATTATTTTGCAAAATATCCCTGCGAACCGCTGAGAAGTCTCCCTTATTTTCACTAATTAATCGCCCTGAATCATTATAAGTTTTCGTCTGATTGTTCATTTTCAAAGCAATGGGTATCGAAAATTCCTGAAGCCTATATGTTTCCTTTTCTTCATTCAATGTCACTTTTTTTAACCCGGATTCGTTTTGCTGTAAATTTTCTTCTTGCTTTGGACCATTTTCTTCAACCTCTTCCTCAAGTGCAATTTTCTTATTCGTCAAAGCTTCCAGAATATGATCAGATGCTTTTTCTCCAACATGCTCATTTTCTAATTTGTTTACACCTTCCAATTTATCAATCAAAGCATCATTACTATTAACTGTTTTTAAGGGCTCTTGTACATCTTTAACAGAGTATTCGGGTTTAGAAACTTTTTGCGTCTCATTCTCTTTTTTATCTTCAGCGTTTAATTTTCTTGTTTTCGTATCCAGTATCTCACCATCCGGTTTTATTTTTTCAGGTTCCTTTCTCTCTTGAAGGTCTAATTGGTTTTTATTCTCCACTATATTACTTTTATCATTTGTGATTAAATTTTGCTCTATCTTAGATTCAAGCTTCATATTATTATCTTCCTTTTTTTCCTCAACTTGGCCACTCTTCTTACCTAATTCTGCGTCCTTTGCAAGACGTTCTTCCTGCTCCTTTTTAAACTCCCTTCGCTGCTCTTTAATATCTTTCAACAACTCTCTCTGCTCCTGAAGCATTTCTAATTGCTCCATCTTATGTCTCTCTAGAGTCTTTTTGAGTTCTTCATGCCTTCGGGCGACTTCCAATTGCGCCAATTCACCATCCGCTGCCAATTCTGAATCTTCCTTTTTGATCGCATCAGAATGAATTAAGTCCGCTTTTTTGGGTGAATCAACTATTTTGTCTTTCTCTTCCATCGGCTTGATTTTCTCTGCCACCTTAGGAATTATCGGATCACTTTTCTTAACATTATCCTCTGCTTTATACTCAACCTTCGGTTCTTTTATGGAATCACCAATTATATCATTAATCTTCTCCACTATTTGATTCGTTTCTGGAGGAACGCTAACAACTACGTTTTCAGGCTTTGGAGGTTTCAAAACAGACTTTTGATTCACTTCAACGGGCTGCACTGGAATTGGAAGTTCCTTCGGAAGATTAGCAGGAATGTTAAAATCTGGTATCACTGCCGTATCTGAACAAAACAAAAATCAATACAAATTTATTCAAAGTTTATCAAGTTCAATTTTAAACTAAGACGAGGGGTTACTCTTGAAATCTGGCGTACAAGCCTTCGTAAAATCTTTGTGAAATAACTTAAAATCTTTGTGAAGTTTTTGAAATATTTGTAAAATCTATGTGAAATCATTAAAATCTTTGTGAAATCGTTTTAGATCTTTCTTGAATCTCTTAAAATCTTTGAAGTATTTCTGTAATCTTTGAAATCTCTCTGAATTTTGAAATACTTCTGAAATCTTTGTTAAATCGTTGAAATGTTTAAGAAATCTTTGTGAAAACTTTTGAAACCTTTGAAAACTTTCTGAAAACTTTGAAATCTTGAAATCTGGTGTACACTCATAAGTCGAGTGGTCAACCCCTCGAACTATAGTAATTTCAAATTAACTTACTTTTGTTGCTTCTAGAAATATCAGGATTCTTAGGAATATCCGGAATCAAAGGAATGTCATCTTTAATTAAACTAAATGGCAGATTATTAATTTGATTGAGTGATTTATTTGTCGTGATTGGAACTCGCGGATTGTTGGGTTCCTCCATTGCAAATAAATTCACATATGTACCCAGAACCATTATTGAAACGCCAACACAAACAACAGCCTGAAATAAAAAAATGCAATGTTTAATTTATCTCAAAACTGAGTGAAATTTAATTTGATGAAAATGAGATAATCACCTGAGCAAGTAATCTTTCATTTGTATTTTTACTGCTTATTGATATGAAGAATACTGCCGGGAATATGAGACAAATCATAACTCCAATTGTTGCTCCTACAATGCCGAGTACGAATTCTATGTTTGGTATCATTATTCCAAGAATTAATGAAATTGTCACAATAACGAAGGTCAGGAATCTAAATCTCGTTTCTGGTATGTAACTGCTCGAAGATTCGTGAATATAAGCCTACAAAAGTAAAATTCATTTATTAATTAAATCGACTTTATACTTATCCTCATTATGTTGTAGTATTAAAAACCTTACCCTGCGGAAAAGAAGAGAATTCAAACTCGCTCGGCAGGGAAAAATGACTAGTGGAAAACTAAAAGCTACCGAGAATACAAAACATAGTTTGATGACTTCGGACGAAGGACTAGGTTCAAAACTCATCAAGATATTTCCTAAAAGTAAGAAATTACTTTAAGGAATGGTATACGTGATTTTTAATCAACAATTTTAAATATACCTGTAAATGGTTGTGTGCAACATGCGATATAACCAAATAATCCGACGGAAACATAAACTGCTGTACAGATATTCAAAGCGCCTCTCACGATTTCGTTCATCTTCTCCAAAGATACGTTTGGAATAGATTCATATATTTCAAATAATTGTGTCTGGCAAAACAAAGCCATGGCGAAAATTGGAAGGCATTGTAAAATCCCCGCGGGTCTCCAAAAATATACGTGCTCGTACCAATCGCCGGCAAAGATATGCTGAGTTGATTCTCCCATCACCTATTTTAAAATCATTATTAAAATTTTTTATTTTTTAATAATCCAAGTAGAACAAATACACCAAATTCAATTACCTTTAATACAAGGCATATATAAAATCCAATAGTTGCTGTAGAAATGCTAGCAAGACTGTCAATATTTCTAAGTAGCCCGAGTGGCAAAACAATGAAAATTCCAGTGGTAATGAGTAAACTCGTTCTGATATCTTCTGGATTTTTGTTTATCACCTTCCCTATGATTTCAGGACCCAAATCCCCGACGACCACGAAAAATGCAATGCAGGTTCCCAAAAGAAATCCAATAATGAAGAGCTCGACAAAAAATTTTCCCATGTGACCAAAAGCGTGAAAAGCGAGGAATTCAAAATTTCGACGCCGTGACATCACAGCGGATTTAACAAGAAAATGACAGGCAATCCGGGAAAGCATGCTGCTTAATAAAAGTAAGAGTATAGACAATACAATTCCACATTGCTTGAAACAAAAAGGCATTGCTAAAACGCTAACACCTATAACTCCATTGGCGAGAGTCATCACGTGTGAAAGGTGGGAACTCATTATTATTTTTGTGATTAGAATTCAGTCTTATAATATGGGAAATATCCAGAAGGAATGGAAAGCTCCTCTTCTTTTATAAATTCAGCAAGCCTACTAAGAAATGTTCATAAAGTCCATGAAGTGATGAGAGTTTAAAAGAAAATATCTTGCAATCAGTCTTGACACAATTTTTCTCATTTCGGCACTTCAAGTTTTTATTCCGGAAAAAATCCAACGTCCAGAATTTTATAATATTTCAGTTAGTATGTGTGAAGTTCCAGCTATGTACACAAATTCTATCCCTTTTTATTATAAAAATTCCTGTCTGACTTATATGATAGAAAGTGAGGTTAGGAATACACAATTCTTGATTATCTTCGTTCTTTCTGATATAAAACGTTTCAGGTGCAGATTCGATGAAGGACTGTTTTTTTAAAATTATTTACGTTATGAAATATTCGTTACATTTCTTTATTATCACGTGCAGATGCTTTAAAGTATGGTCGCTTCAAAAACATTGGGAGTGTTTGTCAACTTTGTCAGACTTTATCAACAAATACGTTTTTCAGATGACAGATGCGATGCGTCTTCTGCTGTGTCCATTCAGGATTGGTCAACTGAAAAACCGACCAATGAAAAAACTTCAGTCATGTAAACAAAATCTTCGATTTTTTTGTTATTGTTTGTTACATACAGAATTCTTAAATGCCCAAGAATTTATATTGAGCAAATGCTATCGAGTATATGCTCAGCATTTAGGCTCGATCAGAGAATTTAAGAGAATTTATTTCTTTGAACAAATATATATCATTATTCATACAAATATTTTTTACAAACACACTCTAGAGTGAAATAAACATATACTTGTACTAAATTATCTACTGTTTGATGGAAAAAAACTTTGATTTCTTTGATCATTTGAATTTAACGTCCTTTCTAATTTGACAGATTAGGTATTTCATGTTACGTTTCGCGCAGGTCCAATGGCTGCGAAACTCTCTCATTGGTGGTTCGTGCTGTTGGTTAAATTATAAGA